>CM055826.1:16882891-17419476 GCA_029582265.1 Zoroaster sp. YZ-2022
TTTTTTTTTTAACTTCTTCTTCTTCTTCTTCTCCCCGCGACTGTCCGGTAACAAACACATACTAGCAAACTTTACATGAACTTGAAACTTGGCATGTACTTAGAACTTAATAAGTAGATGAAACACGAGTTGTGAGTGACCCCAATTTGACCTTACTTCCTGTCCAAACCGGAAGTCAAAGTTTAATATTTAAAAAAATCATATCTCAACAACCACAAGAGGTAAATTCACAATTTTTGCACCATTGTACAGATCGTTAATTGTCCAAAAATATTTACAAAAAGGTGACCCCAATTTGACCTTACTTCCTGTCCAAACCGGAAGTCAAAGTTTAATATTTAAAAAACTCATATCTCAACAACCACAACAGGTAAATTCACAATTTTTGCACCATTGTACAGATCGTTAATTGTCAAAATATATTTACAAAATGGTGACCCCAATTTGACCTTACTTCCTGTCCAAACCGGAAGTCAAAGTTTAATACAAAAAAAAAATCATATCTCAACAACCACAAGATGTACATTGACATTTTTTGCACCATTGTATAGATTGTTCATTGTCGAAAAATATTTACACAAAAGTGACCCCAATTTGACCTTACTTCCTGTCCAAACCGGAAGTCAAATTTTAATATTAAAAAAAATCGTATCTCAACAACCACAAGAGGTAAATTAACATTTTGTGTACCATTGTACAGATTGTTAATTGTCAAAAATATTTACAAAAACATGACTGCAATTTGACCTTTACTTCCTGTCCAAACCGGAAGTCAAAGTTTAATATATAAAAAAATCATATCTCAACAACCACAAGAGGTAAATTCACAATTTTTGTACCATTGTACAGGTCGTTAATTGTCAAAAAATATTTACAAAAAGGTGACCCCAATTTGACCTTACTTCCTGTCCAAACCAGAAGTCAAAGTTTAATATTTAAAAAAAATCATTTCTCAACAACCACAAGAGGTAAATTCACAATTTTTGTACCATTGTACAGATCGTTAATTGACAAAACAATTTTACACAAAAAGGTGACCCCAATTTGACCTTTACTTCTTGTCTAAACCGGAAGTCAAAGTTTAATATTTAAAACAAAATCTTCCACAAGAGGTAAATTCACAATCTTTGCACCGTTGTACAGTTCGTTATTTGTCAAAACAATTTTACACAAAGGTGACCCCAATTTGACCTTTACTTCCTCCCGAACACCTAGAGTTTGTGTAAACAAACTCGAATCTCTAGTTATTATTATTATTATTATTATTATTAATTATATTTATGAGCTCAATACTTGCATGCATGCCCATGTACCATCTTTTCTCTTCTT
The DNA here is from genome assembly GCA_029582265.1 of Zoroaster sp. YZ-2022. Lineage (NCBI taxonomy): Eukaryota > Metazoa > Echinodermata > Asteroidea > Forcipulatida > Zoroasteridae > Zoroaster > Zoroaster sp. YZ-2022. The sequence goes on from CM055826.1 coordinate 16,884,221, forward strand.
GTTTTTTTAAAATTAAACCCAAACTCAGCAGGCCCATGGGACTTTACACCCCCCACCGTACTCATGGATAAGCCACTGCTGCCTTTATTAAATTAATATGCACAGAGAATACTGACCCACATTTTATTAATCATGAATATTTTATGCATGATTATTGCATAGTTTGTATGTTTGCATAGCACTTTGTATAGAATCAATACCAGCATCATTTATAATGATCATGTGATGTTTTAATGAGGTACAGGGTTTGTCAACCTATTTGACTGAACAAAATATTAAGACAAAGCAGACTGGTTGTGGGGGGGGGGGAGGGTTTCATGTGGGTGTAATCCTCCCCCAATATCTGACAGTGACAATTATACTTACCTCATTGTTTTCTGGAAGGAAGGGAGGGGTATCTGTGGGTGCATCCTTCCAAACAAACATACAGCACAGGGTGGATGGGTGGGGGGTTGGGTTATTTTATTTTTATTTTTTATTTTTTTTGGGGAAGAGGTTTGAACTGTCATAAGTTGTAGATCCTCTTCTACTGTGTTTCCATATGTGCATAAATTAAATGTAATGATATATATCAGTGATATAAAAATTAATATTGTATATTTGGATAAAAACATTTGCATGATTTTACTCCAGGCACCGTACTACTTATTAATATCAGTGATATAAAAATTAATATTGTATATTTGGATAAAAACATTTGCATGATTTTACTCCAGGCACCGTACTACTTATTAAGTATTATAATTCACGATCATAAAATCATGAACTCGTCACACATGATTGCAGGAGTGTGCTCATTTGCAAAAAGCTTGACTTGTTTTGTTCTAGCATAATTGTACATATGATTTGTACATATGATTTGTACATATGTCCAATACATATCATATACTGTATGTACATGTAGTTCAATATCTGATATAGTTTTATACTAAGTGCACGTTAGCCAACTTGCTTGCAGTATTAACCACATTAGGACTTCATATAATAAAGTGTTTTTTAGTTAATGCTGACCAACAGTTTTATAAACTCTCTTACCACCACTGGCAGGAAGTGAAACGATGGCACAGAATGGGGGTCCAACTCCAAGTCGTTGGAGGTAGGTGTGGCACTTTTGTGGCAATGTGTTATTAATCATGTAATCTTTATTTTTTTTCTTCAAATTTTGGTAATTCTTGGGCTGTATATACTAATATATCAAGATCTACAATTTTAAGGCCCCTATACTATAAAGTATTTTTTTTAAACATAAATGATCGCAAATTTACAAACTCGCTTGATGTAAAGTTGATGATGGTATCAAACGTCCAACCTTGAAATATTTGTGTCTGAAGAGCTCTCACAAATGCACCAATTAACAATGGTGCATTTGTTTTTCAATTTAATTTAATTCCCTTTTTTCCATTCGTGAACTGCAAAACACAATGTGAAACATACACACAAAAAATAGTAAATTACATGACAGATGTATGAACAAATCTGTGCATTAAATAAGTCAATCTAGAGATAAGCATTGTGATAAATGCAGAACAGATAACGGACATGGGGGGGGGCAACCTATGACACAAACTAAAACAAAGCTTTTTCTTAGGGAATTAATAGAAATATTTATATTTTTTATTTCTATAGTCATGTGGCTCACCAATTGAGGGCGCGCTTCATGCGGTTGTGTCACTGAAATCAGTGCCACCTAAAACGCACACAGCAAACTGTAAAGGCCCTTTCTCAGTTTCTGTCCTTTTAGAGCTGTCCAAATGGCTTTAGTTAAAAGAAAATTCACAACAAAAATGTAAGCTTTCGAACAACGCAGCACACTGACCTTATTTCACGCTTCAATCTGAATCCCCTCAGAGTCGAGTCAGAGCCGTATATTGGGAGAGTTGCGACAACTTGTGATTAGAAGCCATTTTGGGTCCCAGAAACGTGTGTGCGCGAATTCTCGTGTCGATCGTGTATGAATATGCGTAAAGTGAGTACTGCCGCATGCGGCGACGATCAATGTTATATCGTCCATGTACGTAATTCGCCGCACTCGTGAAATGACGCACCTACCTTTGGCTTAGCATTTCTCGGAAAATTTACAAAACTATGGCGTATTACTGGTTGCATAAACTTATCTAAGTCGTGCTTGTTACAGAAATAAAAATTATAGTGAAATTGTATGATTTACTGGAAAGTTAGTGCTTGTGAAAGTGGAAAAAGTTGTTTAACCACTGATTTTACTAGATACAAATAGTAAGAGATTTACATGACCTCAATTTTTTTTTCACAAACATCTGTGATTTTATTGTTCTATGCCGTCTGACAAGCTGTTGTCTGTGGAAACCAAAATATATGAATGCTTTGCATTTGCAATGATTTTTTTAAGAAATACTGATCCTCAAATTGGACACATTCCTTATAGAAGAAGCGAACGAAGACTTCTTTATTCGTTGGTGTTTATTTCGACGGTAGAACTCAGTTATGGAGAATAATGGAGGACCAATTCCATTTTAAACTCTTGCTCTACCCTTCTAAAACAATGGACATGCATGTTGCATGTTGCTCTTTGAATATTCTTTGCTTATTATGAAACAGCCATCAATACCATTGTTATTGATGCGTGAGTTCTTACAAAAAACTACATGTGTAACATGCCATTGAAGCAATGCTTTGTACTGCAACTTTTTTTTCAGCTGAATTTTCATTCAAATCACTGTCAATTGTGCATGCATGACTGAATTTCAACCATTTCATTACGAGCTGTGTAGAACATGTCATTCTGTCATTTGCTTTTTGAATTTTTAAAATTCATGCAATACTTGTTGAGATATTCTTAAAAATATAAGGGGGAACTTAGAAGTTGTGATGGGTGTATAATTATCCTTAGGTGCGTCAGTGAGGGTAAATTGAGGATACACCATGTACATAGTACGTTAAATGTAAAAACTTAAATATCTTGGAAACAGTAGCCAATCAGCAATTTTAATTGTCATATTTTAATTCAGCACATCAAAATCCATAATAAATAGCACATTTTATCTCCGAAGCAGACAACTTTAAAAAAATGGTTGACCAGTGTAATTGACAAAATTATCAAAATAATTATTATCTAAAACCTTATATAAAACCTGGTATAAAGTTGGTGTGTGTAAATTTATCAATCATCCTGAGAAATTGTTCCGTCTTGAAGTATTTTCTCCTTTGGTTTTAAATCATTTCCTCAAAAACATGAGCATGTAATTGTTATGACATTTTTACACGTTAGTTTTATGATATATTTCATGGTTGATATCAATGTACATCTACATGCACATTTCCAAAATCCTAGAAGGTTTCACTACAGTTTCAATACATTATTCATCTCAGTCTGGGTATCTGACACTATGAATAACTTTACCCTGAAAATGCCCTGAAAATCTGTTTTAACATGAAATAAAATAGGTCACGACAATTTCATGACGACACAACACCGTGAAATTGCCATGAAATACTCGTGGAATTCCTTCACTGTGTAAACGCTGTGAAAATGCCATGAACTTCTCGCGGCAGTTTTGGGGCAGTTCATTATTTCTTGAGAGCACCATGAATTTGCCGTGAAATCACCGTGGACATTATTGCCAATATCTGAGAGGAAGAGACACTGTGAAATTGCAGTGAAATTACAGTGAACTGTTATTTCAAGGCAAAACGGATTTTCAGGGTATTTTCAAGGTGAAGTTGTTCATACTGTGAAGCCCTCATAGGTGCCATTGGGGGTCAGGGTACATTGTTCTCACTTTGTGCATATGTAAAGCATGAATAAAGTGGGGGGGGGGCACGGTTATGTCTCCCTAGAAATCTCCACCACCATCTGATGACTTGTCTGTATGAGATGTGTCCATATTTTCTGTGGAAAACAAATACACATGAACAAATTTTGTTAAAGCTATATAAATATACATGTACTTGCACATGTATTTATTTATTACAGAATTCTTTTAATTTCAAGTGCTTTGTGAGCTTAAAGGGACAGTATCGTCACGACAGGGCATGGAATCAGAATGCTAGTTTTAGATTAACTCAGTGACTGCCATAATACCCTGCATGATAAGGTCATATTACCGTTGCCGCTGCATAAATGAGTCAGTAATTTTCAGTCACTGTGTTCATCTTAAACTAGGAGACTGATTCCATGCCCTGTTGAAAGTCTGCCCTGATCATGATGATACTGCCCCTTTAATACATTGTAGAATATTAATCTGTTATATTGTGAAACTCGCTATTATGTTCAAGTACAATTATCATTGGCTCTTAAGGCTGAGATTTTTCTTACCGTCAGAAACTAATGCAGTCAGGTTGTATGTGCATGCTAACAGTGTGTTAAACATCAGGGTAAATATGGGCTAAAATGTTGTACAAAACATGTACGTGCAATTATGTTGGCCCCCTAGCATGGGCGGATCCAGAACATTTTTTAGGGGGGCTGAGAATTAAAAACAATTATTTTTCAGTACTACAAAAATTACAATGAAATAATCAAAGGCAGAGAAAAACAAAGCACGGTGAGGGAATGGGAGTGCGTTCTCCCCTCCCCTCCCCGCTCTCTCTCTCTCCCTATATCTCTTTCTCTCCCCTTTTTTTAAAATATATATTTTAATTTTTTTAATTTTATTTATTTATTTTTTTAACGATTTTAGGAGGGGCTACAGCCCCCTTAGACCCCCCCTGGATCCGCCAATGCCTAGTGTTTATTATCGCTCACGAAAGCACTGAGAGAGTGCACCTTTAAGTTGTCTGGTTGATGTTGATCATTATCTCAGTTCCTTAATCCAGCAATGTATGGGATAGAATTGTGGTTTCCTGCACAAAATAGTGTAAATGAAATTGCTGAATTAATTTTTTTTATAAGCTTACCTGACCATGTCGCCCTCAATGGCCCTGGCTCCATATTGCAGTTTATAGGGTTCCTGTGGTTAGGCATCAGATCACTCTTTCTAGATCCATCCCATGACATCCATGCAGCACTGTCAATAAACTCCATTATAACTCAATTGCCCAAGATAACACCTTCATTAAATAACAGACAATCAAACATTTCAATGTAAATTTGGGGCTTGTTTTTCATTATTAAGAATCATGATTATTTTCTTTACTTGAAGTTGATAAAAAAGTGCACAAAATATTTTACCAGCAATTTTACAAATTATGAATTTGCCAGCCATGTAAATAATTAAAACAGGATTGAGACTAAACAACCCGATAAATATTTTAATATCTGTCATACTCATACAATTATATTTATATTTTCCAGTTTGTCCCATGTTATGTACATGTAAAACATGGGCCGAATTTTGTTTTCATTATGTTGGTACACAAACCATACAGCAAAGTCAATTATATTTACACACTGTAGTGGAGATTTAACCTAAACTGTAACGAACAAATTCACAGATATTACACATACCAGTCTGTATTGTGGAGGCGATCGTCGTGGGTTGCCGGTGAAGGGGTGAAGGAACATTCTTATCGATGTCGTCGCCGGACCAACGGCTCACCAGTTCGGTTCGGCTGCACGAACAACATCCATATTTTCGTCTGATTTTAAATATTTTTATCTGACGATCGATGCTGTGCCGCCTCAGGAAGAATCATCTGAATCAACGTTGGGCACTATTTCCTACCAAATAATCTTGGATTTATGGCATATTTAACGAGCGAGTCTAAACGAAATGGGTCTCACTACTCACTTTGTCAACAATGTAAATAACGCACAGATTTGTGTGCGTGTGTAAGGGGCGAGTGCAAGTACCAGACCTAGTCAGTGGGATCGTCTCCCAACTATGACGTCACATGGAAGCATCGGTATGGGCGTTGTGATCTTTATTTTTCAGAATCGTGAAAACGGGGATTTAGAAAAGATGCTAACTTTTTATTTTTTCAGTGTTAAAATTCTACAAAAAACGTATTAAATCATTAACACGGATAAGGTAATAATAATAATAATAATAATAATAATAATAATGTGTGGACTTATATAGCGCACGTATCCACCAACTGAGTGGTGCTCAAGGCGCATATTATTACCCCTGCTCATAAGGCTCATAAATCATTCCTGAAACCATCTCAGCTCCCTGGGGAGTATACAGCTCAACTGCTGCCATTACAGCGCATATAGGGCTAATCAACCAACTCTGCCCTCACAGGTACCCCAGTTAACCCCTGGGTGGAGAGAAGCAATTATGGTTAAGTGTCTTGCTCAAGGACACAAGTGTCACGGCCGGGATTCGAACCCACATTCTGCTGCTAACACCAGAACTTGAGTCCGGTAAGCTAGACCGCTCGGCCACGACACTCCATGGCTTGGGTTTAAGTCTTGCCAGAGTCTCTCTGTGGATTGGTTTCCACAGACCCTCAAATACCTAATACCGCAAGCAGGTTTGCTTTAACCTTCTAGCTGGACTTATGTGATTGATACCCCCACATGATAAAGTCATGTTACGTTGCTGCTGCATAAATGAGCCAGTAATTTTCAGTCATTGTGTTCATCTTAAACTATACATAACAGCAAAAGAAACGTCACCCCCTAAATTTTGTTAAGTATATTATTAAACATAATAAATATACAATGTTGTGGGATGGTTGGCTGCCAGGTCAACCAAATTTGCCACATTGTGTTCGTGTTACACTCCATACTCATGATATTCTTCATTAAACAAATTATATTAATTATAAAATGAAAATAATAAATATTTTTTAGGGGTGACGTTTCTTTTGCTGTTATGTATATATAGGCCACCGATTCCATGCCCTGTTGAAAGTCTGCGCTGATCATGACGATATTGTCCCTTTAAACAATAATACAAGAATAACTATGATTTGTTTTTTTAAATCTTTTATTCATTAAATGACAAATCATCCAAAATAATTAGGCTACAAAGCAGTATATAGGTGGAATTTCCAGCGTATATAACTATATTTAATTTTCAAAAAAAACAAACAACAAAAAAGGAATATAATTAGCGGATTTTATTTTCCCCATTCAGGCTGTAATTTGTGTTGTTTTTCAAAATTAGCAGCTCTATATGTTTTAGTGTTTCACTACTGTTAAAATAACATCAACATTGATATTCAGAATCCTCAATTCAGTAAATCTTCCCACTCAATCGATACAAGTCAGCATACAAAAAACATATATCAGTAAAGACATAAGGCGAAGGTGATGAAGTGGTGGAGGTCTCCAAAAAGCAAGTTCCTCTAGTGGAGACCTTCAAAAATACCAACCTCAAGTTTGTGTCCGACTTGACATTATTGGCTCCATGGACGGTCTGGGTATGAAACCAAAAGTCTATTTGCCTATATGATTTGTCACGTTATTGTACTTCAAATGCCTGGTAATGATGAGTTAATCTTGGGGCATCATGTGATACGTGAACTACACGCGACTGGGCAAGCAGAGAGTCGCACAACCTCCACTTTATTGGCGCGTTTAAAGCACAGTATGTAAAATCACACGTATGAAGTACATAGTCAATGCATGCAGTTCACTTCTCCTAGCTGTGGCCGTTGCCAGGAGGAAGGCTGTCTTTATGGTGAGGTCAATAAGGGACGTACTAGAAATCGGCTCAAACAGAAGCTGTGCCAGCGTCTGTAAAACTTTGCCCAGATCCTATGCATTGGCGGATCCAGGGGGGGGCTAAGGGGGCTGTAGCCCCCCCCCAATCGTAAAAAAAAAAATTGTTTAATTAAAAAGAGAGAGAGAGGGGGGAGGGGAGGGGAGAACGCACTCCCATTCCCACAGTGTACAAGATAAACATAAGGAGGTGACCTACTTAGTACTGTACTGAAAAAAAAGTTTTTGATTCTCAGCCCCCCCTAAAAAATGTTCTGGATCCGCCCATGCTATGCGGGCACTAATTTGCATTGCGGTGGTCGTTCGGCAAACATTCCTTTAACAAGTTGTGCTACAACCTTGTTACTATAGATACCAAAGGTCCATCAGGGATCCCTCATGGAGAGCTGCAATCGCTGAGCGATAACTCCTTACAGTTGTCACCAGTAAGTTTTGGCGAAATAAGTGGATGAGGAAATTTACAACTTTATTTAGAGGCGCTGATGTGCATGGATCAGTAGTTTTTCCTTTCCACCACTTAAAGAAATGCGAGATAACCCCCATTCAGTGCTGATCATCGAGTGACTATAGTGATAGCCTTATTTTTATTGGCTTATTTTAATTTTAATATCTCAATGTGTGCCTAAAGCCATTTATCGTTCTTTGTGTGATTCAACGTTTCAGGAGATCAACTCGACAGTAATTTAGTTGACTTTTTTTTGTAATCCTGTTTCTGTTTCTAATTCTGTTTCTGTTAATTTAATGTAAATTTGTGTTTATTTGTTTTTCTACCTGTGAAATCAATAAATGAAATGAAAATTAAATGAAATAGCCAGTTACACGGTGTTTTGTTACACGGTGCGTCTGCAACGTTTGCAATATAAATATGGATAATAGGTTCCACCAAAATTGACTTAGCATTCAAAGTTCGAGTTATTAAGAAAAATTGGTGTGAAGTAGTGCTCAGCCAAGTTTGTAAAGCTCCCTGGCACTACTAATGTGGATATTTTCACCAAAATGGACTTCATAATATAGGCCCTAGTGTGCCCAGCTTGAATTATATAAATGAACCTTTGGTTTCTAGTGGCGGTCATTTTGAAATCCAAATGCAAGCATATTGTGGCGAAACCCGTACGGACCCAGGCCAGAGGTAGTCCAGCAGGTACTTGGGGGAGCTGTTGGAGACCGTATATCGCCGCGCGTGAAACTACTCCAGTGCAGACAGACCAGACAGACAATTTCAATCAATTCAACTCAATATTTATTTAACTTTTTTCAAAACGTTGAACATTAATTAATATAACATTATGGAAGAGCAGTAATGATGATAAAGGGGTGGAGGCCCTCAAAAAGCAAACTTGTCGAGTGAGGGCGCCCCACTGAAGTCATTTGCAGTACAATGAGAAAATAGAAACCATTTTAGTCATAAAGAAAACCAAAATTAACATTATCGATATCACAATGTACTATAGACACAAGCATTTAAATAGAAAAATTTCTTAATACAAAAAGACGGTTCACAATCATAAACAGGACAACAGCAGTGTTAACATTAAAAGTCAAAACAGGACGACAACAGACAACAGAGAGTAATTAACACGGAGCACAACTGGAAACTGATTGGACCCTTAAATGAAGTCAACATTGTAGACCCTCCCAGGCGCTCTATCTCTGAGGCATCACAGGTTCACCTCACCAGCTGGATTCCTCGCCTTCAAGGGTTTCACATAGCCTGCCAGAGGCAGGCTCGGTTCCGGCTTCACTTGACTCGGAAGTGATCCCTGACCCCACTGATATGAGGTACTGTCACTTTTAAGAAACTTAATTTCCAGTTGAATTAAGGAAAGAGTGCTCTTTCCTTATTCTGTGTTACTAACATAATAATAAGCTGAAACTTTCACAGGTTGGTTGTTTGATGTTTATCTTGATTGAAATAATGAAAGATAGTAATTGTATTCATAGAAGCAGTTTTTGCCATCCTTACCAATGCTGTAACTTACCTTAAATGGAAGTGTAAAACTTTGGAATGTAATTAGCTGATTACAAAACTACTGAATTCTAATCAAAACCAACTTGCTGTCAAGTTGGTGATGGTTCCAAACATCCTGTATAGTTTTGTCTGGCATGCAGTAATTCTTTTTAAAAATGTGAATTGTACCGGGTATTTCATACAAAAGCAATCACAATTAAACAATTGTAAAATACACAATAATTGCAAAAATAAATTTAAATTTTCATTTAACCAGTTCGCGTCGGGAATAAAAAAGTTTTTCTGGGCCCCTGTGGTGGGTTTCTTTTTCCCACACACACGTTAATGGAACCTTCCACAGCGGGTGGCCAGCACTTCCTAGCATGTCACCGTACACGCATACAAATATTCCGGAGTTTCCTATGGCGTGTTTAGACACTCTCCGATCCGTGGTGCAAAAAACAAATTGCGTGTATACACGGCCTCCAACGCGAACTGGTTAAGGCAGATTGTATCAATTATACATTGACATCTGTAAAATCAAGAATTGTGCATTGTGTGAAACCATCCCTTATGTCAGGCTTTTCAATGAGTACATTTAAACATTGGTCATCACTGAAGGAATAGAATACATACTCCACCATGATGACCCAAAACCTCAATGTGATTATTGCAAAAAACAAACGGGGTTAAAGCAGTAGGGTTTGGCTACTGTTCTTAAAACCCAAGTGCTGTATGTCTAGATCACGGCAGTGATAAGTTTTTCATTTTCATAAAAATGTTAAGCCTTTCTCTTGTTTAAGAAGTTCATAAAGTGCTGCTGTATGTTTTCTCTTTTTGAACTATGAGAAAAACATTTTGCAGTGTGATTGGTACTTTCCATAATAGATAATAATTTTGTGTTTTGTAATATTGTTCGCTCAAAATGATTAAAATATGTAAAAGTTTCATACAATTCTAATGTGGAATTTAAGAAAGAGAACTATTTCCTAAATTCTAATTGTTTTACTTTCTTAAAAGTGTTATAGAGAATTACCAATGCTATGCTTTTCTCTTGTTAATAGTTCATAATGTTGATTATGATTATTGCAAAAAACAAACAGGGTTAAAGCAATATAGTGTTGGCCACTGTTCTTAATACCTAGGTGCTTTATATCTGGATCACGGCAGTTTTACATGAAATTGAAAGCAAACAAATCTGAATATGTTCTTGTTGATGAACACAGGTTGACTTCTCTCCATCTCTTTTGCATCAATTACTATTGTTTACAATTCCAGAATAATGTCTTGCTTATTCACAAAGATGAAAGTTAGTTGGAAGGGATTCCAAAAATCACATAGTCGCCATGTTTGGTCAGTTGTGAAACAGCTATAAATGATCGCTAATCTTTCATAGTTTTTGTTTACTGTACATGTAGTATCTATGCTTATTAACCTTTTTAGACACCAGTCTTTTCTTGATAACCACTGTCAAGGAACAAGAAAATACTTATAGTTTTATGAATTATATGTTGCAATGGCACATGAGGTTGCTGAAATCTTTGGCTGATTCTGGTCACTACAGTCTCTAAAAAGGTTAATGTTTGCATGGTTTTTACAAGTACTGTGGTCATAAAGCAGGAATTAGGTTTCATTTTGAGTATTAATGTAAATGTTCAACTTTATCTTTGTACAGGTTGAGACAAATGACTACAATGTAATCTACTGCCCTGACATCAATGCTGCAAATGTTTACTACAAGGTGTATAAACTGATTGGAGATCAATAAAATACAAAGTAAGTTTTCTCATTAAAAACATTTTGTCATATTATAACATGGCCTTAAAGCTGAGTTGCAAAAGTTTCTTGAAATTGGTATAATTTTGAAGTGGATAGTTTTTATGTTAAAATCCTGAGTGAATGTTTCAGAATTAATCTGTACTATCTAAATGTATAGCCCATATTGATAAAAATAGTTTGTGATATGTAACCAACCACTTGCAACCAGATTTAGAACACATTTTCAGTACAGCTGTCAGCGCCCATATGTCAGTTTTAAAAGCCAACATTTTGACAAATGCTGTTACTGTAGTCCATGGGTGTCAATCGCAACTTTGAAGTGGGGAGGACATATAAGCAGTGTCAGATCCAGTGTCATACAGCCTCACAATTGCAGTAAAAAAAAAAATTGTTTAATATATTTATTTTTTTTAAATCCAGCTCAAACCGAGCTTCCAGGGTGTGCTTCTAGGCGCTCTGTTATTCAATGTGAGAGTTTCAAGTTGGTAGTGATTGCATTTTGGAATTTGGCAAAGAACTCTTTCCTAAATTCAAAACGTTAAATATTTTACATTTCTTAAAAATTCCAGAACCCTAGTTTTAAAATATTTGAGAATTACCACTGCTGTGCCTTCCTCTTGTTAAACTGTCTTAAATATCATAGCAGAAATTGAATCAAGCTTTTGTATTTGGCCATGAAACATAGACTCAACGAGTGTGTCAAAAAAAGGAAAGTTTTTTAGGGATACCACACAATTTTCAGAAATCCTTTGAACATTATTCAAAATTTTCATTTTGTTTCATTTTCCTGAAGGGATGCTTGCCACTTCCTGATGTCAGTAACCTCCTGACCCAGTCTGTCTGCTTCATCTTAGGATAGCCACGAGCAAGCCGCACACTGTTAGAGAAGATTATCTATGATCTCATCCTGTGGGAACCAACAATGCACTACATTGGCAGGAACTTCCAATCCTGATGGCTGACCGGAGAGAATATATCGTAACTGCCTGAACAATAAAAATTATCCTGTGAAATTATTTCATCTTTGCTCTTTTTGAAGTCTTGAGAAAAACATTTTGTATTTGTGATCGGTAACCTTCTGTGTTATGCTCATTATGCATGATAAAAATATCTTGTGAAAGATTCAGCTTTGTCTGATTATATTAATGTGGAGTTTAAGAAAGAGAACTCTTTCCTAAATTCAAATAACTTCACTTTTCTTTAACCTATAGAGAATTACCAATGCTATGCTTTCTCATAATTCCATCATGTTTTTGCAAATTTATTGTTTTATATGGAAAGTGTACAGCATAAATATTATTTTCTAATGTGTTTTCTGAATTCACACTAGAAGTTTTCAGTACTACATGTAATGTAGTTAGTTCTTTTAAAGTTTTTTAATGTAGGTCACTCATCATGTGGAATTTAAGAAAGAGAACTCTTTCTTAAATTCATGTTCAAAGTAATCATGTTTTGTTAATTTCATGGCATGAAATTTGTTGACCCATATCACAAAAGCGGCTGGCTACAAGAACTTATCTCTTTCTCTCCGGAATTATTTATTGTAATTTGATACTGTAAACAATCAAGGTCAAGTGTGGAAATTATTAATCTTTGAACTATTGAAGAGGGTAAGGTATCAAAGGTTATGATTCGTATTGGTCAATTGTGCGCTCTGACGTTCAAAAACAGTTTCAGGCGGAGTCCATCTTGAGAAAAACATTACTAAATTTTGAGCCAGTGGTTTCAGTTTTGTACGATTCTAAAATAGAATGTTTTAAGGAAGTCTATTTCCTACATTTAATCTTGTACGTTGCAAAGAATAATAGTGTTATTTGTATCAATTATCCATTTTTCTAAAGTAAATGCGCATTAGATCTTGATTCTTATATGTAATCACCAAATTTTATATGAAAAATATAAGTATTAATTGCATAGTCATTTTAAGTGTTTTTGCAAACCGTGATCACCAAATTGCTTTACAAGTATTTTCATTAATATTAACGCATTACATCTTGTTTTTAATTTTCAGATTTGTGCAATGGTAATGTGAAATTTAAGAAAGAGCACTCTTTTCTCAATTCAGATTTAGTTCACTGTTAATAGAGAATTACCAATGGCTGTAAAACATTATACATGTACAGTATGATTGGTACTTTCAGTTAATAATTGTGGTTAGGTGTACAAACAAATGCATTGTGAATGGGCTTTCTCTTGTTAAAACCTGGTTTGAATCCACATTACATCTTGTTTTTAATTCCAGGTACGTAACCCTCAGCTTTGTATGATTGTAATGTGAAATTTAAGAAAGAGTACTCTTTCCTAAATACAAATTTATTTCACTTTTCTTAAAATTGTTAAATTAAGAATGCTACGCCGTTATTTGAAGTTATCAATGTACAGCATGTTTGTTACTATGACACACTAACTCATTCCTAAATTCCCAATGGTAGAAAACATTTTACAGTATGATTGGTACCTTTCAGTTAATAATTCTGTAAGTTTGTATTTTAAATGTTATTTATGTTCTAAGATTATGTTTTTATATTAAAAGTATTAACTTGAAGGTAAATGCATATTAAATCTTGTTTTTAATTCCAGGTATGTAACCCTCCCTTGACAAACCATGTGTGGGCATATGCCCACACGGTTTGTCGAGGGAGGGTAGAAATTTGGTGGGTGCACAAGACCCTGCCACGCGCTATCTCGAAAACCTGTACAAAATCCCATTGCCTTTTTTGTACAAAATCCCTCTCTTGTTGGTACTTGGTCAGGATGAAATAAAACATTTCTTTATACAGTAGAGTTTGATTGTTACTTTATTTATTTAACCATTGTCTCATAATAAAGAACATTTCAGTTAATATAAGAGATAAAACTATTTAACCATTACAGTTAATATAAGCAATAGAAGTTAAGTTACTAAAGACAAATAGTTAAAATATAGAACATTGTTTACAAAAAGGCTTGAAAGTACATTTGAGATTTAAACTACTGTAGGAACATTGTTTACAAACAGAAAATGGTCGTCATTGCTGAAAGTACACTAGAGATTGAACAACTGTAAGAACATTGTTTACAAACTGATAGAAAATGGTCATCATTGCGGAAACTACACTAGAGATTAAACTACGTGGGGGGAAAAAGCAATCAGATTTTTGTTAATAATTTAGGAAAGAGTACTCTTCTAAATTTAAAACGGACATTATTTTACTTTTCTCTGAAGTGACAGCACCTCTGATATTCAACCATTAAGAAATACAGTAATTTACAAGAATTCTTAATTCAATGAAATGCATTAACACCATTGCAAGCTTTTAATATTTAATTTTGCAGACGTCATTCTGGTAAGGTTAGTCTAAGCAGGGCATCCAGGGTCCCTTTCACAAAGAAAGAAGGAATTGTCTTCAACTTTTTCAGTTTGAGGCACTGGCAATACTCATTACATCCAAATTCAATATTTTGAGTGCGCATATGACTGCACTTACAAAACCTGTAATCTACATAATCTACCTAAATACATCATTAACCCTAACTCCCTAGGCATTGTATTAAAACAATAAAAATCCTTCAAAATCCTCCAACTGGCTTTGTTGTCTAGGGAGTTAGGGTTAATGCAACTTACCAATCTCCGAGACTCAAAGCAAGACCATAAGTTACATTCTGCATTTCCTGGAGACACACATTGATCACACACTATCCTCCAAGAAGACAGCAGCAATATGTTCATATCTTCCAATACCAGAGTAGAGGTGGTTTAGTCTGTTCCAGGTTGTAGAGCGGGATCAGGTACTCTGCTGCACTGCATTATATGCAAACACTTGTTTTCCTGGAGACTGAGATGGATTTAAGTCTATTGTTCTTTGCATTCACACGCTGTATACTCCTTTAGTCTGCTCCAGGTTGTAGCGTACCATCCGTCTCACGCTTATCTTGGGATCAGGTACTCTGCTGATCTGCACTTCATCATACGTCAACACTTGCTATGTATTTCTACATGCATTTCTACATGCATTTCCTGGAGACTGAGATGGATAAGTCTATTGTTCTTTGCATTCACACGCTTTGCATTCACATGTTGTAGGGCACCATCCGTCTCACGCATATCATGTAATGTAGGATTGATGATCAAGATGATGTGATATCAAATCCACACTACAGTCAAACAAATAAAAAATAGTAATAAATATACATTGAAATGAGAGGAGAGGTGGCTAAACTACACCAGCAGTGACATGACAACAGGGGGGGCCATCCCTATGATCCAGCATAATACTTGGATCAAGTGTAATATGTGAGCCAGCATGACAAAACCCACAAAAATGTACCAGAAAAAAAAATGAGTTATTGGTATCATATGAAAGGGCAACTCTTTAGCTTTTCAATGGTGAAAAAATTATATCCATCATGCATTCTGTTGGAAAGTTATGGACTTTGAAAGTCGAAAAACAATGAAATTACGATTTCGAGAAATACAGGATGTTTTGAAAAAAAAATGCACTAACAACTGCAAAATGGTGCTCGGAATTTCGCTTTTTCACACACTTATAAATCGATTTCAGTAATTTTGTTTGCAGGAAATTGTGAAATAAACATCTGGGAACTATAATCAGTAAAAACCCCAAAAGGCCGTATAACACCCCATTGGTCGAAAATTGGCTGTATCTCGGATTGGGGTTCAGCGACTTTTTGCAGGTTTCGCCGTGCGGGGTCACATATTAATTTCTGAGCACATTTGGTCTGTTACTTTTGTATCTTATCACATAAGACTCATGCAGTATTTAATGGCAATGAAATATTTCACAATAAGTAAGCACACAATTTTATCAATATAATATTGTTTTGTTTTGGGTTTTTTTGGTAATGTAATTCCCATTCAATATGAGAACAGTTTGAGTCAGTGTGAAAGAAATCCCCATAACCTAAAAATTTTAAGAAGATTTCAAGGTACACAACTGGGTATTTGTCATTTGACTGGATGAAGTGTTGGCCTACATGAAATAACTTGATACTATTGTTATAATGTCACTATGTACCTGAAGGGAAAATGAGAAATTCTTTTTCGCAACACTAGGTATAATAGAGGGTCAGTTTAGTTCAGACTTGGGGACTTGGTACCAAGTCCTAAATTCAGAATTGTCCAATATGAGGATTGATATGCCCTCAATTGACGCTTTTAAATTTCCAAATTGGTGTTGACCAATTTAACTGTTTAATGGATATTATGATTCACAGAACGTAAGGATACTTTTAAAAGCAGTTTTGCAAAAATAAATAAATGGATAAAAATAATTAAGTGGGTTCACAACAAGAGTACAAATGCCTTTGAATATTTATGGTTTTACTGTCACACAAAATTGTTTTCTTAATAAATATATAGTATCTTTCCATCCACCTCCTGCTACAGCTGAACATTAGTCAATTACCTATACTACACGTAAGGTTTGACCATGGTTTGACAGTGTTTAACTTTTAACTTCACTAGATATGCCTTGGTAAATATATCATTCTTTTGACTGATTTTGACCCTTGTAGTAGTAGGAGGGTTAACATATTGTCCTGTAAAATTTGGACTGCGACAATACTGTACTAACAAGTTTATTTACCTTGATATGGCAAATACACTGCATCAAGTCTCTTTAGTTTCACTCTGCAGAGATCATAAACTCCTACAGGACTGACGACCGCTGTCATCAGCTGCCCATGAATTCCTCATGATTTGAAATGTTATGTCAGCTAGCGGTTACAGGTCACTGGTGGTTGAAACACCAACTGTTTGCATCACCTATAAATTAAAATAACAGAAAAAACATTAAGTTTTATGTTTGTCCTCATTTTTTATAGTATTAAAGATTGTTGGAATATTAAAATATCATCTTTTTAAGGAATTGTATGTTGAGGCTTGTATTCATTTGCAAATCATTTTAAGGACATCATACATGTATGTACACTCACTGGCCAAAAGTATTGCAACATGCTCAAAATAGCACTTTACAGGTGAGATGATCATTTAATCCGATTTCATCGATCGTGTATTACATAATTTCCGAGCAAGAACAGTAAAAAAGAACATTGACTTCAAAACACAGGCACTTACAAGAAGTCTTAAGTAGTGTAAATAAAATAAAATAAAACAAATTATTGTAACACAGTTTTCTGAACTTTGGAGTGTGTTGCAATACTTATGGCTAGTAAGTGTATCTCTAAGGCAAAGTGGATTTTTAATTTCTTGTTAGTGTCCGCATGTAATTGCAGCCCTGCTCGAAAAACATATGAAGAATTTTGACCGGATTTCGCGCAGGAAAGATAAGATGCTCTGTGAATCGGAACGGCCAGAAGGATGCACATGACCCAATTTTAATGAGTGCACATAGCACGGGTGTTTATTGAAAACAATAGGTCAGTGGACTAGACCATTTCATATAATAGGGATGGCGGTGGATGTGAGAAAGTGTTGGTAAATAATAATAATAATAATGTATAGATTTATATAGCGCACGTATCCACCAACTAAGTGGCGCTCAAGGCGCATTATATTATTATCCCTGCTCATAAGGCTCATAAGGCTCATAAATCATTCCTGAAACCATCTCAGCTCCCTGGGGAGTATACAGCTCAATTGCTGCCATTTCTAGCGCATATAGAGCAAACCATCTCTGCCTTCACAGGTACCCATTTAACCCCTGGGTAGAGAGAAGCACGCACAATATAATTAATATGTACATGCACATCAATACAAAATACAACTCAAGATTTCAGAGTTTTAAAATGTTCAACTTCAGCAACTTTAGTTATTCACATTCTACCACAAAATCAAAGTAAAGATGCCCCCAAAATGTAATGGTGTAATCCGAACAGCAATTACATCAAACTTGTTAATTTTCTTTAAAAGATAGGATTTTAATATGGACTTAAGAAAACCTACCTATAAATATATTCTACAACTATTTTTCCTTTGTTGATGTGAGAAATCGATGTCAAAATCTAATGATTGTGGACTCGGATAAACGAGTCTCCTACGTTTCTTGTGGCACAATCTAGTACCCACTGCAACCATCACACTTTACGTGCATATGTGAGTGCATGTGAAACCAGACTATGGAGATCCTTGCATAAATTATCAAGGTCACTACTCGAAGAAGAGAGACGTTCAATGATTGGACATGAAAAAGCCCCTATTTCCTCTTGGCTAATCAAAATCCTTCTTACATGAATGGAAAGAGAATTCTCTACAGATTTCTTCTGCCATGCGAGGTAAATCTGTAACTAGGGCTGTGCCGGGTATGCGGGTATCCGGATACCCGACCGAAACTGTCATTACCCGGTTCCGTTTTTCGGTTCCGAGTACCCGTAATCGACTTTTTAAAATTGGGACTTACCATTTCAGCGGTGTGAACAGAAATTTTTGACTATTGAACAATGTACTGTTTACACTTTTAGGAGCAATTTTATTCAAGATAACGCCTTTGTAGTATTTTACGGACATTTTCCATACACTTTTGTCCAACCAATTAAGACTCAAATAGCCCATAGAGCTACAACCCATAGCCTGGCTGCTGCATGCTTCAAACAAGTATCAAACTAGCTGCTCAGGATGGATTGTTTGCCTATTGTTCACAGTAATTGGATTAGTGGGACAATAACTGCTGCTTTATGTCTAACCTGGAGTGTGCACCATGATGTGTTAATAGAGGGGATTTTATTATCGGGGACGTCCACATTAATTGTTGTAATAAAAAAGTAGTGTTGAAATTGGGTTTGTTGTGTAATTATTTTGATGTGCCACTGACCATCCCTCAGCATATCACCAACATTTACATTTATTTACCCGCCGATACTGAGCTCTCTTGTGTATTACATTTGCCGACAAGGTGACAGTTTGTTTAAAAAGAAAGACATAAAAAAGGAGGTGTTACGTCGGTCATTGTCTTTGAAACCAACAGTAGGATCCATAATCAGTCGGATTTGAAAGGTATTATTGGTTGCAGGTTTGATCCTTTCAATTGGGCAGCATATTTTTATAATCACCTAATCTCCTATCAGTTGAAAAGACGTTTATGAGGGACGAAATTTTTACAATCACCTAATCTCCTATCAGTTGAAAAGACGTTTATGAGGGACGAAATGCGGTTGCTTATGATGAGCTGCGAATTATGGATCGTCAAACATTGATGGAGGGGACAAATTGGCTGAATACTAATTAATTAGATTAAGCTAGTAGAAAAGCTACACACAGACTGTGCTAACTGTGTGACACAGTTACATGTAGCATGATTCACTTGACCACCTGTTTTTTTAATATATTTTAACTTTCACCTGTGAAATATGGATGTTTCACGATAATAAACGCTTATCGGACTATTTTGGACCTCCCCAGAAAATAAGGTCTTCCAGAAGTTGGGGAGGTCCACATAAAAGTAGGTTAAAGTGGTCTCCCATTGATACATTGCAGGCCATACGAATAGTAATATGTTCAAACATTTACAGTGGCCTTGGGTGGCACACAGTTGATTTTGTAACATTACTTGGAAAGGACAGCAGGCTTGTACATGTATGTCCTGAAGGTTGCTTAAGAACAAAATTTTGTGGATCGGAGTGGCCTCCATGTGTAGGAGGTTTAAATTGCTTAGCAAAATTCTCTGCTTAGTAGCTTTATGAAATTGGACCCTGGTCTATAACCAGTTATAGTTAGTTATAGGGAAGGCTGTTAATTAGCGCATTGGTCAATACCAGTCATACTGAAAAATAATTGTCTGATGCAGTGCTCGCATTTCTGGGGGTTAAAAAAACAACTCCAATGGTTTTTTTTTTTTTTTTGGTTTAAATGCCAACAGTATTTTGATGTAATTTTTGGACTGGAAATGTATCATACTGCACAGTGGTTTTTAAAGTGACATGTGACCTACTGAAAATAATTAAATTAATCAGATTCTTTCCTTTTACAATGTACTTGCGACTTGACTCGGACAAAAATTTTAGTTTAATTCAGGGTCCATGTGGTTAAACTGTCACATAGCAAAAAATGTTAAGTTTGTTTAAAAAATGTATTTTTTAAAAGAAAAAGTTAAGGTATGATTGTAAAATAAATTCAGATAAACGGATACACTAATGACGGTTGAATTCTTTGAATTCGATTCATAATTTCCCCCCAATTTTACAAACTAATGAAGTATGAATACTTACCAAATAGTTTCTTTCGGTAAGGATGTTTTTCGTAGACTTAATTGCTCGATGTTTGTAGATTGATAATATTGACAAGTCCGTCCGCGCGTGTCATTTCTGCAGTTCATGTTAAGAGCGCCAAATTTCAACATGGTGTTGTAGTCTAGTGACATGACTCGCGCCGTGCAATGACAAGAGACAACCGGAACCAGTCGAAAATACCGACAATGAAACCTCAACCCCAGAGTTGACCTCGCAAGACTACAGCAACTGCTCAATGGGAACGAGGTTGTCATTTCGGCGAATTTTTGCTCGTTCACTCGATCCTATTATGGCAATGGGCGCTGAACATTTAAAAAAAACTTTTCTTGAAAATTTTCTTTGGCAATGCACTTGAGTGTATGTTTTAAGCTGAATTTGACCAACAGATCAGTCAACCAGTGGTGGATCGGGGGGGGGGGGTGCCCCACATTTTTGTTGTCTAATCAACCTTTTTGTATCCCCCACCTCCCTTATTTCTCAAAGTTTGATAAAATTCAATTTATAGATTTGTAGGAATGCAGTGGCTCTTGCTATGGCTGTCGTCTAACGCTTTCCTAAAGGGAATTTACTTGGGATGATGTAAAAATAGGCCTATAGGAATATCGCAGTGATGAATGCCGTATCAACAGCCACTGCACTGTAGGAAAAGGTAGGTTTTTAAATGGAAGGTACAACATTAGTTCATACGAAATAATCAAATTAACAAAAAAAAGTATTTTCTAAACAATTTTACTTGGTGTAATGTTGGAACACATACATGTATCAATCATCTTAATAAATAAGTTCGTCTGAAGAGGTTTCATCTTAGAGAAAACATTATTTTGTAATATCCCATTTACAGATAAATCACTTGCCATGAATGGACATAACATGAGCTAAGATACAATGTCTATCACAGGACCTTAAATTGTAGTCTTGAGTTAGTCTTATAAGACTAACTCAAGACTAGCACCTAGACCACTCGACTGTTCTTAAAATACATTGAATTAAATTATAACCTTAAACTATTAAAAATAGACACAGTTATAAGGTAATTAAAAAAGATCTTTCAGTCCGCAGTCTTAACCACTACCACTAGACTACTCAAATATCTTTAAAGGACTCCTTAATTATAAACCATAAAATGGACACAACATAATTATAAGGTCTTCTGCAGAATTTCAGTTCAGAGTTCCAGCAACTTCACCGCTTGGCTTCTTCGAATGGAAGTTAAGATAAAAATTCTTCCTCAGAATGTCTTAACAGCTAGTCATTGAACTCTCTTTCAAGAACTTGTGTTTGAGTTTAATTATATACTTCAACACTATAGCAGGTCAGAAAACTTAGGGTATGTTTCGTACAATTATTTACAATTCATGTCCCTATCATAGGGTTTAACTTCCCTATCTGTGACCCAGGGTGGATTGAAGGTGGCGAAACAGAGGGAAGCGTGGGGTCGGAGGTTGTGCAAGTGAAATTAATAATAATAATAATAATAATAATGTGTGGACTTATATAGCGCACGTTATTACCCACTTTGCCGCAAATGGATCCGCAAATGCGGTGGCCACTGTAAAACATGTGGCGACTAACAAATATAACGTTTGTTGTTCATCACTCAGCGAGACGTTGTATGCCTACTTAATGTCATTCTTATTCCCAATGATGTCAATGTTCTCTTCTAGCGAACATCCTTGGATGGACGTCTGGGCTCTGTCCACACTTGTAGATCTACATGAATCACGTTCACCAGTCTCTTCCCTTTCGGACTTTATTGTGACCAAATTGCGATCTGTCATCTCACTGTTGGCCTGTATAGATGGTAAAAACTGACACTAAATTTAATAGCTCTTGGCAATATTTAGGCTATAATGCACAGTGGTGTGGTAACTTGATGAGACGGGGGCTGCCCTGCGCAGGGTGGACAATGTGATAAAGTGGTGGAGTAGCAGAAGCGTGGACGAGGCGGCCACAGACACAAGTCTATGCTGAATAATGATGATGGTGGTGGTGGTGGTGGTGGTGGTGGTGGTGATGGTGGTGATGGTGGTGATGGTGGTGATGGTGGTGATGGTGGTGATGGTGGTGATGGTGGTGATGGTGATGATGGTGATGATGGTGATGATGGTGATGGTGATGATGGTGGTGATGGTGATGATGGTGATGATGGTGATGATGGTGATGATGATGATGATGATGATGATGATGATGGTGATGATGGTGATGATGGTGATGATGGTGATGATGGTGATGATGGTGATGATGGTGATGGTGGTGATGATGATGATGATGATGATGATGATGATGATGATGATGATGATGATGATGATGATGATGATGATGATGATGATGATGATGATGATGATGATGATGATGATGATGATGATGATGATGTTATACCGAGCATTTGCAGTTCTTTTTCAATAACATTATTTCTCGACGAAGTTGCTGCATCTGTTTCTGTGAGTCCACGGTGTTGTTGCTTTGGCTTGTTACCGGCCCGATGGTGCTCTGAGCTGGCCGGACGTCGTTCCGCATTCTAACCTGAAAAATAGTTGAATGTATTTAAATCTCAGGCAAATAACTGTAGACATCAGGGAACTAGCATATAATAAAATGTAACGTTATATCAGATTTAAGGCTTTGCATGGTATATATATTGTTTCGGTTTGCGGTAACACCATGGGTTCATCTCAACTATCGCCAAGAGACGTTAAGAACCTTTTTTTGGGTTCATAATATTGTGAACGTGTAAACATGCACACCAACGGAACACAAGAATTCGCATTGAACTCCTGTTAAACTCCGCTGCTTGCAGAAGCCAAGCTCGCTATTGCGGGGGGGGGGGGCAGTTGTAATGACGTTGGCAAACTCACTCATCATCTTCACTCCTCACTCTGTTATGTTATTCACCACCTTAACGATCTTTACAAATCTTTCTGCAACTATGAAATCTGGGTCGTGAGACCATGTGTCCACAGTAGAGGATAGCATATAACTCATATTGAGAACACTGGATATGAAGTAGGACTCTGGCCCTTTCTGAGTTCATCTGGTGTTTCTGTGTTGAGCAACTTGTTGCCATCAAACCTTTTATTGTTTTAGTCATTCTTAGATCTATCTGTGCTGAACAAGAGGAAAATGCCCACTTCTTGAGTAAGGTACAATCCATGTTTGCCTAGGGCTCCATCGGCCACCACTTTATCTATCGTCTGGTACTTCATCATGTCATGTATCACCTGCGTGCCATTATTTGGTACATCAGCTGGTTATTTTCATCAAATGTGATGAGTAGAAGAGCACCAAGAAACTGTTGATCCTCTGCAGGTTGTGTTGTGTCACAGCATCATACCCAATCTCATCTTCAAACATGAACATTTTGGAGTTTTCAGTGTGTTAATTGCCATCCGCCTCGCCTGATGTATTGCCCTAGTCGGCTAAAGTGGATTCTTAGAATGGATATGCCACCATGGTGAACTATTACTGAAACGAGCAGTAAACATCCTTATAAACTGAAACATTAAATAAGGACCAGGGTTGTGCTCTGCCAGTCTTCTGTAGTCAGCTCGGGTAGCTTGGTAGGGTATTGCTTGGAGAGGATGTCACTGAGCAATTTGATGGACGGTTCCCTCTTCTCCCAAAGTCACCCACAAACATAAGGTATTGGTTCAGTATTGGTACTATTCTGGCTTGTACTGGGTCAATTAACTAATGTAGGGCCTACAGGGCCAGTTACCTAATGTTTGGTGGGCAACTGTCCTGCCTAGTCCTAATTTTCAGTGTGTTGAGGTTCTCCGTGTTAATTCATGACCAGGTCTCTTTGAACAGTGGGTTTTCAGGTCTCTTGATAGTTTTTTTTCCTCTTTTTTTTACGCAATTCGCCCCACACAAGGCCAATGGCCACTCCAAGGTGGGGGCTACTAAGTCATTGAGTTGTTACAACGACTCCACACTGAAGAAACCAGCCCCTCGCACCGAAACAAGACAAGTTAATAACCAGCCTCTTCACGGTGCGAATAGGACTGGGAGGGGTAACTAGTTCAGAACAAGGCAGTTGTTAAACTGCCTCTGCCCCTATAAGCAATTATGGTTAAGTGTCTTGCTCAAGGACACAAGTGTCACGGCCGGGATTCGAACCCACATTCTGCTGCCTAACACCAGAACTTGAGTCCGGTAAGCTAGACCGCTCGGCCACGACACTCCACAAAAAGCTGCTCCGATACTGCACCAACTATATTTCCAACTGATTGTGACAACAGGCCAGGAAGAATACCTTTCTTCGTAACTTCTCTCACAATTCGGCAGCTCCCTTGTGAATACCAGTGTTACTAGCTGTTGTGTCGGACACAATGCCACTATGGAGTTTGTCAGGTCCTATGTTGTAAGCATCTCAATAGATGCATCAGCTTGTGATATGCCCCTGGACTCACGGATGGTAGGAACACCAAGTAATTTACCCATGTCCCGTATGATTTTCAAAGGGCTTATATTTTCTTCAGCAGTGATGTTTTGCATAAAATCACCCATCATTTGCCTTTCAAGGGTCATTATACCAATTTACAGCTTATTTTGGCAACAAATCTTAATTCCCCATTAATATGAAGTCACGTGACTTCAGGGCTCTTGTTGGACCACACCCCCTTTGTCTGAGACCAAAACAGAATCTGATATGATTTTTTTTACATCCTCACTTAGCAGTACTACCCAGCAGTAGGGTACAAAAATTGAAACAAAAGTGACATCTGAACTGGTCTAATGTTACAGGTAAACAACCTGTTGTATTCAGGGAATAAGACTTAAGATGGGTAACAGTAACTCATGGATAAGGTGAATGATGTACCTTTGGAACGAATACCACACATAGTGTTAGCGTTGTTGCCAACCAGACCAGGGTAGCGACCAGGGCAAAGTGGGCGTTTCGCTCCCCCAGAACGAAGGACACTGGGGCACCGATGAAAGATAGAATCAGGACATTGTACACAGAAACTCCTAAAGACAAATTAGCAATGGAAGAAATTACGTGATGGTCAACCTCATCCCATGATTATCGACACAAATTATTATATGCTGTCTAATCTACCCTGATATTTGACAGTCAGCATATCCAGTAGATAATTTCACAGATCACTTAGCAACCTTAGCATATTGATCACCTGACCCACATTGTAAAGTGCGCTGGTAATCAAACAATATGGCGGGAGGAACTGCCATAATGTTTTAGTGAACACCTTCCGTTTTACCATACAGGGAGTCCCGACAAGGAGGACTACATTGCGATGCAATAATTCTAGCATTTGCCCTTTATCAACGTTAAGAATATTGAACTGAATATTATTAGTTATGCAACCCTCATCACCGTGAACATTGCATGGACAGTCATCGTGAAATGTATAACTCTTCGTCAATTCGTGCTATTTGATTGACAGGTTAGTTTGGTATATTGCTCCTTTAATTTGTCACAACAAGATGATACATAAGATGCATTCAAAACTTGATGTATCACGTAAACCCTTTTCCTAAAAAAGACAATTTTACCGATATACTTGGAGTCATTCAGTGCCAGTATGGATACTTTTCTAGTCTCCCAGGCCAAGAAAGCTCCAAATATCAGCAGCAGACCGTCGATGACGTAGAAGGCTCCAATAAAGTAGATCTGATTGGCCGACTCACACATCATGCGGATTGGTATATAGACGATGTCATCGTTGTTTTCGTCAGACTGAATAGTAAGCAAGAAAAACAAAAACAGCAGTAAAACTGTTTATAGTTGCCACATAAAACCAGAACCAAATAAAATATACTACAAAGGTACAATCATCTATATAAATGTGAAAGTGAACTCAATATCAACACTTAACATAGCATATCCTACCACTTGAGAGTCATAATGCTCCTTTGCCTTCACCGGGTCAATCACTTCCCATAAGATCAGGATCAAAACATCGACAAACACCAGTGATGCGACCCAGCTCATTAACTTGTAATCCATGAGCACCTGAACAGATAATAATTTACATTAATACAAATACAATGATTATGCAAAATGACTTCATTGTTGAGTAGTTAAAGACACACGATCGAACCCTACAAGGATTTGAACTTGTGACATCTTGATTACTGTGTGGGGTTTTGCGGCTTGTGAGTGACACCCCAAAGAGATATATTGACGTTTGTGAATGCACCAAACGTAGGGGTTGGTAGTGGGCGAGGGAAACCCTCGCTTAAAGTCCGGTTAGAAAGTGAAGTTTGTGTTCAACCTGCTTACGGTATTCGGTAGCTTATATATACGTGTTAATGATTTAATACCTTTTTTAGAATTTTAAAACTAAAAAAAAACAAAAAACTCGAAAATTAGTATTAGTAAATTGTGTCTCTTCAACTCCATTATTATGAGTTTTACTATAGTGCACATAAGTAATAGGTCTGTGGCTGCAGGTTGAAGCAGGATAATCAAATTGATGGTAAAATGCACACACACATTATTGTAAACTTTCACGGCTGCGAAAGTCAGCAACTATGCGTTTTAATTTAGTATAGGCCTACTTTTCTTTTTTCTATTCTTTTTTTCTTTTGTTTTGTTTTGTTTTGTTTCAATAATTATCATCAGTCTTTCACCGTTTTCATTGCTGTCTTGCTGGTGAAGATTTTGTGCACTCGCCAAGTCTTGCTGAACATGGAGCCAAAGGCCATGGAGAACCCAATGGAAAGACACCACGTCTTGGCCTATAAGGAAACGGGGAGGATAAATACGTGACTATTTAACAATAATCCAGCTAGCCGGCCGCCTTGATAAAAGCAGTGGACTTTTATAAAAACATCCATCCATCCATTACGATCTTGAAATGTACTTAATATACAGCTATACGTGTAGACGCCACTTTAGAGAGATGTTTGTGTTTAAAGAGTGACTGTTGAGAACAACAACTCCATTTGGGGAAAAACAGAACAAATAGGAAAAATCCTTACCGACTTTCTATCAAAACAACGCTTAACAAAATAATAGAATTACCAAGGTTTTTAAAGTTGTTTTTAATATTCTTATTTTTGCCATACCTTACACATCCAGACGAAGGTTTCTGTGGAGGCGATGGCAGTGTCTATCCCAAGGAAGATGATTGATATATAGGAGAGTATTCCACCAATCAGCATCAAGTTGTTGATGTTAGGGCTCGACATCTTGATTACACTTAAAATTTAGAATAAAATGAAATTTTTGATCGTTGGTGGAAAATCCTATATCCTGCCCTGACATCACTTCGAGATGACTAATTTATCACGGAGACGCGATTAGTTTAAGAAATTACCAGATAAAACAAGGGATATATAAACAAAAGATTATTGTATTTTGTAAAATAAATAGAGAATTGGCCGTTGCAAACTGCTTACCAACTTAAAGGACTTATGCTACAAAATAATAGTTACTGGCCTTACGTAAAAATGTTCACTATTAATATTTAAATCAGTTATGACAAAACTGTGCCACAATTTTATGTATCTTAAGTTTCTAAATTCTTTTCAACCCATTACGAAAATGGCTATCCCATGATGAAATACCATGAAAATACATACGGGGTGCAACAGAAAACCTATTTTTGATTTAGGGACTTAAATGTTAAGTCCCAGAGTAGCCTCGCTACTACTAGGCTATTTGGAGTACGACCCCTACCCTTCAAACATTAACACTGAACTCATTTGACAACAGATGAAGAGACTTGTACAAAGAACCGACAGAGTAGCCATGCACATGCCACAACATGCAAGGGTACGACCTTTTCTGCCTGTTCAACCATAGAGAAAGGATATCCTTTCTCTATGGTTCAACTAATAAAATACTTGAATACGAAAGTCAACAAACACTGTAAACTTTATAATATCACAATAACAAAAAAATAATCACCAAATGGTCGTCCACGACATTACAAAGAATGCCCCGGTGCAACAGAAAGCCCTGCTTGGTTTGACTGTTATTGCACATATTGTTAAGTACCTCCCATGGAAGGGTGTATTCTAACATGCATTTCCCATGGGATAACCATAGAAGTCACTACCATGTTAATATGGCAACAATTCATGGTGATCCCATGATCATTAACCCTAACAACCCCAAATCCTGCAAAATCCTCCAAGGGGGCACTTTCGGGGAAAAATCTTCAAATGGGACAAAATTACTACCTGGCAAGAGGTACAGGCCATAAGTGCTGAATATGAAAGGTCAACGAAAATCCATGGTGCATTTGAAACATAAGGGCATGTTTCCAAAAGTGAACTGGAGGATTTTGGAGGATTCAGGAAGGTTCCTTGCCAGAATACCTAGGAGGTTAGGGTTAAAAGCCTCACTTGGTATGCTGTTGTCTCCCATGTGTTTTCCAAGTGATCACCATGCCAAGTACAAACCACGGCGACAGCATACGACCATGTCAATAATTATAAAGTGAACAATATGTTACATGCACTGCATTATGCATACGTTTTAGAAACGTTTAACAACACCTTTAACCATACTTTATCATACAGGTCATCCATCAATAGATAAGGTGTAGTTTTCATTTTTAATTTTTATTTCATTATATTTAATGAAACGTTTTTGGCCATAATAGGAAAGATTAGTGCCACGCTTTATCCATGGTTTGGTCTGATTTTCTTTTGGTGCTTTCAAAACGTTTTTAAGATGTTTGCACAATGTATGCAACAAATAAGGATATAATGTGGTTTTGGCTGACTGGCTGGCCTATACATATTTTATAGTAGATTGTGAATGACAAGTGTAGATTTTAAAAACGTTACTAAAACGTTTCCAAATTGTTACAGTTCACACAACCATATGTACGGCGTGGTCCTCGGATGGCCTGTTTATATGATTAGTGCTTTGACATAGCATGATTAGTCACTGGAGGTGGGGATGATCCCTTATTGGTCGATATTGATTTAAAATAAAACTATTGGTGTATCGGTTATACGTTTCAATTGTAGTTGTTCACTTTTTTGTTCGGTTCTTTCATATTCGATCTTGATTTCAGTTATTCGGTTTTGATAAAAATAGTTTTCGACTCCACTATTCGATTTTGATTACGGTTATTCGGTTTGTTAAATCGATTCTAGTATTTCACTTCCTTTTCGGTTATTCGTTTCCACATATTTATATTTCTGTTATGCGGTATTTGTCATCAAAATTGCATTCTATTACCCAACCCTCCGGGTGATGCCCATCATCTGTCTATGTTATTATACACAGGCCATCCGAGGAACACGCCATGTCTGAACTGTAGCAATTTCAAATCATTTAAAAATATATATATTTTAAGTTTTTACAACAAAACCACGCTTTATAGTCACAATCTACTATGAAAAAAACGAATGCATGTAGTCCAGTAAAGCCATCCAAGAACTACATTATATATATCTTTATAATAATAATAATAATAATGTATAGATTTATATAGCGCACGTATCCACCAACTAAGTGGCGCTCAAGGCGCATTATATTATTATCCCTGCTCATAAGGCTCATAAATCATTCCTGAAACCATCTCAGCTCCCTGGGGAGTATACAGCTCAATTGCTGCCATTTCTAGCGCATAGAGAGCAAACCATCTCTGCCTTCACAGGTACCCATTTAACCCCTGGGTGGAGAGAAGCAATTATGGTTAAGTGTCTTGCTCAAGGACACAGGTGTCACGGCCGGGGCTCGAACCCACACTCTGCTGCTGGCAACACCAGAACTTGAGTTCAGTGCGCTAGGCCACGACAATCCACTTTTCGTGCATTATACAACACACGGGACCTACGGCTTTACGTCCCATCCGAAGGACGAAGCAATTATGGTTAAGTACCTTGCTCAAGGATACAAGTGTCACGACCGGGGCTCGAACCCACACCCTGCTGCTGGCAACACCAGAACTTGAGTTCGGTGCAAACATCCTAAAAGCGTTTTGATAGCACCAAAATAACATCAGACCAAACCATGCATAAAGTGTGGCTCTAATCTGTCCTCGTCAGCGGGTGCGTTTGAGTTGGTCAAGTTATATGAATACACAAGTAACTCAACTGAAAACTAAAGACCTTAGCATTATGGGTAACCTAGGCGACGATCGTCCGTCTATTTTTCGGGTACAACGATCCCACAAATAAAACATGGGCTGCCAAATTAACCAAACAAGAGAGTCAGTTGGAGCATGGGACAACAGCGGCTTAACTATGACGGGAAAAGTTGTTGGACAGTCTGAATAAATCAAGGGTCAATGGTACATACAGTGAGCCTACCGTATCTTCCTATACGTGATATTGAATGCGAGGAAGCAGCAGGCTAGTGCAATTCCTGTGATGGCAAAGATGGCACCAGTAATGAAAAGTGCAAGTTGTATCGTCTGCCGATCTTCTCGCTCGATGATAAAGTCAATAGGGGGTGCCCCGCCTGCAACAGAGGCGAAAACGTTAATGCATTAGTAAAATTTTAAGAAATAATTATATAGGTTACATCTTTTTGTTTCTTCTCAAAAATTAATGTTTGGACTGGTGCTACATCATCATCATCATCGTTCGGCCGAGGCCGGAGCACTAACGAGCACCCTCCACAAAGCTTGGTCATTCATGAGGGATTGAAGATCATCAAGTTCCATGTCTATGTCTTCACACAGCAACTTAGTGAAGGTTTTTCTTCTTCCCCTCCTTTTCCTTCCCCGATTGGGATTCCACAAGATGAACCTTGATACTGGCTCTTCAGTGTGTCGAAAGCTATGGCCAGCAAGTTGGAGACGCCTTCTTCTAATCTTGATTTGAAAGTTTGCCTCTCCAATGGACATCCAGGCACTTTCTCAGCATTCTGGTATAGCTACCATCCAGTTTCTTCTCAAGTTCTTTTGTGAGTGGCCTGGTGTCAGCTCCATACATGAGTATGCTTTCCACAGTTGCTCTGAAAAATTATATTCTCAAAGGTCTTCCTATATGGGACTTCCATACACAGTTAAGCTTGTTGCATGCTTGCCATGCAAGGGCAATACGATGGTGAACCTCCTTGCTAATACTGCATATCCAAGATCCCAAGTACCTGAAGTCATCAACTTCTTCTAGCACATTTCCACTGACAGTTGTAATTGCCCTGCTTTCATCCTGGATGTTAATGGTGATAACCTTGGTCTTATTTACATTCATAGCCAATCCAACTGTCCCAGCAACGAATTCAAAAAATTTCAGAAGCTTCTGGGCAGCTCCAATGCTGTCACTCATCAGGACTATATCATCAGCAAATGCCAGGTCTGTGATTTCCTCTTTGGGATAACGTCTACTTCTCCGCTCTGTGATAGTAAAACCAAGATTGTTCTCTTCAGATGATTTCCTCATGACATAGTCCAGAATTATAATGAACAGATATGGAGCTAGCGTATCACCCTGCAAAACACCTGCCTTGATGTTGAAGGGCTCTGTCTCTCCACCAGGTGAGATTACAATTGCTGTTGTGTCTTCATATATAACCTCGATAGCACGAACTATCTTTCTTGGTATGCCGTATGCTCTTAGGATGTTATACATTTGGCCACGATGGACGGAATCGAATGCTTTCTTCAAATCGATGAATGTTAGTACCAATGGTAAATTGTTAAGCTCTGCCTCTTCAACATATTAGTGCCACAATTTTATATAGGCCCTAGGCCTACGTAAAATATTTAAGTAGCAAATATGGTCAAGTTCCAGATTGATTGTTCAGTCAAAGGTATTAACATATCACTTTAGTCAAAGGTATTAACTTGTTATCATTTTAGTCAAAGGAGAAAATGTTTTTTTTTTTCAATATCGGTTTTCAAGGTCCATTGTGTATCTGATTCACAGTGCTACTATAGTGCTAGTATATTTGCTGCAGTAACTTCTCATGTGGATCACTCCCGTTTTGAATGCTGGTGGTCAAGATTAACTTTTAGTTGTTTTATTTAGAAGCAGGGCACGGCACGGTTATTAACCATTGACGAATGTTACACTTTGACCATAATTGACAATTGTCATTTCAAATCCGTTGTTTACCAATCAGATGTGTTTAATTGTAGTCAGGGGAAATCTTATGTAAACTATATTTACATTGTCAGCGGCCTCTAGAGGTCGCTGACACTATAAATAATTGTCATGTTTGGTATGTTGTAAAATCAATCTTTTATTTTTCAGTTGATTTCATCGTGACATAAGTTTTATTAAAACTGCAGTCAGGGGAAATCTTATGTAAAACTACATTTACATTGTCAGAGGCCTCTAGAGGGCGCTAACACCATAACTAATTATCTTGTTTGGTGCGTTTTGTTGGTTAAAGGTATTCTATGTTGCCGATGTACTTTATGGTGGATGATGTACCGTACAAGTAAAGGCATGTTGTAAAATCAATCTTTTGTTTCTCAGTTGATTTCACTGTGACGTAAGTTTGATAAAAACACATGATAAACGCAGGGATTCAGGGTCTCGAAAAGGGGGTGGGACACATGGGGGACACATGGCTAAAAAGGGGACACACTAAACAAGTGGGGACACAAAAAAAGTAAGCCTTCGGATAAATTTATTGTTGTACATTTCTGGTACTGAAACCAAGGATCACTTAAGCACTGTAGCTCGGATGCCATGGGGAAACTTATAAACAAAGGCGATTGCTATGTGAACCAGAACATCGGGGTTAAACCTATACTCTTCCACGATAAATGTTCTGGGTTCTTTTACGTGCATCACACAGGACCTACGACTTAACGTCCTATCCGAAGTACGAATCAAGTATGGTAATTTGTCTTGCTCAAAGACACGACTTGAGTCCGATGCACTAGACTGTTCGGCCAAGACACTCCACGACAAATGTACGAAAATTTACGTGCACGGAGATAAAATGGAGGGAACATGCCCACTCCCCCCCCCCCCAAATTGACCTCTGGATCTGACAATGTTATCTGCAGCTTTGTTTGAGAATTTTCAGAGGGCGTGGCATCGATAATATATCAATTGCTGGCACTAATCATCACTTTGCCATGACGGTGAATATACATATTTATTTATAAGCACACCTTGCCAGATTATAGGTTCGTAACCCTCCCAGATGATCTCCTCTCCAGAACCCAGAACTGGATCTACTATTCCCACGGCAACAACTTGACCATCTGCAATTATACCATATAATAATTAATGATAGAAATAGATTTTACAATCATCTACTTTGAACCAAAGCATGAAATAATGAAGTAAACGAATATAAATCTGTGCTTACACACAAAGCATGCTGTTCTATTAATATTTTACAAATGCAATTTTCAAACAGTCCATTATGTTCCCACAGCTCGTATTTCCAATAGTCCAATAATCCATTATTCTGGTGACCCTTTGTGTCAACATCTTACAACGCACCATTATTCTAATGTCGTAACAATGAGCTTTCGGACCAACTGGCTGTCAGAGAAACGGTTTCTTCCTAATATATTAGATGCAAAAGGTATCCAATTGTCGGAACAATGTGCCATGGCGTCAGACTAATGCATTTTTGTACCAATATCTAAATGTAACGCTTCTTTCAACTAGCATTATAATCACCTTGTATTTGCCGAATCTTAATTAATCCAAGCCTGTCACCAGACGATGTGAACTTCACTGGGCCCTGCAACAAGTACAAGCATATTGTTGTAGTTTATTTAACAATCTATAAGTACACGTACAATTTATATGAAAGCTTACTTTTGGAAATCAGCTACGATGCAAATTGTGGCATTTTTCAGAAAGCAGTTGAAATATCACTCCAGTGTGGTTTCTATTCATAATTATTATGTTGAAACATAATCATGCGCTGAACGATATTAAAATGGACTGAAGTGTTCTCTGACAGTTTTGAGTAACTTAAGTTTTAATGCCTAAGTTTATATCTCCAAAGGCCAAGATCTGATATTCAGGGGCGGAGGATAAAAAAGGGAGGCTCAGGGGCAAAACTGGGAGCACACAATAAAACGTTAGCAGCGCTTTGAAATGAAAACAAAAAACCCGTACAGTAAGCAAAACATCGACTGCTTAGGGGCCCTATGTAAAGACATGGCTTCAAATTCAGTGCG
Organism: Zoroaster sp. YZ-2022; assembly: GCA_029582265.1. Lineage (NCBI taxonomy): Eukaryota > Metazoa > Echinodermata > Asteroidea > Forcipulatida > Zoroasteridae > Zoroaster > Zoroaster sp. YZ-2022. Next base: position 16,918,752 of record CM055826.1, read on the forward strand.
TACGTGTCACACGGCAGCTTTTACATTTGGAACCATTACAAGATAAGTTCATGTGCATATACGAATGTGACGTAACACGTTTTGTTTTCAAATTCAGTTATTATCCTTCTTTTATACCCTTCTGTTGAAACATTTATTTTATATTCCCATTCACCAAACGGGAATTAAAGTTTCAAAAATAATTGTATGAGAGATTAAAAACGCCAGTGTATAGCTATAAATGTTATCTTACCGATACACCATCAAACGTCATGTTGCTCATGATGTCAAAGAATACCTTTACAGTTGTGCTGTCGTACGCAAATTCTTCCAACAATCTCGGAGGATCTGAAATTACACATCAAGCACAATTAAACAGATGTTGGAAATCGTCATTTGATGGAGTTTACAGGTTGTAAATTCCATGGGTAAATAAAGCCACATTTGAGACATGTTGGCAATACATTAATGCCCATTAACAATGTTGGGCGCAGCTATCGAATGTTAACTACGTCATAAAAAAAATCAAAATATCATTATGAGGAAAGCATTCAAGAATGATTTTATTTTGAATTGTTGTAAATGTTGTAATGTTCAAATAAATCACTCTGGGAACTCGACAATGCCGTCATTTCTTGATCTGGCAGTTGATAAGTTTTTAGTATTTGTGTGTATATTGTATTTGTTCCTGATATAAATAACTACATAATCAGTGACTCAGATGAAACAGTGATATCTTCCAGCAAAAGACGTCTGCAAAAACAAACAAATTGGTTGAAATAAGAATAAAACAATAAGGTTTTACCATCAATGGCCGAAAACAATGGCGACAATGCTCCCAAAAGGTGTATTAACACGAAATTGCGTCATGTAATTTATGTGCTCACAATGAACCAAGACATTGCATGGGTAAAATATTGTGGAAATATTCAAAACTATTGTTTTCGATCAAAACGGGCAAAATGAATAACCAGTGAACGCCTCATAGACAATGTTAGACAAAGTAAACTACATGTGTACCAGTTTGTTTAAAATCGGGCCTTGGATGTAAGAAAGTATGGTGTGCGACACAAACAAAATGCAAACCTAATTGTGTTTAGTGAGCACTATAGGCTCATTGTGTTTTCTCAAGTCTGACCTGAGCATATAAGGAGTCACGCATTTGGACAAGTTATATTATCATTATAAGTGCTAATCGATGCAGAATATTTTAACAAAAAGAAGAAAAACAAAACTAGTTAAAATAATCAAATATTTACCCAGTTGACCAAGTAGCTTCTGTGCTTCATGGAGAGTAAGCGCAGCGGTCCATACTGAGTCATAGCCTAAGGTTATTCGTGTATAGCCCACCAGGGTTTCTATATCATCTCTGTCCGTTACTGCTCTGTATCTCTCCAGGATTTTGCTGGTGGTCTGCAAGTACGTAAACAGATCATTTCTAAACGCTAGAGCATAATCTGAAAATATATTCATCGTTCCAAGATAAAGCGAAGTGGAGGCCAAATGAGGCCAATCTTAAAAACTGAAATCTTTAAAGTGATAATATTGTCACGTTCAGAGCAGACATTCGACAGGACATGAACTCTGTGACAGTGAAAATAATACCACACGAGCGTAGTCTAGCCTAGATGACAAGGAGCGATAAGATCACATTACCAACGCTGATGCATAAATATCATTAGTGTGATCTCATTGCGGCCTGTTATCTAGGCCAGGCATCAGTCACTGCGTCCATCTAAAACTACAGGATCGGTATCCTGCCCTGTCGAAAGCCTGCTCTGATTATGACGATATTGTCCATTTAATGATGCGTCGCCCGTGTCCGAAAATTGCTGTTTTTTAAAAGTAAGTTTCGTGTAAATCTGTGATTGTTATAATTGTTTTGAGATTTTCATTAGTTTATACTGGCTATAAGCCACTTCCCTTACCAATCCAGATTTTGAGGATTTTTGGCGGTTATCCGACGGTAAACTGTCTATGTTGATATCAAAGTGGTTGGCAGTAACTTCCTCCATTTGATCGAGTGTGCAGTCAATTGAATCGTCTGGTGCCCGCCACCAATTCGACCCCATCCAACCTAATCATTTAGGAAGAAAGAAAAAAAAACCCATTAAATACAATGTTTTCAGGACATCTTTTAAAGTCATTACCAACAAGTACAGATTTCGTTAATGTTGCATCATAGAACAAAACAAACGTGTTAAATTAGCCGTCGTGCTTCAATAGGACCGTGACGTCGCACTTCCGTACTGAGTTGTCGATTGGCAGTGGAAGAGAAGGGATTGATAATTATTTCAATTAATACGTTCACGCGACTCTGCTTTGATAGTTTCATATCCTGGCAGTTTAATCCTTTATACAGACCTGGCACTATCCAAACGTACTTGGCGCCATACATCCGCTGCTTGTAGGCTGCACAAAATACTTTTCTTGCCATGTTGCTGTAGAAACCACCCACTATTATACGAGCTCCTGAATCCTAAATAAAATAATAATAATATAAAAACCATTAATAAATAAATTAATAGAACTGGGATTAAAGACAGTGTTGAAATAATTTTGTACTAAAAAGCTAATAAAATGTTATATTGCATTTCAGACTCGGTAAAGAATGTTATAAATTCAAACCTCAGGGTATAGCAATGCACTCCTTTTTAGCAAATCATTTAAATATGATTTTGTTGTGTGTGTTGCCTATCTTTCACTGCAAACTCCAGATTGTTAAACCCATTGTTTGTCTCATCTGACGAGTAGCCTAACAAGGACAACTCTTGTTTAATTTTAACAACCTGCATATTGTTTTTTATTTTATTTTGTTGTTGTTTTCATCGGTGTTGTTGCCTACAACTTGACAATACAATACCTTGAGACGTTTAACTTGAGCAAAGGGATTATCCAGAAAGCTTTCACTAACAATTATCTGAACTCCGACTTTTTCAGCATCCCGGTGGAAGTCAGCTATGGCCTACGTTAAAAGCAGTAAATAGGAAAAAATATATTTCGGAACCATACCACGAGACTATGTTAACGCACATATTTAACTGTGTAAATGGTTTCAATATAATGGTTTCGAACATCACGCTCCTGTCGTGTCGAATAACAATCAAATTAATATTAGATAATTATTTGAATTCGGCACGGCAGGAGAGCGATGTTTGAAACGTGCATTACGGCTACTGAAGAAAGCACATGACAGTCAATGGGAACACACACTCCTGGTAGCACTCATGAGAACGACAGTTACATTTAGTTTCATGCATGGTGGTTAAATTTACTTCAGTTGAGGCGTATGAAGCTCTTTGCCTCACTGAACGATTTCTTCCAGGCGCGTAGCCTTCTTAGTGCGTGCGTGCGTGTGTGTGTGTGTGTGTGTGGGGGGGGGGGGGGGGCAAAGCCATTTTTTGTCGCCATTTTAAGGTTCAGATGATTTCAGTTTAAGTAACACTTGTACTGATATAACCTTTCATGACATCATGTGTAGGCCCTACTCTTCAGTTACGCTGATCACATCGTGGTATCAGATCACATCGTGATATAAAAACAAGTGCCGAGTGTAAATAAATGGTTATTTTTTCTGTTCCAGTTTGTCTTGTCTTTTGCTAACTTTTTGCGGTTCCCATTTTATCCCTGAAAATTTCTGTGGGGGGGGGGGGTACTTTGCCCCTGCCCCCCACTGGCCACGCCCACTGATTTATTCACTGACAAACCAAACGAATGAGCCACAGACAGTTTAGATGATTCATCCTATAGAAATATGCATGACAATAACACAAAATTTGATGCATATAATTAGATGCGTGGATTGGTTTATTGCCCTATATCCGTTTATGATTTAGCCAGGACCTTTAGACAACCAAAGTTTGTGCACTGTTTTAATTGTTGTCGCTAGTTCGAACGCTGTGCGTTTATTTTTTAGTGCTATCATTGGACCTTTATTTTAAAAGCTGGCCAATTACGCAGTCAGGTGCATAGATATTGAGTATACTAGGTCGGACTCTCTTGTATATGCAATTTTAATGTATAACTTCGGTAAAAGTAAACGTAATATATAATCAATTACCTCTGCGAACAAGGGAACGGATTCGTGAAGCGTGGCCACTTTCCTCCAGTTGAACTCTCGGAACATGGCGAGTTTGACGATGTTGTACGCAGACTCCGGGGAAAGGAGACGAAAAAACAGCGGGAAAATCGCTCGGTTGGAGAGCTTTGGAGAGCTTGATGCGTAAGAAATCTTAAAATAAATTGAATTTGTTTGATTTATTTTAGACTAATATGATTATTGAAAATACTCAAACTGTTATATTTGCAATTATAAACATGAGTAACCTACCTGACCAAACAATAATAATATATAAAATAATATCTGAAAGCGAACTTGAAGATATATCGCCCGTGTTGTGCAATGCAAAGCCGACCCACAAAACAGAATTTATGAAGCGAACTTAAAAATACTATAGTTAAACGAGAACAAGAACAAAATATGAAATTCAGATGTCGGAAACTGTAAATAAAAGTGATAATTCAAAAGCGCTTGATTCTGAATGACAGCCGCACTGGCCAATCGTGTTCACATTCAACCTGAGGATTAAACCGCAGGGCCCCGCCTTTTATTAATTTGAGTTTTTATTTTACTGTACTAATCCTTGATAGATTTTTTCGTTCATTGTCTCAAATGAAAAAAATTATAACCTCCTTTACCCCAGAATTTTTTTATTTATTTACTATTTTGTTTACCGTCAAATCTGCCCAAACACGGGTGATACATCTTTAAGGGAAGTTAGTATAGATAAAATAATAATAGTAACCATCATTAGAAATAATTACATCTAAAGTACTTTAAAATAATATGTCACGTGCAAGACGCCATTATGGGAGTGTGTTTTCACAAAAAAGGTTTGTTCAAATTTTTCTCATAATTTACTTTTTCTTATTTCCTTCAATGAAGTCCAAAATACCACTTCTGTCCGTCATAATGTTTGTCAGGCAGTTACACCCTAAAAAGTATTATTATTATTTAAAGAAACCACATAAATAATCACCAAATTAAACCAATTTAATGTAAAGTTGATGCTGGTATTAATTCGCAAATGAATACGATCAATAAGAATGCATTTTCTGGATGATTTTATACATATCTCGATTCTTATTATTAATACGTTTACATATATTTTTCCCGAAAGTGTGCTTCAAAGCAAGCAACTTTGCAGGGTAAATGCTGACCTTTTATTATTTTTTATTTATTTCCTTTTTTTTTAATTTATTTATTTTTTTAAATAATTTTTTCATTGCACTGTCTGAATCTCATACTTTGCTTGTTAATGTAAACGTGAAGTGTTCCAAACCTGAATTAGATTCCAGTGATGCGACGCCTGCGCAGTTGGCTCTGTGGCGACGGAACAACCGTCTCCAATAATCATAATTTTGGTTGTGGTTGTGTTATACAGCTCTCTATACATGACATCCGTAGCCTTTCCACCATCACACTAAACATAATAAAATGAAAAGGAAACACTTTTAGCTAACTCAAAATTAAATTTGTAATACTAGTTGGCGGTTAGAAAAGTAACTCAAATTCTCAATATAAGACCTACATTATATGGCAAATGGATTGCAACGGTATCCTGTCTGCACCGCTTATTAATTTAACAGCAAAGCTCTTTTAAGATACGGGTTACCGTAAAGTATGTGCTACTTGAAAATGCACAGAGTGGATGTACTTTGCACTGTGAAATTAATGGATATCTTCGCTTGCAAATTTGAATTAAAAAAAGAGGATCTTTAATTAATTCAATTTAAGTTTAACACAACAATAGTTTCAGGTCATGAGTGGTAGAGACAGCAACTGTAGAGACAGTGGAGGGGGGGGGGGAACTTAAAGGTATACTCTTTAATATACTTAAATTTTGTCATAAGAAATTTTTCATAAGAAACACATTATATACATAACAGCAAAAGAAACGTCACCCCTAAAAATATTTATTATTTTCATTTTATAATTAATATAATTTGTTTAATGAAGAATATTATGAGTATGGAGTGTAACACGAACACAATGTGGCAAATTTGGTTGACCTCAAAATTCGTCATGCATGACGTCTGAGGACACATAAGCTAAACACGTTCTCAGACATAGGGATAATGCACGAATTGCAATAAACACAACAGCTTGGTCCAAACAATGTGCAAGGTCAGCCCTATAAAAGGCCATGTCAAAATCCAACATTCATCATTTTGTTATGAAATGCCGCGATTATCAAGAAACGAGCGTTATAGAGCATTGGGCCTACTGGAAGGAGGAGCCACTTGAAAGTCCAAGTGATTTGTTACCTGAACTTGTGATTTTTCCCTCCCTGTGTCACTGACCCATGATAATTGACCCTGAAACTCAAAAGACACATTTATGGCATGAAATGAATCTGTCATACATTCCTCTACACGAAAACATAAAAAATGTATATTTATTATGTTTAATAATAAAATTACTTAACAAAATTTAGGGGGTGACGTTTCTTTTGCTGTTATGTATATATTCGACAAATTGGTTATGTTTGAATTAGCAATTCTATACTGTACTTTTCATTACAGTGACGGACAAAAGTGGCCTATGAGGTAAGTCTATTCCCTGAATTATAGGTATTCGTCTTTATTTCAAGAGAACAAGTCGGCATTTCAGTGATTGAATTATGCCGAAAACACTAAATGCACTTGCTTTAAATTGGATTTATTCACGTTGAAATGTGGTAAATCCTTTCTGCGCTTGACGGACAAGACTCACTGTTACATGAACCATAGAGAAAGGAACCGTAGAGGAACACATTAACATTTCTTTAAAAAAAAATAAAGGAATTGCCTGACAAAAGCACAAAATGCACCTGCTCTGTAATACCCATTGTATCCGAAGGTTTTGCTTTTTATTTGGTTGTACGATAAATTGGCTTATCAGGTAAATATATTGCACGATCCGTGATTCATGGACATGCCTCATTGTTAAATGCCATATTTCTATTAAACATAAAAGGCTTTTTGCTTTTGATTGAATTAAATTTGAAATTTAAACAACATTTAAAGGGACAATATTGTCACGATTAGAGTTGACATTCTAACAGGGCATGGAATCGGTGTCCTAGCTTCAGATGGACTGTACATTACTGTCTCATTTATGCAGCCGCAACGGTAAAATTGACCTGATCATGTGAGGTAATACTTTCAGTCACTGATTTAAGCTAAAATTATAACTCAAATTCCATGACCTATCGGGACGATAATGCTTCTTTAAATGTGAATTTTCGAAGATTCAACCTCCATGACAAAAACAAAATTTAAAAGTTGAAACCACTAGACTGCCAAGCCATTTGAAAACGTCGGTAAATTAATTAAAGAAGTACCTTTCTACAACAACTAGAAAATGATAATGTCAATTCTGGACTGCATATGCAATGTTTTTTTCAAGAGGATAGGGATATTTAAAGGGACAATATAGTCACGATCAGAACAGACTTTCAAATCGGAATCAGTGTTCTAGTTTAAGATGAACAAAGTGACTGAAAATTAATAGCTCATTTATGCAGCAGCAACAGTAGCCTTATCATGTGAGATATTATTTCAGTTACTGAAATTAGAACTCCGATTCCATGCCCAGTTAATCGTGACGATATTGTTCCTTTAACAAAAAGAAAACGACACAAGCAATATGTACAATGCATAATCAACAAAGACAAAATTTAAAAAATAAATAAATAAATAAATATAAAATAAAATAAATAATAATTATTATTATTATTTTTTTTAAACGTAACTTTACTCGTGTCATCGATAGCAGCCTATCTAAACGAACACATTTCCGTACAGTCATTCAATTTAAACGCTAGTTATTGCATCACCAAATACATTTTTGCAGTTCTTCATACACTACGTCGGTTTAAGGGCAAAATCAAATCAGTTGTTTATAAACCATACGGAAGAATTTCATTGATCTATACCAAATAACTTGTTTTAAAAACAAATCTAACGAAAGATAGTCCGTAGACTTTCCATCATCACACTGAACAGAGAATCAGGATGCAAAGGTAGGCTTAACAGCAAAAGAAACGTCACCCCTAAAAATATTTATTATTTTCATTTTATAATTAATATAATTTGTTTAATGAAGAATATTATGAGTATGGAGTGTAATACGAACACAATGTGGCAAATTTGGTTGACCTCAAAATTCGTCATGCATGACGTCTGAGGACACATAATTTTCCCATAGGCCTATACAAAGTATGGTGGCTAAGAGAGGCCTCACAAATCGGGCAAACGTTCATATCCCTATGTGAAAAAAGTCGTTTAAAGCCCAGCATGGCAGAATTCCAATGGATTCAGCAATTGTGGCTGCAATTGGACATCGTTTCATAGCACAAAAATAAAGAAGACGAAGAAGAAAAAAAAAATACCGACGCGCAGGTTTGAGGCAACGCGCGTGGAGACCAGAAACTCGAGACTTTTTTTGGCCTGAGAAGATGTTAACGATAAGTAGCAGTGGCGTAGCTAGCGGGGGGGGGGGCAGGGGGGGCGGCCGCCTTCCCTGGCTCCAGTTCCAGAATAAGTGGGCCCCCCCTAACACATGCGAATTTTTTTCACATGCTTATGGGACTGACTGACGGGCCCACCAGCAGGCAGGACTATACAGGCAGGGCTGGATTTAGACCTTGAGGGGCCCGGGGCACTTCAGGTTCGGGGGCCCCTCGACATAGAAATGAATGATAAACCGCATTTCTTCGAAAAAAATATAAAACTAATTTTACAATTATTACATTTTTTTTATAAAGGAAGTCCTTAGTCTGGGGGCCCTCTGGCAGGGGCCTGGCAATGCACCCTTGCCCTTATAAATCCGGCCCTGTATACAGGGCCGCTTTTACATAAGGGCAAAAGGGTAGTTGCCCACGGCCCCAGGTAAAGAGGGGGCCCTAAAAATCTCTACAGTAATTTTTTTGGTGGGTCCCCTGGGATCCGATTCGCCCCCCCCCCTGGCGAACATAGCCAGCTACGCCATTGATAAGTAGGCCTATATCCGTCTTGATTTCCGACAGAATTAGGATTTGTTTGATGACGGTTTCGCTCCCCGTGAATTAAATTATAACTTTTCCTTCTGAGTCGACAATGCTTTCAAAAATTAATATGCATCGTTTAATTAACAAATCGATATTCTGAGTGTTACTGTTGCTGTCTTGAGCATATTCTATATGCCTTTACAGGTTGATTATTACATTTAACTTGTCTATGTATATTAAATAATTAAAAACCATTTGTATTTATTCCCAGAAAGTAATTATTAATGTAGTATCTATAGTCCTTTGTTTGTGTTTCTTTCCTTGCCTGGTAAGAAGTGAAAAGATGCTAATTCATGCGAAGAGATAACATGTTAAGCACAGGAGCTACGCTCAACACCCCCCCCCCCCAACGGGGAAAATATTGGTTTTGGAATAATATAGGAATGAATCTTAAAAGAAATGTATATAAAGGGTACACCATCGGTGAAATGTCTATAAATGCATCTTTACTTAATGTGAATGTACAAAACCGACTTTTATTGAAGTAAATCAACTGAACTGAACTGAATAGCAACTGAAGAGTGAGCATTCCTTTACAAGAACCATCTTTATGACATACACTCTGCTAGATTGGATACGTCAGGTAACTTTTACATTACAAATTGTACTGGTCATTCAACTCATCCGTAAAGAAATTTCTCTGCATTCACCGGCGCCCGAGGGTGACATCCGAAAAACAATTTGATGTGGAATTGATGAAACAAGTTTGAAAAGCACTATGGAGAGACTTATTTTCCCTCGAGTGAAGTTCATCATTCCGTGTGTATTAAAAAATAATCATTTTGAGTTATATGCGGACAAATGTATGTATGATTGATTAAAATTTCATATGTACTGTAAATGTTTCGTGGATACTTAAACATGATTTCGTGTTTTGTTTACAGGTAAGTAAATGCAAGGATTGTGACCAACGAGAAACTTCATAATAGTCACGACAACCAAACGGTTCTCCTAGTTATAGACCTGGACCCAATTTCATGGCGCTGCTTACCACAGAATTCTGCGCTTACGGCGCCATAAAAAGCGTGTGATTCTGTGCGCCACAAGCGCAGAATTCCGCAGTGAGCAGTGCCATGAAATTGGGCCCCGATCCATAGATGTGTAAACATCGGGGATGCCTACAGTTTAAATTAAGGCTCTCAGCAATATAAACAATTGACCTTTATTATGAGAGAGCTTGTGTCCTAAGAAAACTAAGCAACATACGTTTTATTATCTAAACCTACAGTAAAATATTGTAAAAAGTCACTTTCTCCGAACCCAAAATAAAAAAAGGACTAAGGTCCACTGGAGAATAAACAAATGTTCCTCTAATGTTTAATAATGCCTTCCCTGATCGCCTTTGCAAAGTCATGACATTAGTAAACAATATCACCCAAGTATTGTCCAAAAATGGTGTAAGTATATACACCGCAAATATCGGCGCTGTTACAGGTGTAAATGTAAAAGAACCGTTGTTTTCCTCCAGTGGCCCTTCGGTTTTTCCCCTTCTAGATAAAAGGAGTTCGGACAAAATTATTTGTTGCAATACTTTTCCCTGGGTTGCGATAATACAATTTATGTTGTTATTGTTGTTATTTTACTTATTATGTCATTACCTCTCTAAAAGTTGGGAAATTATTGATATTTGCTTGGAGCTCCTCTTTAATATCAGCTTAATAATAATACGATTTACAATTTGCGGAAGACGAGCAGAGCATACTGATCGAAACGTCGAGTTGTAACCATATAACAATACTTACTACTCAAAGGAGAATGTTTACATGGTGTCATCGCAAACAGTCTTTACTGAGGAATAGCATGTTCAATGCATTATCAGGCAATGGACCCCAAATGAACTTTATTCAATGGAAAATCCAAGGGGTGGCCAAAATAGTGGGCCTTTTGCCCCTTCCCCACAACCTTCCTTTAAACAGTGTCTTTCATAAGAAACGTGTGTATATTACAGTTTTACTCGTTCATTTGATTGCATGCTCGCGAGAAAACGTGCTGAAAGAAACGTTTCTCCAACCAAAGGTAAATTTACATTGGTTTCAAATAACTCGAGTCATCATCAAAATGTTATTATAGTGTTATTTGCGAGAAAGTTTGATATGCATCATAATCAGCCAATCCATTTGCCTGTGTCCAAATTATTATTTACTCTCCCGAATTGAAATTCATTCAAACGTTTATTACGTGAATGACACATGGTATACTATAATAAACTGAAACAGGTTGTTTCTTTAATTTGTATAGCCCTTTCTGGATTCAAACAAAGTAAGCATACTCGCAAAACAGTTTAACATTAACAATGTTTTACATTCCATGGAAAAATCCTTGAAATATTTCTGTCTGATGAGCTGTCATAATAGTAAAAATTATTTCCCTACTGAATATTCGACTTCATGATATGAACATTCCACATTAATATCTTAATGTATCTTAAATATTTTCTCATTAACAACACAATTGAATATTCTGACACCGAGTTGAATAATCTGGTTTATATTATCACCTGATTCCTAAAACAGTGTATAATTATGACATACAGACAATCTCTCAGTCAAATTAAGAATGAAAGACAAACAGTAACTTGCTATTGTATTCTCCTCTCTAAAATTCTGGACTGGCTAAAAATGCTAGATGAGAAATTGCCATTGACTACCTCTGAGGAAAAACTTAACAATTCAACGGCCGTTAGAATGTCAAAATTATCTACACAGCAAGTTTGTCTTTAATCTAACCTAAATTTTGAAAACAAGTCGCCGTTACTTTAACAAAATGCAATTTGGATGGTTTGGATAATTAACAGGAATTCTGTTTTTGACGTAAAGTGAAAATTTAACATACTGTTTAAATGTGTAAACAAAAAAATGCATGATATCCTCACCACACGAAGGAGCTTTTTTGTGAGAATACAACATGAAAGGAGGGTCACAACAGAACTGAAAATGCAAACAAACAAAATAATAAAAATAAATAAATAAAAAACCCACATAAAAAAACAAACAAAACAAAACAAAACAACAACAAATAAACAAACCAACAAACAAACAAAATCAAAATCCCAAAACTTTGCCTAGGCAGTGGTAACCTCAGTGGTAACCTCAGTGGTAACCAAACAATTCACTTAACAAGACAATAAAAGGAAGAAGAATTCAACCAACTTGTACAAATAAATCAACCATCATGCTGCATTTGATCCCTCTGTTACATAATTGATTTGGCAATTAAAAAGTAAACAAGTAATGTGAACATTGTGCACATGGAATAGTTTGTTTTTCTTCAAATGTTTCAAACATTCCTATTTCATGGGTACTTTAAATAAGGATGACCGAAGTAAAATGTAATAATGGGCAAAGTGATATGACAGTCGACTGTCAATATACATGTATATGTGGCACTTGAAATAATGGCACAGTTCATGCATTGTTGTTTACATTTAATATCTCCCACTTTTGAACATGTGCAATTTAAAGAGCTGCTAGATTGGTTGTCATGGAGATAATTTTGAGCCAGAAGTGAATTAATGCCCGACCTTGTGTTTTTCATTCCACCATATAAAGCCTTTACCAGGGTCAGCACACTTTATGATTACATGGTTGTACACTGTACAGTGCAAGCATACCTACTGTACTTAAAACATGTTTGTTTGTCTTTTACAATTATTCATTGTAAATAAATAGTGTTTTATTATTTTATTTTGTATTTATGTATTTAATTATTTTATTCACATATATACAGCTATTGTTGAAATTAAGTTTACACATACACTCTATGATTCATGGCAGGGCTCTGATCAGGACCAGGATTCCGTAGCGGACATTTCTACCCCTTTTACTTCTGTGGATCCGGGTTCAAATCCCGTTCGGACCCAAGCTGACATGTGGATTGGGGTTTTCAGTCCCTACCTGATTACGTGTTTTTTCCCTAGAACTTTTGTCTGAAGATTTCCTCCCACATCTAAATCTGTACATTCCTTCATCGTCTTCTATTTCCATTCTTTCTTTAGACCTAAGAGCTGCAGTGCTACAACTGCTTTTCAGGAATCCATGGTTTCATTACAAGAAATATGTTTTGCTATAGTGCTAATGCTTTATCAATACATGTTACAATTTGGTAAATAAAAATATGCAAATTAGAGAGACCCAGCAGACCTTGCAATTGCAAAGAACAAATGGACCAATTATCAATAAATTCAGTCACAGATATTCCATTCATTCATATTGATTTCAATGATGTCCTTGCATTACATTTTATGTACATAATTTATATCAAATTGCGGTATATGATAAATTAAACAAGGTAGACATTCCCCTATTGTTGATAACCTATTGTTCATCCCCTATTGTTCATCCCTATATTGTTCACCCCTATTGTTCATCCCTCTATTGTTGATCCCTCCATTGTTGATCCCCCTATTGTTCACCCCTATTGTGTACCCCTTATTGTTGATCCCCGTATTGTTCATCCCTCTATTGTTGATCCCCCTATTGTTCATCCCCTATTGTTTACCCCCTATTGTTGATCCACTATTGTTCATCCCTTATTGTTGATCGCCTTGTTGTTGATGCCTCACACAATGACAATTAAAAGATAAGCAAATAATGTCAACGTGTATACTGAGTTGTGCATAATTTGTTTTTCTACAAATTTATTTTAAAAAAAGCATTCTTGTTTCATAGGCCCCCTCTATAAATTAGGATGACCGAAGTAAAAGGTAATGGGCAACATGCAAGAAATAAAGAAGTCGACTGTCAATACTTGAAATAATAATATTTAATATCCCCACTATCGTCCATGTGCAAACGTTTAAATACTGCTAGCTTTAGTTGTCAGTTAAGATATTGGAACCAGAAGAGAATGATACCCTATATTGTGTTTTTCATTTCCCCGCATGAACCCTGCATGTTGCGCCCTGTTAGGAGTCAGCACATGTTATGATTATATGGTTGTACAGTGCAAGCAAACCTAGCTATTGTACTTAAAAAATATATAATTATTATTTTCGGGTAAACATTATAAATGTGTGGCATAATCTACAGTCTCACCTCAGTATTCTTAGGAATCATGACGATCTCATATCCGGGGAGTATGTCAGAGTTGGCGTTGATATCTTTCACGGCAAGCTGGGTGGCCGGCAACACGGTCTCGCCTCCGGCCCACGGTCCAGTCATGGGAAACAGTCCCAGCAGGTGAAGCTTGGTCAAATTGGAAGCACTGCCACACGTTGAAGCGGTGATGATTGCAAGGCAAAGCACGAAAGCAAACATTTTGAACATGTTAGAGGTTTCAACGATCTTTCACTTGCGTGCATCCCAGTTTGTTTCTCCAAACCTCATGTCCTTCGTTCGTACGTGCTCGCACACACTTAAATGTCAGTGCTCGTCAAATATCAAGGAACCTTGGCAGAGAAATTCCATACATCCAAAGGGTAGCATCACAGATGACAACTTCATTCCTTCTGTCTTGGACACACTCGTGCATTATAGTAATATGCACCCAAGCGGACAATAACATGGAGAAGTAGAAGAACTGTACTCAAGCTCCCGTAGCAATGATTTGATCACTTTCTAATGTACCGAGACCGATTTAATTTATTTGAAGATGAATACACTGACGTTTGTTCATATCATGTATGTAACTCGTAAAAAATATATAAATATAAATAAATAAATGATATTCGTAATGATAATTCATAACAACATGATCAAATGTTTACATCAAACACAAAACTAACTAGATATAAGTTTTTGTCACAACAAAAACTAGGTGTTCGGTTGAAGTTAAAATGGTGACGTCATCAATTCGAAGTGTTGGAGAAAGTCAAATGTTAACGTCTGTTGAAGTTCTCGCGAGAAGTTTAATTGAATACAATACAATACTGAACTTAGAAATTATTTTAATATTAAACTTTGACTTCCGGTTTGGACAGGAAGTAAAGGTCAAATTGGGGTCATGTTTTTGTAAATACTTTTGACAATTAACGATCTGTACAATGGTACAAAAATTGTGAATTTACCCCTTGTGGTTGTTGAGATATGATTTTTTAAAAAAATAAAAAAAACATCCGGTTTGGACAGGAAGTAAGGTCAAATTGGGATCACCTTTTGTAAATATTTGTTGACAATTAACAATCTATACAATGGTGGAAAACATTTCAATTTACCTCTTGTGGTTGTTGAGATATGATTTTTTTAAATATTAAAATTTGACTTCCGGTTTGGACAGGAAGTAAGGTCAAATTGGGGTCACCTTTATGTAAACATTTTTGGACAATTAATGATCTGTACAATGGTGCAGAAAATGTCAATTTATCTGTTGTGGTTGTTGAGATATGATTTTATAAAATATTAAACTTTGACTTCCGGTTTGGACAGGAAGTAAGGTCAAATTGGGGTCACTTTTTTGTAAATATTTTTTGACAATTAACAATCTGTACAATGGTACAAAAATTGTGAATTTACCTCTTGTGGTTGTTGAGATACGATTTGTTTAAATATTAAAATTTGACTTCCGGTTTGGACAGGAAGTAAGGTCAAATTGGGGTCACCTTTATGTAAATATTTTTGGACAATTAATGATCTGTACAATGGTGCAGAAAATGTCAATTTTCCTCTTGTGGTTGTTGATATATGATTTTATAAAATATTAAACTTTGACTTCCGGTTTGGACAGGAAGTAAGGTCAAATTGGGGTCACCTTTTGTAAATATTTGTTGACAATTAACAATCTATACAATGGTGGAAAAAATTTCAATTTACCTCTTGTGGTTGTTGAGATATGATTTTTTTAAATATTAAACTTTGACTTCCGGTTTGGACAGGAAGTAAGGTCAAATTGGGGTCATCTTTTTGTAAATATATCTTTTGACAATTAACAATCTGTACAATGGTAGAAAAATTGTGAATTTACCCCTTGTGGTTGTTGAGATATGATTTTTTTAAATATTAAACTTTGACTTCCGGTTTGGACAGGAAGTAAGGTCAAATTGGGGTCACCTTTTTGTAAATATTTTTGGACAATTAACGATCTGTACAATGGTACAAAAATTGTGAATTTACATCTTGTGGTTGTTGAGATATGATTTTTTTTAATATTAAACTTTTATTTATCGTAATTCGATATCTGATGACCTAATCATGACGTCACAAATTTTGTTTCATCTACGTGTTAAGTTCTAAGTATATGCCAAGTTTCAAGTTCATGTGAAGTTTGCAAGTATGTGTTTTTTTGTAGACAATCTATGGGGAGAAGAAGAAGAAGTAGAAGAAAGAAAAAAAAAACGAACAAAAACAATAGGTGTTTCGGGTGCATACCCGAACACCTAAATGATGGTATCGATCTCCCCCATAAATGATTTTGTCTGAGGTGCTGTATTTGTTATGGAAAGTTATAAAAAAGCAACAAATCCATGTGATAGATACAACTATTTGCCAATATAATCGTTTTATTTATTTATTGATAGATTTTTGTTAAATTTTAATTTATTATTATTATTATTATTATTATTATTGTTTTTAATGAATTAATTTTTTTTTTACAAATAAGTTCATCAAAACAAATTACGTCTCAAAAAGAGTTTGTTACAAACAAAAAATCGTTACGTTTTTTTTTCAGGGTGGAGAAATGGAAATGTGAATACGAATCCTAATGGTAAAACAATAACACACGTTGTATAAACGTTTTGGGGTTAAGAAGAATTTACAGATTTAAACTACTCAGTTGCATTAAGGGACATTCCCAATTATTATACTCATATATATTCATGATCGAGAGCCGAATTCTCACTGGTCCATTCACCATCAAGTGCCAGATGCTATTTTGGCTATTTACCTAGCGCCCGCGAGTATTCACGCACAGGGTAAATACACATGCGCAGTAGTGCGTAGTAGACTGTCGCATCGGGGAACAGTCCCGGCGATCTGTTCCCCGGCCCCGCGCGCCGCGCCGGCGGGGAACAGTCGCACAGGTGTAGTACGCACGCGCGAACATCGCCCTAGCTACATGAAAATATGGCGGCACACGTAAATGTCAATTCGCGTTTTACCGAGATCAATGATGCCGAACTAGAGAATATTATGAATATGTATGAGGTATAGTAAAACAAATATAACATGGTTTATTTCGGGTGGACAGTCGATATTAGCTCCCCGAGGTATTGGAAGTTGAGAAACTAGTTCCCGAGGCGAAGCCGAGGGAACTAGTTTCTCAACTTCCAATACCTCGGGGAGCTAATATCGACTGTAGCTGTCCACCCGAAATGAACCATGTTATATTTGTTTTACTATACCTCATACATATTCACAATATTCTCTAGTTCGGCATAATTGAGCTCGGTAAAACGCGAATTGACATTTACGTGTGCCGCCATCTTTTCATGTGTATGTAGCTAGGGCGATGTTCGCGCGTGCGTACTACACCCGTGCGACTGTTCCCCGCCGGCAGGGAACAGATCGTTGGGACTATTTCCCCGCCGTGACTGTTCCCCGATGCGACAGTCTACCAAGCGCCCGCGTGTATTCACGCACGGGGTAAATACGCATGCGCAGTAGTGCGTAGAAGACTGTCGCATCGGGGAACAGTCCCGGCGCCGGCGGGGATCGGGAACAGTCCCGGCGATCTGTTCCCCGCGCGCCGGCGGGGAACAGTCGCACGGCTGTATAGTAAAACAAATATAACATGGTTTGAGGGTGGACAGTCGATATTAGCTCCCCTCGGTATTGGAAGTTGAGAAACTAGTTCCCGAGGCTTCGCCTCGGGAACTAGTTTTTCAACTTCCAATACCGAGGGGAGCTAATATCGACTGTCCACCCGAAATAAACCATGTTATATTTGTTTTACTATACCTCATACATATTCACAATATTCTCTAGTTCGGCATCATTGAGCTCGGGAAAACGCGAATTTACATTTACGTGTGCCGCCATCTTTTCATGTATATAATATGTAGCTAGGGCGATGTTCGCGCGTGCGTACTACGCCCGTACGCGTTTTTTTTTTTACACCGCAGCGACGGGTTTTGTGCAGTAAAAGTGCCAATTCCGGTCTTGAGAGAGAGACTACGAAACCCTAGGCGCGCGACGATAGAAAACTCCAAGCTGCAGTCGACCATGGCGCTCTGCAGTGGAACTCATGGAGCCATTCCCTCTCCGTTGATGGTAGGTTTTTTTTGCCTGTCGAAATTCCCTTCGCGCGCATGCGTGCTGAATGGGTTCATAGTCTTGACACAAGGGCGAAATGCGCACAAAACCCGTCGCTGCGGTGTAAAAAAAAATACGCCGCCCGTACGACTGTTCCCCGGCGGCGCGCGGCGGGGAACAGATCGCCGGGACTGTTGCCCGATGCGACAGTCTACTGCGCACTACTGCGCATGCGTATTTACCCTGTGCGTGAATACTCGCGGGCACTTGGTAAATAGCCAAAATAGCATCTGGCACTTGATGGTGAATGGACCAGTGAGAATTCGGCTCTCGATCATGAATATGTATGAGGTATAGTAATATCGACTGTCCACCCTCAAACCATGTTATATTTGTATATACCTCATACATATTCATGATCGAGATCCGAATTCTCACTGGTCCATTCACCGTCACGTGCCAGATGCTATTTTGGCTGTTTACCAAGCGCCCGCGAGTATTCACGCACAGGGTAAATACGCATGCGTAGTAGTTTAACGCATATGCGTTAAACTACTACGCATGCGCTTTACGAAGCAATATCGGGGAACAGTCGCACGGGTGTAGTACGCACGCGCGAACATCGCCCTAGCTACACATGAAAAGATGGCGGCACACGTAAATGTCAATTCGCGTTTTCCCGAGCTCAATGACAATGCAATGATGCTCCTTATTATTGTCAATACAACTGAATATGTATGAGGTATAGTAAAACAAATATAACATGGTTTATTTCGGGTGGACAGTCGATATTAGCTCCCCTCGGTATTGGAAGTTGACAAACTAGTTTCCTCGGCTTCGCCTCGGGAACTAGTTTGCCAACTTCCAATACCGAGGGGAGCTAATATCGACTGTCCACCCTCAAACCATGTTATATTTGTATAATACATCCACTATGTTTAGTGTGCGTGCGTGCGTGGCGCGCGTGCGCGTGTGTGTGAGTTGCGTGGGTTTGTTTATGGTGTATAACGAAGACTTATAACAAACGGGAACAATGGGTCCTCGGTTGGCAGTTAGGAAATGTCCTCGGTTGAAAAATGTGTACAATTCAATGGGAGATGCCTAAAAAAAGTCTAACAACAAAGAGAACAAAACAGGGGAACAATAGCAGGTCCTCGGTTTGTTTGTGTATTTTTTAACTTTAAAGGGAGTGTGCGGAATTGGTAGCTTATTATAATCTAAACAGGTGAAGTTAGCGATGATTTTTCACTATTGACAAAACAAATAAGATGAAACTTTGACAGGATGGTTTATCAGCTAGGTTGTATATCTCTTTTGTTTCTCTTGATACCTGAAAACATACATTTTAGTGATGGTGTACATCACTTCAATTGAATAGATTAGAACAAGGGCAACGTCAAAGAATAGATAGAAAACCCAAACTATATATTCTATGAGACAATACCAGTCTTAACTTTCTGGACGGCAAGCCTTTTAAAAGGCTCGTGCGCGCATCGCGTTTTTACAGCGAGCGTTTTAAAAGGCTTGAACTTCATCACCTGACAACGGGTCTTGTTCTGACTTGTTTTGACAACAGAGTGCACAATTGACCAATAAGAATCACAACCTTCAATAATCCAAATATAAACAGATTATTAATAATTTCCACACATAATTGTTGAATTTAATTGTTTACAGTATCAAATTGCAATAATAAAAACAACGTTTAAAATTCAACAGTCTGTTCTCAGTAAGAGCTGAAACCTCTCATATAATACGAGCCGACAGCAGGCGGAAAAATGTAATGAAACACTAAATTGGCCTGTCATCAAAAAGACTTTATTGTGTTTTCTGGGATCATTAGAGAATGGACAACTAAATGAAGAAACTTGTAAAACAAATTCCGGTTCCAAATAATTTATTTAAGGAAACTAAAACTCACATTTTGAATAGTGAAACATAAAGATGACGAAGTAACAAGGGGGCGTTGTGAACTTTGCCCAAACGAAGTGGGGGATCAATGCTTTTGTGCCGAAGGAGTGGGGATTCAGCCTGGTGATTTGCCACTGTCATAGGAGACGTGTTGCCAAGCTTACCTGTATATATTGTTGTATATACGTGTATGAACGTATGTCGCTTTTGAAATGGGGATGGGGATGGGGATGGGGATGGGGAGGGGATGGGAGGGGAGGGGAGGGGAGGGGCGTTGCATAAAATGGACTAATATGGCGCCGCAAACCACCCAGAGCCGTAGTGAATTTTTCACCGCTAGAGGGCTACGATATGTCCAAGAAGCTCATAAGCCGAATATAAAGCGAAGTACTTCCCGCACTTTTTTCCATTAGGGTTGCTTCATTGACCATCCCAGCTTCTTTAAGTTTGGGAATAATTTGCGTCCTCGAGCATGTCATCGGGCTGTCAATCAGATGTCACAGTTGATCGTACTCCTCACCTATCTATCCATCATACGAAATAACAGTTATTGTGTTGAGGTTTGTGATCTTACTTTGATTGTCTACGTAGGACAAACCAGCATTACCTTAATTAATTGGCGCTTGTCAATTATCCTGTAATTCATATAGAGAATTAGCTGTTACAAACTGCTTACTAACCTAAAGGACCTGTAGTATAAATGCAACAAAATGGTTACTGGCCTTACGTTTTGAACCTAACGGGTTACTTTCTCAAAGATAAAATCGGACGAAATACAAACAACGTGTATACATAAGCACAGGAGTTTGTCAGGTGTGAAACGAACACAAAAGAAAAAGATATAAAAAGCAAGTCAGGTACTGCTAGCTGGTCCTGGGACCAGACAAAAGAGGGATTAAGTATGAATAGAAGTACTGGGAGTTTTTGGTTGGAAGAAGAGATTATGAGATTAGTGAAAAGCAATAAGGGCAGTAAACCAAACAGACAGATAAACTAATGAGCAAAACAAATTCTCTAAGCAGTTTATTGTGTATAGTGGTACAATTAGACTTTAAAATTAACTTTAAACAATTAACTTTAAAATGTATCGCCCTTGCTTTACCAGTAATCTGTTTTCATTGGAACAGTGCTAATGCTATTAAACTGAGTGTACAAATATCTCAAAATAATCATGAGAAGCTTGGCTTTACTGTCGGTTGTTTACACCATTTTTTTTTTTTAAAGTGTGTGTAGTTAAAACTAGTGTCAAATGATAGAGTATCTTTTAATTAGGAAAAATCAGTTACATTTTTTCAATCGGACATTGTGTTGGGAAGATACATTCAATAATGTACATCAAAAACAAGGTTAAACATCATTCGGTAGGTCAAAGGCTATCCTATGTTTTTCTTTATTCTTCATTTGGCACCAGAATTGACAGTAACAGCATCATCTTTGGGACTTCATGTTTAACTTTATCCTATATTAATGCAACTTGGTATAATCAATTAATATAATCAATTGTTCATTTATGTTTCAACGCAGATTATTTTTAAATTAATTAATTATCCGATTTGCATAATTAATGAGCTAATTTGCATAAATAATGATAATTTATACAATAAAAGTAATTTTGAAGGAAATTGTTAGTAATATGTCCATATTTTCTTTAACAGAATGTATCTGAGTGCTGTAATTTTAAACCAAACTGGCATTTGTAAATGAACTAATTGTATTTAATTACCTAATTTGCATAATTCGCAATATTTGATGAAAACTGGAATAAAAGTAATTTTTGAAAGAAATTGTTCGTGATATGTCCATATTTATTGATTTCATATCTCACGTAGTTTTATTGTCACTTTGTTTGAGATAATTACGGTTACAAGCACAACAATACCGAACAAAAACAGAACAAAAATAGTCTGTTCTCAGCAAGAGCTGAAACCTCTCAATTTACAAGCCGACTGCGGGTGTTTCCACTTAATGAGCCATTTCAAGTCCAAAGGCCTTGACGTTTAATTTAGTAATTGAATGTTATTGAAATTCAGTAAATGAATGTTATTGAAATTTAAATTTACCACACGATTGCAATACAAAAGACCACTCTGTAAAAGGCTATTTTTTGAGTGAGCTGTACTGCTAAAAATTAACATGAACAGAAGCAATTAATGTAAATCACGATTGAAAACGAAGAGGTTGTGAGTATATTTAAACATAAATTTCCCCAAATTAAGATAATAGATGTCTCTCAGTTTAAGAAGTTTGAGATTTTCAAATAAAGGAGTTGTATGATCACGGGATCCAACTTTCTTAACAATGCGAACTGCTCGTTTTTGTAGAATAAATAGCCTGTTATAGAGTGTAGTGGATCTACCCCTGGTAAGAATTGCATAATTCAAATAAGGAAGAACAAAAGAATTATAGAGTCTACAAAGAACTTTTTTGGTAGAAATGTTTCAAACGGCTCATTATTCCAACATTTTTTGAAATCTTACTACATAAGATATTATGGTAGTTCCATGAGAGATTCTCATCAATATAAATACCAATGAATTTGGTGCTTAGTTTAACTTGCTTTAGTTGATTACCATTTAAACTGAGAGAAACAGATCTCGTATATTTGAGTTGTCTAGAACAAAAGACTATAAAGTTGGATTTCAACATATTAATATAGAAAGTCTATTAAATAAGAGCCAATTACTTATTTTAACAAGCTAGGTGTTTAAAATACCAACTGCATTATCTACATTGTGATGGTTATAAATTAAACTTGTATCATCAGCAAATAAACAAAAGGATGTAATTTTGGATGAATTACAAATATCACTAGAGCTCAAGTGTTTGTTGGTACAAACACAAGGTGTTTGCAAGATTTTCAGTCAAATTACCGTCGATGATGTCACAATCATATTTTTCAAATGTGGATCGTCTTTTATTATAAAAATATCAAATTCATATTCAAAACACCTATCAAGTTTGCGTTAGAATGTGTTGAATTTGAACTTCCTGTTTGGACCGGAAGTAAAGTACAGATCAGAAACCGAACAATATTTCAAGAGGTGTTCGCGCTGTCGCACGCGAACACCTAAAAAACCCGAACAATTTCAAAATGGTGTTCGCGCTGTCGCACAAACACCTAATTAATTCCGGCGAGAAAGAGCTAAGCTGTAGCTTAAAGTGACTATATCGTCACGATCAGAGCAAACTTTCGACAGGGCATGGAATCGGTATCTTATTTAGCTGAACTCATTGATAAAACCACACAAGCGCGTGCTTGCCTAGATACGATAATCAATTACCGTGGCTGATGCATAAATATCATTATTTTACTCAATGATAGGCCACCGATTCCATGTCCTGTTGAAAGTCTGCTGTGATCGTGACGATATTGTCTTTTTAAAGGGACACTATCCAGCAATTTAATTACATGAAGTACTATTCGGGAAACTGAACTCATGTAATGGGTTGGTTCATTGAAATTTTATCAGTATTATTTGGGTTGCCAATACTACTGGCAGGGATTGTTGAATATAAAATGCCCAAGTGTGTCCTACATAGGGACTATTGTATGGAATTGTATGGAATAACAACTGTAGTATTCTCATTAAAAAGGTGGGTAAATAAACAAGTAAACGGAGAGCGATATGTACTAATCATGGTACTTAAATGAACTGGATCACTGTATTTATTCCACGTTGTCTTTCCATGTGCTTTTCCCATACTGCACTGGTGTTCCAAATGGTGCTGCAAAGAATATTGACCTAGACACTATATATATCAATGGTGTTGCAAGTAATATTGCCCTGGACACTACAACAACAGTCCCCCACATTGAATCTATTGGATGGTACACTTTTGGGGAAAAAAGACAGTACCGTCACGATCAACAGGGCATGGAATCGGAGTGCTAGTTTTAGATTAAGTGTTTTAGTGACTGAAAATAATAACCCACGTGATAAGGTCATATTACCGTTGCTGTTGCATAAATGAGCCGGTAATTGCCAGTCACTGTGTTTATCTTAAACTAGGACACCGATTCCATGCCCTGTTGAAAGTCTGTTATTCTGATCATGACGATACTGTCCTTCGAACACATACATGTCACATTCAAATTCTTTGAAAAAATGTAATTCTGAACGGTCGAGTCACAATGTTTTTTTAATTTTTTATTTATTACAGAAACTGAAATATTTTACATAATATGTATTTGTTTACATAGATCAACACATATTTCATATCAATATAACAATTATTCTGTGAAATTATGAGAGTCTAATATCGCCCAAGTACGCATATTAAATGAGTTACATACCTTTAGGCCAAACAAGTCTCTGGTTTCTGGTCTCCGCGCATGTCGCCTCAGACCCTCGCGTCGGCATTTTTAATTTTCTTTTTGTTGTTGTTGCTATGAAACGATGTCCAATTGCAGCCACAATTGCTGGATTGATTGGAATTCTGCCGTGCTGTGCTCCTTAAACAACATTTTCACGTAGGAGTATGAACGTTTGCCCGATTTGTGCGGCCTCTCTTAGCCACCATACTTTATATATGGGAAATTTGGTCCCCACGTATACAATGTATCACGTATTTCCCTGTCGGCAAAAAGGTCGACCGATGACCAGAAACCGGAGACTTTTTTTGGCCTCATGTATATTCAATGTATAACACATAATGAGCAAATATATCGGAAGATAGACAGGGGATCAGCGACTACATCTGCAACTCTTGCAGACAATTAGCATTGCCAACAGATTTTCGTAGTAGGCCTTACTTTCACGTGTGTAATTTTCAGTGCAATTTGATTATTTCTCAAAGCAGCGTTTTCAATTAACACTTTTTTGTGGAAATGGTATAGCATTATGAGTGCATGACATGTTGTTTGTTCGATGTGTTATCAATTTAGTGACTCCAGAAATATATAGATTTTTTTCAGTTTATTATCAAATTTCTAAATAATATTAGCATTCACCAAGGAACATCCGTCTTTAATGATTTAAGGAGTCTCCCCATATAAACTGGATCTTTTTTATTTATAATGAATGATAGTGCGTCATAGATTCAAGGGTTTTCAGATTTACAGTGTATACAATACAGAATCATCATGTACGACAGACCAAATAAAAACATACACTTTTAAGGTAGACCTACATGCATACCATTACATTTTTAATTCGCGGTGTTGCAGACATCGTGATAACATAATTGTCTTGTGGATCATTATTGCTTCTGTCTTTTGGGTCAGGGCTGTGCTACTATTAGTGTCTATGTATTATAAAGTAATTTTAAGAGTGCTTTTGAATTGGTCAAGCTGAAATGTTTCAAATGTTTAAATTGTTTATAATATAGAAGGAAAACAGGGCATATTTTAAATATAAAAAACCCAAATAACAATAACAATTTGTCCCCATAAGCACAGTGCATGATCCCTATTGATCCTGTTTTTGTTGTTATTTTCAATACTACAAAGGGAGTATAAACCCCGCTTTCGTTTATTGGTGAAGAGAAGTACTTTATGGTGAAGTGTTTTCTTTTCTTTTCTTTTTTCAAGGGCACGAGTGCCGCGAACTTTTCCTGTAATGGCCCTGTCACACTGTTGTGTATCGTACTAGCGTATGCCAGCGTATGAAAAGTATCACTCATACGCTGGTATACGGTGACATACGCTAGGGGTACGTTAGGCATAGGTTGTATACGTTTCAAGCACGCTGGCATACGCTGAGGCAGAAATACATTTTTAAGCATGCTTAAACATTTTGTGCGTATACGGACGTATGGTTAATACGCTAAGCATACGCTAGGCATACGCTGAATACGCTAGAGGTACGATATAGGTACGTTACTCATAGGTCGAGTACGCTGGACATAAGTTGCCATACGTTGGCATGAAGGTGTACCGTACAGCTAGCGTATTGATATCGCATTTAAAGGCCGCCGATTATATAGGCACTTTGTCACGTGATAGGCGGATAGGCGGTACGCTGGGCATGCGCAGTTCATACGCTACTCATACGCTAGCCATACGCAGAGTACGCTGTCCATACGCTGGTCATACGCTGTTCATACGCTGACATACGCTGGTCGTACGCTGACATTTGCTGACATTCGCTGTCCATACGCTGTCAATACGCTTGCCATACGCTACTCATAGGTTCAATACGGTAAGTATACGCACAATTCTGTATTTTCAAGGGCTTTTTGTGCGTATGAAAATTATATTATAAATTTTCATACGCAACTCTTACGTTTCTCTCATACGCAACAGTGTGACAGGGCCATAAGTGACTAAGATACAACCCCACATTCTGAATACTCACACAATTATATTTAATTAACGTGTTAATGTACTAAAGCATCCACTAAGATAAAGTGCAAACAACGGTGCTTGTTTCTTTGACCTCTCCCTATGCGGACGTGCTTTGGACGATGCTCAGATCATTACCTCCTGATTGTGTCTGTTGGGAATTCATGCATAAAACAAAATGTAAGTCCACGTTAATACATTTGTTTCCACGCCCGTAACAATGTGAAAACCTTTGATTATATAATCTTTGCTTGTCATTAACTTGGACCAAGCTTGATTTCTCATACAGCCGGATCTATTTGTTTATATATTGGTTTAAATTTGTATTATTTATTTATTAAATTTTGTTTGTATTTATAATTGTGTATTTTTATATTATCATAATTTTTTCAGGAGCAAAGGCAGTTAGTATAATTATAGTTAATCACGACTGTGAATAAATACATTTTATCATGGGCCAGTGGACTCTTATCTACTTCAACTACTAG
The DNA here is from genome assembly GCA_029582265.1 of Zoroaster sp. YZ-2022. Classification (NCBI taxonomy): domain Eukaryota; kingdom Metazoa; phylum Echinodermata; class Asteroidea; order Forcipulatida; family Zoroasteridae; genus Zoroaster; species Zoroaster sp. YZ-2022. The sequence continues at coordinate 16,945,630 of CM055826.1, forward strand.
TAATATTACTTGTTGCGATCTGGATTTCTGGTCGTTCTGACTCAACAAGGACCTGGCACCTTTTCCAGGTGAACTCTGACCCCGACGTTTGAAGAGTAGTGCACTACACAATGAACAAAACACATTCTGAAATAAATCGCTGTATAGTTACCCCACATTTGCAAGTTTTCTTCATTCGTGATAATTCCTCACGGAGCTTCTGTATCTCTTTGTGGGATTCTGTTGAGGTTCCGCCTTGTGGATTATGGCTTGATATTCCTGAAACCATTGTGTTCTGGGCAGGCCGGACATCATTTCGCATTTTTATCTGCAGCCGTAAACGGGTAACATATCCATACATGTATCAGAGGTCATATCAGTACAAATATCAGATGTTACTAATAACATAATTAATTTTTTCGTATTGGTTTGTTTAGTTAAAATAATATGTATCGCCCGTGTTTTGCGCAATTTAACTGTCAATTTACATAGGCCTACATTTTCTTTTTCAGTGGAACATTGCAATTGTACTTGAGGAAAATACAACAAATACTACAACAAAATTCACATTTAAAAAAATAATAAATAAATAAATAAACAACATAATCGTGAAAAAAAAAAAATTAAATTAAAAATAAAATTGTCCTGAAATTATTTCATGGAGAGTCACGTCATAAATGAAGGTTGGATCTTTCTGACTGTTAAACCAAGCTTTTTTAAAATAATTCCTTTCACAATATTTGTTAACCTTTCTACAAGGAAAAATCACGAGAAAAACATAACTGTCGTTAAAATACGTATAATTCTATATCGGGGGGGGGGGGGGGTGCCCAAAAGCTACGCCACTAATTATGATAATTGTCAAATTCACAAACTGGATGTCCAGCGTGTGATGCCAAGTCTTCCCCATGCACAGTGTGAAGCGGTCATAGACGATGTTATTTATTTCAAACTTTAATGTTGGAATACTTCAAATATCGATTGTGTCGGACGGACATAAGTGTTGTCACCGAAATGGCCATATGGCAAGCGATGACGTTGAGATTACGTTATATGTGACGCAGTTGCATGAGGTCTATCATAAGAATCATATTCTAGTATATACCTTAGGGATGAATACGACACACAGTGTAAGCGTGGATGCCAGCCAGATCAGGGTTGCGACCAAGGCGTAGTGGGCGTTTCGCTCCTCCAGCACAAAGGATACTGGTGCTCCAATGAAACATAGAATAAGGACATTGTAGAGACAGATGCCTAAAAAACGAGCACATTGTTGTTAGGTAAAGGAATGATAACATGTATACACATTGAACTGTTTAAAGGGAAGGTACATTATTAACAATTAGGCTACCCGATTACAAAATTACTGCATCGTTATTTGACAGTTAGCTTGATTTGAAGTTGGTAAAGGTATTTCAGGCATCCTGAATTAATTTTTTTTTCTGAAGTGCTCTCATTTCAGAGAAAAACACAGATGCAAATGCACATTTTCTAAAGACTTACAGAGGTTGATAATTTAGTAAAGTAGAAACCATTTTTTGTCAGCTTAACTGTTGTTGTACCTTCCCTTCAAAAGCAAAATGTTTCAAACAGAATTTAACTGCAATGGTTAGATGTAGTTGTTTGTTCAATAATTTAAACCAGAAAAAATCTAACCAATATACTTGGAGTCATTCAATGCCGGAATGGATACTTTTCTTGTCTCCCAGGCCAAGAAAGCTCCAAATACCAACAGCAGGCCGTCGATGACGTAGAAGGCTCCAATCCAATAGATTTGATTGGTTGACTCGCACATCATTCGAATTGGTGTGTACACGATGTCGTCATTTTCCTTATCAGCCTGTAGGCAAATAATTTACAATCTTAATAAATTATAGTTATTCGAGTTATACTGTTTTGCTGAGTGATTGCCCTAATTTAATGTTTGGTTCAAGTTCATAAGTGTTAGAATAATCGTGTGTGCATCTTGAGTGGTGTACCCCAAAAAACAAACAAACAAACAAAAATAAAAAAACGTAGTCTGACTTTTCATTCTGTCTAACATGGAATGGACTAAAACAATGAAGGAACTTCCGTGAGAAACAGTTCAAGGGATGTTTGTTACTATCATTGTCTTTACTAATCGTATACATTGGATGTAAAACGGTGAGCATTTATTTCGTTTAGGATTACCAATAGTGTAAAGTGGAGTATCGTCACGATCAACAGGGCATTGAATCGGAGGGTTAGTTTTAAATTAACTCAGTGACTGAAAATAATACCCTACATGATAAGGTCATAATTATTACCGATGCTGCTGTATAAATGAGTCTGTAATTTTCAGTCACCGTATTCATCTATAAATAATAATAAATTAAAAAATTTCTATTGCGCTGTTTCCATTTAAAATGATCAAAAGCGCATAACAAAAATAAACACGCCATTAAATAAACAGATATAAATACAAACAAGAAATTAATGACAAATCACACTGTGTTTTTTTTAAATAATTAAATCATTAACTAGGACAGCGATTCCATGCCCTTTCGAAAGTCTGCTCTGATCGTGACGATACTGTCCCTTTAAACGAGATAAGTTAACGTGAAACAAGAAAACAGAGTCGGGTCCAAGGTCGCAGAAGAGGGGGGGGCACAAGTCCGCCAAATTTGGAAATATATATAGTAAATGTCGAATTATTGTACATGGTTGATATTCAAAAAGGGGGTTACACGCCCCCTTTGATCCTTGGATCCACCACTGCAAGAACAGCCTTACAATTTTAGTTCCCAGCTGTTCCTTTGCCATCACCGGATCAAATATCTCCCACAAGATCAGAATCACAGCATCAATAAGTACCAGTATAGCCACACTGCCAAGCAACCAGTGGTCCTTAACAACCTGCCAAATAAAATTATGTTTATTTTTGCCACTCTTTTTCTTTGTGCAATTTAAAAAAGACAAGTTGTTAGCATCGGTTAGCTTTGAGCCCAGACAGCGGGTTGCTGTGATTGGTTTCAACCGCAAAGATTTTTTTCTTTTTAATACTATGATGAGGGTATCAAACATATTTGCCTCTAGCGCACTTCTACACTGTCACCCCTGCCCCTAAATGGTATCATGGATGTAGGCTAAGCTTTCCATTGACATCAAGGTAATTACCACTCAGATATAACTGCGTACATCGACTCCTATCAGAAAAGTCTTCCTTGTTTGTATTTCGCAAACAATATTCATGTAAACAATTTCTGTCAATAAAGTATGTGTACTCTGACCATGTGTAAACTAACGAGACAAGAGTCTAAAAGAATATAGTAGAATATCTGAATGAGTCCATGCATAAATTTAAATTCCGTATTCTTCACGATGGCAAGTATTTATTATATAACAAACATTAAGTAAGATTAATTGCGGTGACACCATGTGAAATTCTCTATTGAGTAGTAATTTGTTCTGAAAAGAACTGGAGGTTACAACTCCAGTTGAGTTGAGTTGTAACCTCCAATCTTTTCAGAACTAATTACTACTCAAAAGAGAATTTCACATGGTGTCACCGCAATTAGTCTTATTTATCATCTTCACCATACAAAACTCCAAGTTTTACCATGGCAAACATTATTATTATTTGTTTTATTTTATTAAATATATTATTTGTGTTACCGTTTTTATCTTCGTTGTGTTGGTGAATATTTTGTGCACTCGCCATGTCTTGCTAAACATGGAGCCAAAGGCCATGGAGAACCCGATGCAAAGACACCACGTCTTGGCCTGTAAGGGTAACAGGTGGACACTAATGATTTGAAAGTTAAGATAAGCATCCGCTATAATAATGTACTCCTCACTAGAACCTATCATGAAGTACAGCTTGCATTGATTAAACATAACAGCATTTCATTAAACTAGATTGACAAGGGACTATGCAATCTAATGGCTCCTGTGCAGAGCACTGATCTCATTGTATGTGCATTCATTGTGTTCCTGTGTATTTTGTGTTCCTTTTGTATGCGAGTGATAAAATGGCTCTTTTGATAGCTTCACTAATCAGTTAGGCACCAATGGACCAACCAGTCAGTATAATAGTGATCAACAGTGCAGAGTCGTGATCTTGAGGTTGACCATGGGTATTTTTGTTTAACAAATGTGGCGGCAAAAATACTGGTCCACTTCCATGGTTATCGATACTGTGTGTATGTTTACGTGGACAATGGACTAAAAGGGCATGTTTGTCTGCTGCCACCTAGTATGGAGACTTTCTCCACTCGCGTCTTGTTTCTAAGTTCATGAGTGGTGAATCGTGAAACATGAGGCATTTGGTTTACACAATATTTCAGAAATGGATTGCATCATTGCCATAGACGTATTCCAATCATTTGTCTACCCAGATTATTCATACTAAGATTTAATATATTAAAACTTCTGCCTGTAGCAAGAGGAGGGGTTACTCGTCGAAGGGTATAGTCTCCCGTTGTCTCGGACCCGCATGTCGGCATTTTAGTTTTCTTATTTTTTTTAGTATGAAATGATGTCCAATTGCAGCAAACATTGCTGGATCGATTGGAATTCTGCTGTGCTGTGTTTTAAACGACTTTTTCACATAGGGGTATGAACGTTTTTCCGATTTGTGAGGCCACCGTACTTTGTTTATGGGGAAATTTGGTCTGGTTCCAATAACCGCGTATATATGTATCACGTATTTCAATAGTTGGCAAAAAAATTAAAAAAATAAAAATAAATACATACATAAAAAAATGCCGCACTGATTTTGAAGCCAATCTATGAAACGAGGTTTTTTGGCCTAACCTTAATTAACATGTACTTACCTTACACATCACAACGAAGGTTTCCGTTGAAGTGAGGTTCGTATCTACCCCTAGAAGGATAATGGAGATGTAGGCGAGTATTCCACCAATCAGCATCAAGTTATTGATGTTAGGACTCGACATCTTGATCACACTGTACATTGAATACGTACGTCATTAAGTTATTGATTGGGCACATGGCACAAACATGATATGCATACTTCTCTTTAATTTCTCCTGTAGGCATACTTTCATTTCGGCAGTGCTTTACAGTGCATTTCATAGAAGTGGATATGAATGTGGGTGATTTATGACTGAGGTAGGTTTATTCCTTAAAACAAACTCTCATACCTAACATATTTGTGAATTCCATTTAAGACGTATTTCTTAATGAGTTTTATCTTAGATAATGATTTGGTTCGCTTTTGGGCAATCCCAAACTCTGTTTAAATTGATTATTATTTTATTATGACTTTTATAATTATTAATAAACATCTTTGAATCATTCAATAATTTGGTATCATTTGAAGTAGATAGAAACCTTTCTAAATATAGATATTCTGCTCTATTCATTGATATAAATACATGTAAATAAGGCCTGCGATTTTTCAAGACATATATTTTTGTAAACCTTGACCATAGAGCTATTGAAATCAGGTTGTCTGCAAGTTGCCTGTTGGTGGATGAGGCTGTGAAGGCGATTTTTCAAAATGGCCGCTAAAATCCCAGTAATCGAATGTGCTACATAGGATTTTTTATTTTTTATTGCCCACCCCCTGGGGATTTTTCAAGACAATTATTTTTGTAAACCTTGACCATAGAGGAACTGAAATCAGGTTGTCTGCAAGTTGCCTGTTAGTGGGTGAGGCTGTGAGAGCTCTTTATGAAAATGGACGCCAAAATCCCGGTAATCGTCTGGGCAGTGCCACATAGGAGGATTTTAAATTTTTTAGTGCCCACCCCCTGGGGATTTTTCAAGACAATTATTTTTGTAAACCTTGACCATAGAGGAACTGAAATCAGGTTGTCTGCAAGTTGCCTGTTGGTGGGTGAGGCTGTGAGGGCGTTTTTTCAAAATGGCCGCCAAAAATCCTGGTAATCGACCATGCCACATAGGAGGACTTTTTATTTTTGAGTGCCACCTATAAATATACATTGGCAAAATGTTCTCACCCGTCTGAAATGCTTAAACTACCTCAGGAAACTACTTGCAAGGATAGCTAGCTCTTGTAGAACTTGTGTCAAAATTATAATAAACTACTTCGACTAGGCGTCTTTTACAGTGTCATGGATCTGTTCATCCAAATCCTGCATTTCTTCCTTTCACGTTTGTTACCTGTCCTGTGAGCCTCTATCCTTTCGAAATTTTTTGAAGCCAACACTGCTGATAGCTTCCTCTAAAGTTGATGGATTGGCTCTGAAGATACCCTCATGGATCGACTGGCTAGCAATCGCATCTGAAAAATGACCTCGCGCAAACTCGGGGTATGCTAATGCTGTCAGTTCACTGATCGCCTGATCTGACCCAGCTCCTGAATGGTCACTTTCGCACCTTGTCTGTGTTTCCTCAACTCCATTAAGAAGTTCTCCTCCTTCTGTCTGGGTCCAAAGTGACTCCCTGTATTGTTTTTTTCCCATCCTCTCCTTGATTAAGTAGCACCTTGTGTCTGGCCATTGAGGCTCGCAGCGAGAAATGCTTCCACCTCCTCATCGTCCCAAGCAATCGCGATTTTGCAGGATTCAAAGTGTTCCAGGTACCGGTAGTCTTCCCAGGGCTCCTTCCCTTTGAATTGGTCTGATACAATCCGGGGTCGTCCCGAGCCCCATAATTTCTCTGCAATTTGTTGTTTGTTTCCAACAGACTCCTCTTTCCTGAGGCTTCCAGGAATATTCTCTGAGGAGGCTTTAGTGACTTTCGTTTCTTTTTCACTATCCTCAGCAGTTCCTTCCTCACACACAGGAGAGTCCTTCGTTAGAGGTTTTGCATCCTCCGAAATCACAGTTGAATGCGACTGTGGCGTCCATGTCCTGTTCTTTTTTAATATTCCTATAGGAGGGGTCCAAGGGCCTCCATGAGTACCAGGTAAGGATTCATAAGGCTCAAGGCACCCAGAGTCCACCCTGAGGTTATCTGGTGAGTCTCCTTCATCTATTGATCTACGTCCATTGTCTCCTTTCCTTCCTTTGGCTTCTAGTCTAGTTAGTCTCTGCTGTGGCCTCTAGATTTCCAGCTCTTGTTCCAGATCCTTAACTCTCAGCTCTTCATTCTAGAATGCGGGAATGAATGTTGTAATTGGTCTTCTTTTCCTTGCACCTAGCGGTGTCGATCTCTTTTGTGTCCTCCTTGTTCATAGTTGAGGCTACTTAGTTGTCCCTTTTTATTTTGTTAGATTATGTTGTCCAGTGCATTTATCCCACTCCTGACACCATTTGTGACGGATTGGATCCTCCCTGCTTGTAGCCTCCAAGAAAAGAGTGCCTTTACGGACCAGAAACTAATCCAGAGTTCCTCCTTGGTTTCACACTGTGGTCCCACCCCATATTCCTGGCTGTTCCTTTCAGTGGCCCACGCTCAATTTGAGGTAGTGCACACTTACTGTAGCCTCCTGTACTGGAGAAAGTACTTGCACTTCCGTCTCAGACAAGATCCAACCAGCAACTGACGTCCTTGTGCGCACATTGCATGCCCACAGCACCAAATACTCCACCGCCCTCCGTAGTTCGCCCTTCGTCATGTGCAAGCCATAGCTCATTTGCGTTACATTATTAGTTTTTGCTTTTGTTTATTTTTTGGGGAGGGGCGGGGTGCAGCGGGGGCGGGCTTGCAGGAGGAGGGAGGCCGAGGGGGTAAGGAGGACCTTAAATACCAATTTATTATTCCTAGATCATTTTCCAAATACTCAATCCATCATGGGGAAGACACATAGAGCCAAACTACATACATGTGATATGCGTTGGGGGGCGTAACTTTGACCCCGCCCCCAATCCTTAACCCACCAGTATTTTTTTGCAGACAAGCAGATATTGCAATGGCTGCCCCAAAAAGTAGTCGGGGGTGGGGGAGGGTTTCCCATGGACTACTAGAGGCGGGGATGATACTTGTGGGGTTGATAATGATATTTATGTATCAATATAAAACCAATAATCGGTTATTCGATTTTCTGTAACTCGGTTTCCCTGACATTCATTTCGATTCCACTATTCGATTTTTATTTCGGTTATTCGATTTGCTTATATTCGTTTTCCATTTTATTATTCGACTTTCATTTCAGTTATTCGTTTTAACATATTCGGCTTCGTTTCCAGTATTCGTTTTTAATTTCGGTTATTCGGTTTAAAATGTATATTCCTTTCGATTCTATTACTCGACGTTAATTTCGGTTATTCAATTTCGCTATTTGTCTTCAAAACGGTATTCTATACTTTTGATTTTCCAATTATAACTATAACATCCAATTAAATTTACAGGCCATCCGAGGATCACGTCGTACATATGGTTGTCTGAACAATTTAGAATCGTTTTCAATATTTTTATTTTATTTTAAGTTATTACAACAAAACCACACTTTCAATCTGCTATGAAAAAGGAGTGTATGTATAGTCCAGCATGACAGCCATGAACAACATTATACATCTTTATTTGTTACATACATTGTGCAATCATCTTAAAACGTTTTGATAGCACCAAAGGAAAATCAGACTAAACCAGGAATAAAGCGTGGCTCTAATCTGTCCTCGTCATATGGCCAAATGATTGTTGACTGTAAGAGACAACCTTTTTTGATTGGTCGAGGTGCATCCACATGATCACACGCAGCTTTTGAGTTGGTCAAGTGATATGAATACACATCTGGGTCAAACTTTGTTGGTCTTCTTTTTTTTTCGGGTACAACGATCCCACAAATAAAACATGAACCGCCAAATTAAATCAAACAAAAGAGTCCGTTCGAGCTTGGAACAACAGCGGTTTAACCATGAAGGGAAACGTTGCTGGACAGTCTGAATAAGCCAAGGGTCAATGCAATTACAGCGAGCATACCGTATCTTCCTATACGTGATGTTGAACGCTAGGAAGCAGCAGGCTAGTGTAATTCCTATTATGGAAAAGACGGCGCCAGTAATGAAAAACGAAAGCTGTATTGTTTGCCGATCTTCTCGTTCGATGATAAAGTCAATAGGTGGCGCCCCACCTGTAAATACAGAAGAAAAAACTATTAAAAACCGGATAGTGAGATTGATAATGGTGTTTTAATTTATAACCTGTGACGATCATGATTAACCGAGTCCGCTTCTTATTTACTCTTATCCACACGCTCCTTTGCGCTCATCAATGCGGGAATGTTCTCGTGCCAAAGAATAGTCGAACGCGATGACGCCCTCCAACGGGCTGTAACAAGACTAGACTGGTAAAACTTGTATCTTTGCATGGTGAAGAGGATAAGTAAGACTAATTGGGGTGACACCATGTGAAATTCTCTATTGAGTAGTAATTAGTTCTGAAAAGAACTGGAGGTTACAACTCGACTTTTCGATCAGTATGCTCTGATCGTCCTCAGGAGAAGCCTGGTGCTCTATCAAGGACAGAGACATGTTCCGGCCGTACTATTCAAGTGATTTGATTGGATACGTTGTGCCAATTATCTGACGTCACGCTTCGAATATTAGGCTATGCGCTAGTTATATCAACCAAGGCCAAAGTTGAATCTCCATGAAAATGAGAGGCCGGTATTTGGCGTCTTTCACGAACCTCGAAGCGTGACGTCAGATCTTCAGGCTATAACAAGACTTACAACACTTATAAGAATAAATTAAAGAAATGACGCACCTTGCCAGATTACAGGTTGGTACCCATCCCAAATTATTTGTTTTCCTGTTCCACTTATTGTATCCACTACTCCAACAGCAACATCTCTCCCATCTGCAAATACATAATATAAATATATGGGTACAAACTTCGTCTGATAGCTGATTAACATTAAATAACATTTGCCTTTTCCAACTGTACCCATTAATATCTCTGAGAGGCATTTATGGGTTTAGTGCATGACTTCTTTTGAGGGCGCTGTTATAGCTGCTGCCACTTGTTTACTGCTCTGATACATCTGTTATGTTTACCTGTTTTTCAACTTTTGTTTCTCTCTTCATAAGAACATGTTGTTTGTGTTCACACAGTCCACCTACTGGATAACTTTCTCTGCTAAATTTTGCCGTCGAAAAGCAGAAAACTTGATGATGATTTTTTGTATCTGTCTTGGTGTGAGTGTGCTATATCTACACAGTACTATCCTTCATAACCAGTGTGCAAGTACTACCCATTGTGTAACTGCGATCAACTGTGACAAAGGACTGCTCCCTGAAGTTAGCCCCGGATTGTACATCTATTGTCTTCGAAATTCCTTGGACATCAAGATACAAATGGGTCCTAATTCTACTACTATACAGCACTGCAGAGTTGAAGTCTATGAAACATCATAGGAGCCACCATTATGCATTGCACCTGATGTAGTTCATACATTGAAAGACACAGGCATCTGGCATCCTCGAAGCCGCCGTGCTGGTGTAAGAACTCATAGAACTAAGAGACACAACACAAATTTCCTGTTTCTACAATGAACAATAATGCCACAGTTCGTCCAAAATCAACTAAGTTGACCTCTTTCCTGGTCATTGCCAGCAAATTTGTGCTATTAATGCACAATCTCTCCGTAACAAAAGAACTGAATTTGTTGACTTTGTGCTGACCCATAGGTTTGATTTAGTAGCCATATGCGAAACCTGGCTCAAAGATGGGGACAATGTCGTAACTGGTGATATTACTCCTGTAGGATATGAACTCAAACAAGTGCCACGCCCAAAACCGAAACGAGGTGGGGGGATTGCTCTGCTCTACAAGAGTGGTTTCACAGTGCGTTTTCCTGACATTGATATCAAACCCAAATCATTTGAGTTTTTGTCTACTGAACTAATTAGTTCAACCCAATCATTGTCACTTATTATTCTCTATCGTCCTCAACAAAATCAACCGGATGTACTTTACTACATTTTTAGAAGAATTCTCACTATTGGTTGATGGTGTTGTGTTAAACTCTATGCCACTGATCATTACAGGAGATTTCAATGTACACGTTGATAATGATAATGACAGAGATGCCAATGCGTTCAAAGAGCTACTGTCCAGTTGTGGCATTCAACAGCATGTTGACACCGCTACTCACAGGAAAGGACACACTTTAGACCTTTTCATCACTAGATTTGCTGACCTGCCTATGTGGAGTGATCTGAACATAATTGATGGAATTTCAGATCATTTTGCTATTACTGCCAAGTTTCACCTACAGCGACCAAACAACTCTAAAAAAGTCATAACATCTCGCAACATATGTAATATTCAACTCGCTAATTTCTGTGATGATGTTAAAGACTTAGAAGATATCGTCAATACTAAACAAAGCCACAAACTATCCACCCAAGTAGAACAATACAATGTTATTCTATCTCAAGCATGCTCCAGTTAAGCAAAGATCTGTCACTCTTCACCACAGCTCTCCATGGTACACTAACGCAATTAGAGCTGCTAAGAAGATACGACGGCAGCTTGAATATAAATGGAGGCGTACACATTTGGAAATTGACCGCCAACTCTATTGCAAGCAAAAGAATTCAGTAATCCATCAAATCGAACATGCTAAATCCAGCTACTATAACGAGTGTTTTGCTGACCACAGAAAAGACCAGAAGCAGATTTTCCGATTAACCGACAAACTTCTCCATAAGAATAAGAGCTCGCCTCTCCCCCAGCACGAGTCTTCTATCGATCTTGCCCATGAGTTCAGTATTTTCTTTACCGACAAGATCCAGCGAATCCGTGATGGTCTGGAGACTGTTCATACACATGAGTCTTATAGCCCTGATAGGTATGCACCGTCGGAACTTAGCGCATTTGATGATGTGACTGTTTCTAATGTTCACACCATTCTCGCCAAGTCACCTCCTAAGATGTGCAACTTGGACCCCATTCCAGCTAAGCTTCTTAAAAAATGTGAAAAGGCCATTATCCCTGCTATGACATCAATAATCAACAACTCTCTAAAATCCGGAAATGTGCCTCCCTCATTGAAGATAGCTCAAATCCAGCCAGTCCTCAAAAAAGCTGTCTTGAATCCTAATGAAATGAGCAATTATCGCCCAATCTCAAACTTGAGTTTTCTTAGTAAAACTCTAGAACGCATAGTTGGACAACAATTGACAGCATATCTTACTGACAACAACCTTCTAGATAAATACCAGTCGGCGTATCGTCAGCACCATAGTGTTGAAACAGCTATCCTGAAGGTACAGAGCGATTTACTTTCAGCCATGAACCATGGTAAAATATCCTTGTAGTGCTGTTGGATCTGTCCGCAGCCTTTGATACTCTGGATCATAATGTACTCCTCAATCGTCTGGAAACTTACTTTGGTATCACTGGAAGTGTACTTGACTGGTTTCACTGTATCTCAGCGATAGAACCTGCTTGTTCGCATTAACGAGGCAGCCTCTATCTCAACCACCTTACAGTATGGAGTTCCACAGGGCTCTGCACTCGGGCCCATACTCTTCTCCATGTATACCACGCCTATTGGTAATATCATCAGAAGACATTGCCTACTACCACTGCTACGCTGATGATATACAATTATATCTAGCTGTTGACCCCTCTCAAACAGATGCTAACAAAGCTATACAACGTATGGAAGCCTGCATAGATGAGGTACGCCTATGGATGACAAATAATTTCCTAAAACTCAATGACGCTAAATCAGAATTTGTGATTGTAGGATCCAAACAACAGCGGTCCAAAATAAACATCCCCAGTCTAAGGATTGGTGAAATTATCATATCCCCATCTGAAAAGATAAGAAATCTTGGAATCATCATGGATTCTGAACTTAAAATGAATAATCACATCTCGGCTGTTTCGCAAGCAGCTTGTATATCTCTTCGTAACATCAGACTTATTCGCAAGTACATAAATACACAGACTGCAGAACTACTCATTCACTCCCTTGTCATTTCCAGGCTGGACATGTGTAACTCCTCCTGTATGGTGTTAACAAATCTCAGCTCACCTCGTCTTCAACGTTTGCAAAAACATGGCTGCACGACTGGTTACTCTGTCTCGCAAACGATCACACATCACCCCTATCCTCAGGCAACTCCACTGGTTACCAGTGGAACAAAGGATAGTTTTCAAACTCGGTCTCCTGGTCTATAAATCATTACACAGCATGGCGCCATTCTACATCTCAGATCTTGTCACTCAATACACTCCATCACGCAGCGACCTACGATCTGCTGATCAAAGTCTCCTGGTAGAACACACAGCCAAGAACTCATGGGGAGCACGTTCTTTCCTGGTTACTGCAGGAAAAGTGTGGAACAGTTTTCCGTACCACATCAGGGCAGCCGATACGACATCATTATTTAAAACTGCTCTCAAAACTCATCTGTTTCAAGCCAATATAGACTAATAATTTTCTATATATTTGTTGCCTTTTTTCTCTTGTTCTCTTGTATCACGAGCGAGCGCCATGAGCGCCTTTTGGCGGATACCGGCGCTATATAAGACTCCATTATTATTATTGGGTGTACATGTATTAATGAAGTTGCTTAGACTGTAGTTCGTGTACAAGGTGTACTTGGGGTATTATGAATAATGTGACAGTGACCAAAGAAAAGTAATACATATAACAATAGCAGAAATCTAATAGGACCTGTTCAAATATGAAAGGTTGCCATGGCCAATGAATACCTGGCACCGTACATTTGGGTATGAAGGGAATCCTACAGTACAATAACGGAAATGTTTGACAATTTGATGGTGATCGGTCGAATGGCCAGACATCCATCATAATGGCACCATCATATGTTTTCAAGTAAAAACAAAACAAAAAAACAATAATAATAACAGTAATCGGGCTCGACCCCGAACACCTAATAATGTTTTCATATCAGAGGACAATAACCGATACAAATGCAACACTAATTGTTCATAACAGGATGAAAGCTATAGCAAATAAATCATTATAAACTGAATTACAAATTCTCAGTATCTTTTACGCAAAACAAACTATTCATATAAACGAATCTATCTATTTGTCGGTAACAGACCCTAAATGTAAATAATATTCATTTTATAGTTAACAGATGTAACTTCAGGTGTTTGGAATTAACCTTGCATTTGTCGTAGCTGAAGGAACCCAAGCCTGTCACCAGTCGATGTGAATTTCACAGGACCCTGCAATAATAGTATTATAGTGAAATGTAAAATATGTTATAGCTCATGACACGAGGAAACGTAAACCAAATTGAATAATTTTAATTCGTGGTTTTAAATCAATACAAGTTGCAAACACTGATCAATTAATAACAGTGAATAATATCAAAAATAATACAACAAATTTAATAATGTGGTGGACTTTTCAAACGCTAGATGGCAGCACACTCATAAATACTGTCATTGTTAATTATGAGCTCAAATTTGAGAACAACTGGAACTGAAAACTGCTGCCATTCCAAAAAAGTTACCTATTATGGGGGTCGTTTTTTTTTACTTTGACTTACTTGGTGTTAGGCTGATGTTGGCATCAAGCATACCTTGAATTAATGCTGTTTCAGGATTTAGTAAAATTCTTAAAATAATTTCCAAAATGAATTAATGCCATTTGAAGGCATAAATTTCCCGTTTGAAAGAATACGTCTGAAGCCAATTTGACTGTTTTCTGAGGCACAGACTAATAAATATAAATCTTGATCTTATAAAGTATGGATGCATAACAGACATGTTTACCAAAAGTGTATAATTGTTGCCTAGGCTTACCGATACGCCCTCGAATGTCATGTTGCTGAGGATGTCATACAGAATCTGAACAGTGACCTCGTCATACGTGAAATCTGCTAACGTTCTGGGAGGATCTGTAATTAGATATCAAGAGATCTGTGCATGCTTTAAGATGCCCTCAAACCAGATTTACTCTATATTCCCTTCTTAAATTGTCAACCCATGGCTTCGATTCAAAAATAGATAATTGTGTAAATACATAGACTAGGGACTTTTACACGTTTTGCACGATTTCATTGCGTTTCTATCGCTGAAATAGAAAAACCATCAGTAAAATTCGAATCTTTTGCATAACATAAATCGCGATCTTACAGTTTTCTTTACGAATTAATCTGAAAATGTTATAAAGAAAAAATAGGCAAAGCGTTTTTGTATGTTAGCAGATTAGTGTTGAAACCAGCCAATTTGTAGGAGGCGTGGCTTATACTGAAATGACGTGAAACGTGTAAACTGGATAAACACATATTGAAGTCGATACATTTGTATTTGAGTTATCACCAGTGACGTATTAGTTAAGCTTTAAAGTGTTTTCAGTTGTTCTGTAGATGTTCCTATTTATTTCGACCTGAGAATGTTTAGTTAGAACGTTTTTCTCCGTGGGGGGAAAGAACAATCCAAGATAATTCTCATTTTCTCCTGGGGGAACTACGCAATGTATTTGGCTAACGGTTTTCTTGAGATTCAGATGCAGGATATTGAATCAGCACAATGCTCAGGAATACATTTTTAGCACGCAGTGGGAATAAGTATCAGACGGTCGTTTGGCTAAGATCATGTAAACTCATGACTTACACGGTGGTTGAGGGGCGATCAACCCCGCTTACTTGCGAAGGTCGTAGGAAGCACAGATTGATGGCTCCGGCCTGTCCATAGTAGCCACTGGCTACTGTACAACTTCTGTGACGTTAGGGTCATATGTATGTATGTATGTATGTTTGTATGTATGTATGTTCACTGTCTTTGTAAGGACAGCTAATTACCCTGCTAATTTAGGTGGGATGTGATTGTCCTGCCCTATGAACTAAACGGGTGGTCTCCCAAAATAAAAAAATAAGTTATGTAGAAGAAAATTAGAATAGTTAAACCCTGCACACTCTTCAAATCGTATGAAGGTTGCACTGATCTCTGTTAAACTGTTAAACTGTATGGATTGAGACTCATGCACGTTCGACACGTAGCTTGTCTTTAACCTAAATAATGTATCATAGGGCTGATGCTATTATATCAGGACCATTCGCGACGCTTGATGTCAGCAGTCTACGATAGCTGGATATTTTGTACTTGCTCACCGTTACATGGTCTGCCCCTTTCTCATGGGGAACTACGCAAGGTGTTTGTAACTGACTCCGTAGTGGCTTCACTAATTTGCCAGGTACCAGTGAGCCCATCCTCAGTACAATACAACATAATATTCGCGTTATTCACGATAAATACGAAAATGAGGCTGTAATTCTCACAACCACACTCTGTAGCTTACATGCTGCATGCATCAGCGAGAAGGCCCAATAATCTGATAGTTCCATAGAAAAGTTCATTCCTGACATAAATGAATAATAAATAAATGGATGTAGATATTACCATTTAAAAAGGCATAAGATGGCTAACTCATGAATTAGGTGAATACATGTAGGCTAAGATAATTGACAATCACTGACCCAACTTCCCCAGTTGCCTCTGCGCGTCGTGGAGAGCGAGGGCCGCTGTCCATATTATGTCATAGCTGGAGGTGATACGATTGTAGCCGATTAGGGACTCGATATCTCCATTGCCTGTCAACACTTTGTACCTCTCGATCATTTCGTCAGATGTCTGCAAGTACACCCGTCATTTTCAAACACGGTCAACATACAATTAATTCAGGCAATGAATGATAATTATGACACACAATGTACACGTTGTGATAACGTTTAAATTATGTGAATGGGAAAAACGGAAAACTTGAAGAAAAAAAAAGAAAGAAAAAAACAAGAGTTACACATGTCATTCTGTACTTCCTTGTTTTCAAATGAAGTGACCCATAATATGGGTCATGCCATAATATTATTCGAAACCCCCTCCCCCCCCAAAAAAAAACTAAAACATAAACAAACAAATAAACAGATTCCCGTGAACATACATCTGATAAAAGATCTATCGTCCCTGAATTTTAACTGTATTATTATTATTATTATTTCGTATCGGAACATTGATTAAAATTATAATTAAAACAAATGTAATTCTATTAATCAAAATGTAATTATATTCATTTAAAAAAATACTTTGAAGAGGGAGCTCGGTTTATCAGTAATTTATCGTCATTCATGATGGGACCAAACATAAATTAATGTTGAGATATATTTACGGTTAAATTATTCTTACGGTGATTATTTTGATAAGCATGTCCTGTTTAAAACATGTGTTTCCTTTATTCAAGTAAAAAAGCAGTGTTCTGACAAAAACGAATTTGGTTTTGAACATGCCGGTAAAATATTGGCCGGTAAAATATTGGCTGGTAAAATATTGGCTGGTAAAAACATGGGCGATACATCTTATCGTAGTAATTTTTAAAGGGACAACATCGTGACGATCAACAGGACATGGAATCGGAGTGCTAGTTTTAGATTAACTCGGTGACTGAAAATAATATCTCACATGATAAGGTCATATTACCGTTGCTGCTGCACAAATGAGCCAGTAATTTGTAGTAACTGTGTTCATCTTAAACTAGGACACCGATTCCATGCCCTGTTGAAAGTCTGCTAGTCTGATCGTAAGGATACTGTCCTTTTATCATGATGCTGTACGTTGTTTTCCCTTGTTTGACACCCCTTTTCCTGGCAATTCCTTACCATTCCAGACACCGAGGGTTTTCTGTTAGAATCAGTCGGTGAGCTCTCAAAGATGTAACCGAAGTGGCTGTTCGTAGCTTCTTTCATTTGCTCAACAGAGCAATCAATTGAGTCGTCTGGTACCTGCCACCAATTTGACTCATACCATCCTGAATAATGCAGATGTATACTACATTCAACAATTCAACTTAAAAAAGCGTGTGTAGTTTGAGTTTTTGCACCCGTTTGCAGGCACGCAGGAAGATGATTTGACAGGGGCCACGCTATATCCATGAAATTAGTCTGGTCACTGACCATCTGGCCGTTAGACGCACAATATACACATTTCAAATAGTTTGTAGTGTTTAATACGTGTCTTAGAATAAATATTAAAACAAACGATGATAATAAATAACAATAATAATATTTTGTTTCGTCACTGCGGATTTCCCCGCCAATAATTATGTGTGCCCTATCACATACTTCTGGTATCCCAATTCCCTGCGTATACGGGATTTTATACCAAAATTGATTAAGACAAAGAAACTTACAAACCTGGCACAATCCAGACGTATTTGGCGCCATACATCTTTTGATGATAAGCTGCACAGAATACTTTTCTCGCTATTTCGGTATAGAAACCTCCAACTATTATACGAGCTCCTAAATTCTAAATCATGATGAAGAACAACTGTATTACTAATAAAAAAATAACTGTTGATTGTTGATTTTACTTGATTTTGTTCTGGTTTAAGGTATTATTCTCTTGTTTTTTAATCAAATGGCGTTTATGACAAACAAATAACTCTTAAAACAACTGTTAAATCAGTTTGATATATTATAATGGCATACCATTCTTTGTGTAGTCGTTGAATTTGTGCAGCCAATATGTTTAAGTAACCCACCTTGATATTTTCAACTTTGGAATCAGGATTACCCACGAAACTTTCCGCACCAAGAATTTCGATTCCAAGTGATTTTGCTTTGGCGTGGAACTCAGTCATGGCCTTTAAAAAACATTTACAAATAATACAGTTTATAGCGATGCTTAATCCTACATGTTTTGCTATATAACAGTAATTTTGTTTCTAATCTATACACATGCGAGTAATTGTTTTTCTCCAGGTAGAATGTTTTTGTGACGTTGGGTCCTGGAGCCCAGTTAGATCCCCTGATCAGGTCAAGGATCAAAACCCCTGTGTAGGGGACCATTGGTCGGAGACCCCGGAACACCAATCTGTGCACGCCCCCTAAAAATAAGTGATTAAGTGATTAAGTGATTAAGTGATTAAGTGATTAAGTGATTAAGTGATTAAGCGATTAAGCGATTAAGTGATTAAGTGATTAAGCGATTAAGCGATTAAGCGATTAAGCGATTAAGCGATTACGTGATTACGTGATTAGGTGATTACGTGATTAAATAAATCAATAAATCGATAAATCGATATTATCTGATCAACAAAAGGTTCGTTCGTATCCTGAATCCCTTCCTCACCAATGCAGCGCATTATACACATTCTGTCTTTGAAGAAGCAAACATTATAACAGTGATTCCAAATGAGACATTTTACAAAACAATTAACTGAGTACACTCTGCCTGGCTTTGATGTCTAACCTGTGAGAACAAGGGAACGGATTCGTGAAGCGTAGCCACCTTCATCCATTTGAACTCTCGGAACATGGCAAGTTTGACGATGTTGTAAACTGACTCCGGGGAAAGAAGGCGGAAAAACCGCGGGAAAAGGCGGCGGTTGGAGAGCGTTGGGGAACTTGATGAGTAAGAAATCTTGAAAATAAAATTGTTGAATGGAAAACAGATGTAACATTAAAAATAATTAACAAAAAGTTTTCAATATCTGTGTCTAGAGTTTGGATGTATTTTATCCATTCATTACTATACTAGGAATGGTGATGACAGTGGTATTTTACAATGATAACAAAAAACAACAACTTTTTTTCATCAAAACTACACGCAATTTACATGGATTTTGTTGTCAGTACATCAAATAATTTTTAATCGATTTGTATATATTTTTTACAACCCAAACACCTACAAGCTCATGAAGGAGAACTTAATTAAATTCGTGTCTGTAGATTGGTTATATGTACAACATTAGAGTTATAGTTTAAAGTGGTACATTTATCAGGCTGTACATTTTGCGAATTGTAGTCGTTTGATTAGACCTATACTGTATTAAGCATATTCAAACATTGTATACAATAATATAAATCATCTTTGAGTTCTCCCTTTACCACCTATGGTAGTATAATACTAAAAGATATCATTTAATTGATTAATAAAACAACCAATAAACTTTGGAACTATATTTTTTTTGTTCGATAAGTCTCATCGAGAAGGAGAAGAATAAAAACTAGAGCTCAAGTGTTTGTCAGAACAAACACACGGTGTTCGTGTCAACTTCTGGTTCAATCATATTATCATCGATGATGTCAATCATATTTTACAAAGGTGTAACCTCTTTTATTATAACAATATCAATTTCATATTCGAAAGTCCTATCAATTTTGCTTTAGAATGTGTTGAATTTGAACTTCCTGTTTGGACCGGAAGTAAAGGTCAGATCAGGTGATTTCAAGGTTATGTATATGACACAATAAAAAAATAACGTTAGTACCTGCTTTGGTTCAATATCTGAGATAGGGGGCGTTCTGAACGTTGATGACGTCATCAAACATATTTTTTAAAAGATAAGATGTCACTAATCACTTTATTCACAGACGTCATATTCAAATTTCCTATGGTGTTTGAGATAGAAAATTATTATTTTTCTAAACCCGCCGCCAGAGGGCGCTGTGACAGGTGATGACGTCATCAGTCACATTTTTTTAAAGGTCACATGTCAATAGTAATTTCGTCCACGGAAGACACGCCCAACAATCATAATCTGCAGACCCTATAAAAGTGCTTGAGAATATTTTTTCACTTAAACTTCCGGTTTCGACCGGAAGGAGAGGTCAGATTGGTATGTGTACGATATGTCACATAATTCAAGATCTGTAAGATGATGCAAAAATTCTGTAAATATCTTTTGTGGTTCATGAGATATGATTTTTTGAAATATTAAAATTGGATTTTAGTGTATTGCGATATCTGATGACGTCACAACTTTACCTGAAACTATAGAAGAAGAAGAAGGAGAAGAAGAAGAAAAACAATTTCAAGAGGTGTTCGCGCTGTCGCATGAACACCTAATTATATTTTGTTGGACCAAACCTGAATTAGATTCCAGTGGTGTGACGCCTGCGCAGTCGCCTCAGAGCAAACGGAACACCCGGCGCCAATGATCATCATTTTAGTGGTAGTTATGTTGTAGAGCTCCTCGTACATGACATCAGTAGCCTGGCCTCCATCACACTGAACAGAGAAGAAGATGGCGATAATATACTTGCATTATGTATTCATGTGTATAAATGTATCACATACATAAACCCTACAAGACCCAAGCTTTTTGTGTGCCTCTGAGTTTCCGTATTTGTATTAACATTCAGCCGTTTGTCATGAAACTTCGTGGGACGTCGAGTTGAAAAAAAAATCAATAAAATAACAACAAAATCGAATGAGGTCATCAAAAACTGGTTTTTTTCCCCTAATTTTTCTGTAAGCCATCAAACTTGACAAATATGCTGTCTTACGTACAGACAATAAATTGACGTCAATTATATCACCGCTAGAGGGTACAATAACCACAATCTTGGGTAATTTTGTACCGAAATCATGATTATTTAGGATTTTAAGACAGATTTAATCCCATCCATATCAGTAGGCCTATGTATGTTTTGCATTCGTATAATTATTGAGCAAGAAAACTAAAACAATACATTAACAACATTGTGATATTGCATTTTAACGTAATGGCGACTATATTGGATTCCAAGAATGTATTGGAAATAAAAATTGTGTCCATATCAGTGTCATATCCTAACAAAGCATTTATGTACACACACAGATTTTGTCTCAGTCTTTCCCTGGAATAATCTACTATTTTGCGACCAATAACGACATTATACTAAAATGCGTTCTTTTTGAGAAAACTGAGATTTCCTAATTTGTGAAAACGTTGTGTGGACGTGTGTAAGTCCACTTAATGTCTCATAGGGTACGTAACGCTTACTCCCCCCCCCCCCACCGCACCGCACACACAAATAAAAATAAAAATGTGGAAACTCAATTTGACCTGTTCAAAATGAACGGCTGCCTTGGCAACCAAAATCGTTGATTTAAAAATGTAGGTCCCGAAGAATAGATAGAAAGTCAGAAATTTGACCGTGATTGTATGGTCAAAGTATTCTTGAAATATTAATTTTTAAAAACACCATGGCAGCACATTCCCAATCCCCACTAAAAAGGGGGTGGGGGTGGTTAAAGAGTACTTTTCATTTACAAGGCCAAGTTGTTTTGCCACGGATTATACAAGCGTTATAGTCATTGCCCTTCAATATGATGTTGATACTGGAAAAGTAATTGCCTTTGGGGGCAGAATATTAGGGGGAAACAAACAGCGTAAATCCGGTCAAGGTCGCTTCGGAAGAGGTTCTTAATAGCTATAGATATGGTCAATAAATGATGTAGATGTTGATATTTATGTAATTAGATTACCATTAGGAATTATGTTAGTAGGGTTTACAAAGAAATTTAATGGACTGAATGCAAACTTTTGACCATATTTCCCAAATAAGATTAACTGCGTTAATTGCGGTTGAGGCGAGCATAACAAGGATTTTTCCACCAATTGAAGCCACTATCAAAAAGGCCAAACAAAAGAAAATCATTGGTTAGCGCCCTGTTTGCATGGTCGGCAAAGATGTTTTTCTGGCCTTCATGAACACATGGTTTAACGATTGAATAATTACGAAGTTAAGTTTTGACAATGACCAGATGAGAAACTACATTGTTATTTTTTTTTACAAAGTGACTTGAATTGGCTTCTGGAGGTTTGCTATTTATTGACATTGTCAAAAAATAAAAAATATAAAATAAAAATAGAGGTATTGAGTTTGTAGAAAACAAACTCAGGGTGTTCAAGTGTGCATCATATGTGATGCGTCATCACCTATAGTTGTTAAAAGACAAGAGTTACTTCAGGAGATTATGTGTTTTCATAATATATAATTAAAATAACATATAATGTGCTATACTGAATACATTAACTTCCGGTTCAGTCATCCCATATAATTTTAAATTCTTCCAACCGTGAGTTCCGGTTCAATCATGTGACGTCATTCATACTTCACAAAATTTTTCCTCATAATATGGGTGTCAGTTGTGCCACATTTGGTAAAATTCTGTCTGTTTTCTCAAGATAGCAAAAAGTGACTTTTTTAAAACCTGCCGCTAGAGGGCGCTGTTAAGAGCGTCACCAAATATATTTTTGAATAGAGCAGATCCCACATAACATATAAACCCAGAATGTTTTTTTTCGAATACCCTTTCAGATTTGCGTCAATTTATAAAGAGCTTTTTAAACTTGAACTTCCAGTTTGGACTGGAAGAAAGGGTCAATAGGGTCATGTCTTTGTATCAATTGTCGAGTCCTCCATCTTCTGTATGATTATGAAGGAATCAAAGAAATTATCTATTGTGGTTCACGAGATATAAATTATATTCTTTTAATTATAATTAATTACGTAATAATTCATTAGATGACCTCACCATGACGTCACAGCGTTACCTGGAACTATATGTTAAGGTCTAACTATGCGTTAAGTTTTAATGTTCTTTGAATAGTGATTCAGAATATTTCTTCACTTAAACTGTCGTTTTCGACCGGAAGGAGAGGTCAGATTAGGGTCATGTCTGTGAACGAAATGTGACTAGTTCAAGGTCTTCAAGATGATGCAAAGATTGTGAAAATATCTTTTGTGGTTCATGAGATATGATTTTTTGAAATATTAAAATTTGATTTAGTGTAATTCGATACTGATGACCTCACAACTTAGTATACAACTACGTGTTAAGGTCTAACTATGTGTTAAGTTTTAAGGTTCTGTGAACTCTGCGAAGAAGAAGAAGAAGAAGAAGAAGAAGAAGAAGAAGAAGAAGAAGAAGAAGAAGAAGAAGAAGAAGAAGAAGAAGAAGAAGAAGAAGAAGAAGAAGAAGAAGAAGAAGAAGAAGAAGAAGAAGAAGAAGAAGAAGAAGAAGAAGAAGAAGAAGAAGAAGAAGAAGAAGAATAAGAAGAAGAAGAAGAAGAAGAAGAAGAAGAAGAAGAAGAAGAAGAAGAAGAAGAAGAAGAAGAAGAAGAAGAAGAAGAAGAAGAAGAAGAAGAAGAAGAAGAAGAAGAAGAAGAAGAAGAAACAACAACGTAAATAGCTGATTTTTAAACGTATGTTCCGGACCATAATGTCCGCAAGTACCATTATGTCCGCGAACCGATTTGGGCCCATTACGTCCGCGGAACCATTACGTCCGAGGAACCATTACGTCCGACCCATTACGTCCGACCCATTACGTCCGCGGAACCATTACGTCCGACCCATTGGGCCGGATAAATAAAAGTTAGCAATTGCTTATCTAGTAAAAGCTCAAGCAATAGCAATTGCTTAACAAGTAAAAGCTCAAGGTTAAGCAATTGCTTAAAAATGTATAAATAACCTTCTTCTTTGACTAGCACCTGTTGCTTGGGTGGTTTAGCAATTGCTTATGGGTATAACAATGAGGGGAGGTCAGTTCCGATTAGCCTAGTGGTTGTATATGAGGCATGTGTTAGCAACATGGATGCAGCCGAAGAATTGGGGAGTGGTACAAATAGTGAGCAATCTTTGAACGAACTGTTCGTTAGTATAATCAAAGAGTACCCTGTTCTAATCGAGAAAAGTCAGTTGCCGGGGGTAAAAGACATGAAGGCAAATGCACTTAAAAAAGCACAGATGTCAATTGCTACCAACACAGGTAAAGCTATGGATGAGAAGCAAATTTTGAAAAAGATAGCAAACATGAAAAGTCAAGTGAAGAAGAAAACATATGGAATGCAAACAGGAAATAGGAAGATTGTTTTGGTTCCATGGGAACAAGATCTGTACAACATCTTCAAAGGGGATGAAAACCGGACTATTACGAAGATGCCATGCGCCATTTCTGCTGGTTTCAAACCAAGCACTTCGACTGCTGCTAGCCACTCCAAATTTTCTAAATTGAACCGAAATAATTTCCGATATCTGGTATGATTGACTTCATCACGATTTATTCTTTCATTGTACACCTTTTCATGTTCCCTTACATGCATAAACTCGGCCATGATGGCAGGAGTAATGCAACATGCAATTGTTAGCAAATGCGTAAGCTCCTCATTTAGTATCTTGTAAAAATATTAGCAAGTGCTACAAGTCATTAGTAAAAGGTCTGGTTTATTTATATGCTTCCAAGCAAGTGCTAATCTCTCTAGTAATTGCTTAAAAATCATAGCACTTGCTTTTGCTAACTACTGGAAGCAATTACTTGCAAGTAATTGCTCACTTTTATTAATGAAGATTTAAGAAAATGACTAGTAAAAGCAATTGCTACTTTTTATTTATCCGGCCCATTACGTCCGCGGGCCCATTACGTCCGACCCATTACCTCCGTGGAACCATTACGTCCGACCCATTACGTCCGCGGGTCCATTATGTCCGACCCATTACGTCCGCGGGCCCATAACTCAAATAATGTTTGAACACATAACGTTGGGGAAGTTAAAACCAATTACTTAGAACAATTTCATGTCACAGCGCTCTACTGCAAAGTTGGGTTGTTAAAAACCACTGGTGTTAATTTAAGTGTTTTTGCACTGTAAGTACTTACAGTGCAAAAACTGGTATGAGCACCAGTGGTACTCATATGGAGCACGATAATTCAGACACTTTATTAAATTAACACCAGTGGTTTTTAACAACCCAAATTTGCAGTAGAGCGCTGTGCCATGAAATTGTTCTAAGTAATTGGTTTACGTTACGAACGGTACGTGTTCAAACACTATTTGAGTTCCGCGGACGTAATGGGTCGGACGTAATGGGCCCAAATCGGTTCGCGGACATAATGGTACTTGCGGACATTATGATCCGGAACAAACGTATACAAATATATATAGGTAGGCACTCATAAGATATTATTCATTTATAGAAAGTAAGCAACGAAAATTACCAGCTGTATGTATTGAAGCAGGTTGTTTTGTGTGATTTATATATGCATCATCTTACTGCAGACTCATATGTTGGTATGATTTAGAAAAAGCATCAAATTACTGCAGATTCTTAGCTTTTTTCACATAGTGACTATCAAATATTCATCAGCTCAAGCTTCACAATTTACAGATGGCGGGCCCCGTCATCTAAACAAATTCGAAATAAAAATGGATAGAAAAGCAATACGGTAAAATGATTAAACGCTAAACTAGTGATAAATTAGTCACGAAGGTTTAATGTAAACGAATGACGACTTCAAATGCATTCGTTATCATTTAATATAAAAATATAACATCATCGTTTTCAAGGTTGATGACAAGAAACATGACCCTTAAATGCTTTAAGTTTGTATTTTTCTTGCTATTTTTGTCACACTTTACTTCGTATTTAATGAACCATCTTAAATTGTGCACGTTCACCTGATATATTATTATTAATGGGACGCAGATGTATGAAACTGTAACATGGTAGCGTGTGTGGTTTTTATAAGTGACATTGACATTATTGTATTAAGTAAGCATACACTTTATCATCCAAAGTTGATTCCAAAGTGCATGTTTTGGTAATATGGATATAAAATAAAATTTCCCTAGTTTATTTTTGCTGAAGTGCTGTGATTTTACTAAGATAACAAAATGTCGGTTAAATCGCAACTATTGCGAAGCGAGATTGTGGTTCTAACAGAAAGTGTATAGTTATGTCTTATTCCCTTAGCCTTCAGTCAAGGCCCACATGACCGTAACCCGGAATATAACGCACGAAAAAAGACGACGCACGCCAGTCCGTTCATTGGTCTTAGGTGTTTCTGTACATATCATTATCGATTTGGCCAAGAAATGTTAAAGAGCCAGAATAGCGCGATCGTTGTAAAGGACTTCATACACTTTTTATGACTTATTAGACATCCATGATACCGATTAAAAAGACATTGACTCTAAAAACATATTTTTAGTTATAAAAAACACGTCTGAAAATACACATGTCCTCTCAGCTTCTCCGCCAATTCGTAAAAAGACCGACTGCTCATTATGAATGTTAATCATATACGATACGTCATTGGTTGCACTAAAAACTAGCCCGCAGGACATTATGGGTAGCGGCATACTGTTTTGTGCACTCGTTTCCTAGGAGAAAAAGGCTTGTTCATGAGCCAAATTTTCCGATAAATTTGTCCTAAAATTGTGTCGTTATTATCTGGAACTGTGGATTGGATTTTGGTCATGATGTTTGATAGAAGTTCATACATGCTCATACTGTGTGCCGTTGAAGACTCATCGAGGAACGGATTCAGGAATTCTGAAGTAAACTTTCTCAAATTTCCATACAGAAATGCAGCGATCCGACGAAAGTGGGTTCGCTTCGTAACCTCAAACGTTAAACAACACTGTGTAACTTCAAGTTCAAGCTAACAGATTGGTATAGAACGCCCACGATATGTAGTGCCCATTTTACCGTGTAAATAAGTAACAGCCAGACTACAATCAGTGTTTGGTATAAAGCCGTCATCAACCAAAAGGCTTTATGATTTAATTTACGCAGTGAATAGAGTGTCCAAGACAACCAGGAGGGGCATTTAACAAAAGACAAAAGGATCAGAGTAAGTGAATCAATAGGACGAGGATAGCTATCTTTTTACAAAAAATAGTGATGGAATAAATTGATAAATATTCGTGAGTACTGGAACGAAGGGGGTACTCTCACAGTACCATGATAAAATAGCTTCTGCGAAAATTGAGTGAGTTTGCTTCAGTACTTATAATAATGGGAATGTATGTATAACACATACATGTTTAAAGATCCATCAAAAAGGACCAATACAACAAATGAAAATAATTACAGGGTAATACATGCAAAAATGAGTTTGGGTCATTTCGTACCGTCGCACCCAAGTACCCATTTGACCTGGGTACGAGTTGACTTAGGTAAGAATTTCTGGGTACGAGTTGACTTGGGTACGAGTTGACTTGATTCAGTTCAGAATGCTTTTTGACTGTTTCCCATCATGGGAACTGAAATGTATTGAGCGCGCAATATTTACTAGACTGAGATAAAAATGCAAAGTCACATTGACGTAAAAAGTTTACAATAGAACAAAATACTAATTAAAATTTTAGATAAAGAAATGTTTTTCTCTTCTGCTACAGATTCTTCTTGATGCAATTGTGATGCCGCATATGATGAAGAAACAAATTCAACTTGAAGTGGTCCAAGCAGTCCTGATCTCTTAATTTATGAACTAATATTCATTAAGATGTGACAACATTGGCAGATCCATGTAGGGGATGAATGTAAATTTGTTCCACTTTTTAGGTACCGGTATGTTTACCCCGGTTTTTTGCTGTGTGCATGCCCTGTCCAACTAAGAGATTTCAATGCTATTTTACAAGTTGCTGCAGTGATATCAAGTTTACTTACTTGACCTTGAAATATCATCTGTCAATATTCAAATGCAATTAATTAATTCTATATTCATTAATAAAATTATGACTTTTCTTTTTTTCATGAGTTATTGTTACAAACGAACTCTTTTATGCACACAGAAGCATAGAGGTTCATTTACAAACAAAAATGTATTCCTATTCATGCCACCAGCCTATTTTACTTCAATACATGTCAGGGCCATATATACATATACATAGTTTGGACATGTTAGGGTTATTACTTTAAAAAAATCAAAATACTGTTCTATTATTAAGAAGCATAACATTTCCTTTGTTTTTTGTTAAACAATAAGGACATTAAAGAGACAGTATTGTCCTGATCAAAAAATCATGAACCACATATTATTTACACAATTTTTGCATCATCTTACAGATCTTGAATTATGTGACATTTCGTACACAGACATGACCCAATCTGACCTCTCCTTCCGGTCGAAACCGGAAGTTTAACTGAAACAATATTCTGAAGCACTTTATAGGGTCCATATTATGGTATTTGAACATGCTTTCAGTGGACGAAATTACTATTGACATGTGACCTTTTAAAAAATGTGACTGATGACGTCATCACCTGTCACAGCGCCCTCTGGCGACAGGTTTAGAAAAATAATAATTTTCTATCTGAAAAACCATATGAAATTTGAATATGACTTCTGTGAATAAAGTGACTAGTGACGTCTTTTCAAAAATATGTTTGATGACGTCATGAAAGTTCAGAGCGCCTCCTAGCAGCAGTTTTAAAAAGGGATTATTTTCCAATCTCAGAAATTGAAACAAAGCAGCTACTTACGTTATTTTTTCATTATGATGAGGAGGTCATATATATGCCCTTTAAATCACCTGATCTGACCTTTACTTCCGGTCCAAACAGGAATTTCAAATTCAACACATTCTAACGAAAAATATATATATTTTTTTTGTATTAAATTGATATTATTATAATATAGATGATATACCTTTACAAAATCTGATATTGACATTGATGATAATTTGATTGAACCGGAAGTTGCCACGAACACCGTGTGTTTGTTCCAACAAACACTTGAGCTCTAGTGTTAATAATGATTATGGTCTTTAAATTGAGGGTCTATTTCATGATCAATGTATTATAGCTCACGGGGTTAATGTCAACTATTCTATCCCGATTGGGAGATTATTTTGTCCTGATTGAAACCATATTCTCCCAATGAAGATACAATTCGGGAAACCATTTAGTAGCAACGACACCTGCTGTATCATTATGTATCCTCATCATTCATGTGTTAACTACTGGCTCTTACAGACTTAGTTACACAAATGAAGAAGCGAGGACATCCGACACTACAGGGGGAGGGGAGGAAGAATTGGAATGACCATATTTGCAATCAACGATACAGCTCAAAAAGAAAACATAATTTGGGCGAATAGTGTAAATTTAGCTCTTACCAATCTTCTCAGCTACATTAAATATATAAAGAATACTGCATGCGTCTACGTGAGATACAGTTTCCTTGTAGTCATAACAATTTTCACATCACCAGCAGAATGTAAAACATTCATTTTAATTCCAGTAATGGAGTTTCTTGGAGCGCGATAGACTTGCTTATTGATGACTTTGCCAGTAATTACTAAAATGGCGGATTTTGTGTTGGTTGTAGCAGAATTAGTAAATCTCGAAAGACTCGGAGCCAGGGTCGCGACGAGGACGCTTCTGCAATGACTCAGTGGCATGCGACTGTGGCTTCTCACAGCAGACCATGACCCACATCCTGGAGTGTAACATGAACAACGAGCCGTGCACGAAGGAGGACCTGGCCGAAGCGAATGAACGAGCCTTGTACTGCCCGCGAATGTGGCAACATCATATCTGACGGACGTTGGATACGATGAAGAAGATTACTAAAACAACAATGAAGTAAGCTATAACCCTGCGCGCACCACATGCACAGCGCATGTACCATAATTTGTCGGTTGCAGGGGCAGCGGGTCTGCGATTAGCCTGTACTCGGTCTTTTATCATGATTAAAAGTTTCAAATGTAATAGCTTTTTTTCCAATACTTTAAATATTCACATGTAGGGATGGGTTTCAACAGCTCTTCTGAAAGCTCTTAGCCAGCTAGTAAATAATGAAGCCCACACAGTATTAACTCACTATCTGATAAGTTTATTGACATGGTAATTACAATGTAAACAATGTTACACATCCAAAAGGATGCGCTTTTTCCGAGTGGAACAAGAAGCAACTTGGAAACCGCTTGATGAGAGAAATCCGTAATGATTGGCTCAAACCGGTATGCGGCTCAGCTCCACAGACAACCACCGCGGGCCCGACCGCAGCTCTCGACCAACATCCACTATCCATTCTGGCTTCACTGCGATCAAAGTTACAAGAGTTTCTGCTGTCACTAAAAACTCCAAAATCCTCTAAAATAATACTATGATCTTCACAATAGCCGTCACTAGAATTATATTGGTGATATTAGATTCGTTTCTTGACCTTTGCTTTGAATTCAACCAATAGTTCAACACGCAGTTGTAACGTTTGTACATGTAGATGTACATGTGTGTGTGGTGCATGCATTGCGTGCGTGCATGGGGACTGGGTGCAGCTCAGACCGGGTCCTGTCACGATCTTTTACGCTTGCTTATGCTGAACCGAACAACACCGTCCCCAAATAAAAGACGTCCTGAAAAAAACTCGCTCTGAACGAAATCGTTAACAGAGGGGGCAATACAACTTTGAAAATCGCCTTCCTGGTAATCTGACACGATTGGTCATTAATTGAATGGTCACGTTCACTACCGTATTGATTATCATGAAAGTTTGTTCGTGTGTATCGATCCATCGAGAATTTCCCATAAAGAATCTCGGAGATTTTCCTGCAACCAATGACGTCACGGCTCATTACACAAACGGGCTTTTCCGATTTCGAGAAAAAAGGGGTTCAGAGGAAATGTCTTTTAACGGTATTTCAGCGTGAGTTTAAGTAAACATGAACATTTTATTCAGATTCCTGAGGACCGTAGGCCTATCTATTGAAAAGTGGGGATATCTCTATAACAAAGATCACGTTGGTCTATCTCTTTAATACACATCTGTTATGGTATAGACGAGCCCAGCATTCTGCTTACGGTAATTGGCTTAAATACATTTGCATGCATCAATGATTAATTTTGATGGGGGTTTATGAATTATTCAGCAGGAGCGCCCTCGAAACGGTAAATTGGAGCTCCCGGTTCGGCCACCAGCCTGCATTGTGTTCCGGGAAGCCATGTGAGCCTTGACTAAAGGCTATCTCCACCTTAAAATTGGTTTTGTCGAAAACATTTAAGTAAATGTCTACAATTTTCTCGGAAACGAAATGTCCAACTTTGTAATAAAGCATGCGCAATTTGCCCACTTCTCACAACACAAATGAAGTGTCTAAAAACACACAAGTTGTGTCAACTTTATTTCCCAATAGTTTACAACTGTTTGTATTGTGCAATCGAGTTCGCCCAATAAGAACAGCAGTGGTGTAGCTTTAAAACCCATGTCTTTGCAGCGTAAATGGCTGGATGTTTATTTCCCACACTGTAAAAAAAAATATGTAAATTTACATCAAAAGTGATGGCAGCAGCATCACCAGACACTTTGATGTAAAAATACAGATTTTTTTTTTTAAGATAACGCCCAATTTGCTTTTATAGTTTACAACAATCTGTAAAATAATTTTACATCCATATGTTAAAAATACAGGCAATTTGTTATTTGAAATCCAAGAGAAATGTAATTTTTACATTTAAAGTGTTGTGAAAATAAACAACATACTGTTTCTGTGAAATTTTCTCTGTAAAAATACAGAATTTTTTTTACAGTGCAATGGTTTACAACTGTTTGTATTATGCAATCGAGTTGGCCCAATAAGAATAGCAATGGTGTAATTTTAAAACCCTTGTTTTTGCAGCGTAAATGGCTGGATGTTTTTAAACAATCAAACGATAGCGACCTTATGTCTGGCACAAGACGACGTATATAACGAGAATGTCTAAGACAAGCTTGTATTAGCTTATGGTGTCAATTACATGAAACATACTGTGCAGCTGAAACGTGTGATTTTTCGTCCTATTACATAATTATTTGCATGATGTAATTACAAAATCGTAATAAGCTGAAACTTCGAAAATGACATGATATAGTATATAACAATGCTATATCATGTCATGTCATTCACCATGTATAGTGCTTAATGAAACATTATTGTGGTGTTAACCGTTAAAATTCGGTTAACACATGTTGGCCAACATCTTAACTCTTAACAAATGTTAATAATTGACGTAAAATATTTTAGTAAACCGTATATTTTTCTGAATCCCGCTTGTCTCGAATGTATTCCTGGTTGGAGAGATGAAATAATCGCTGGAGAATGAAATAATGGTTGTTGCAGGGGGAATATTCTAAAGTATACAAATAATAAAGACAAAATCGAAACCACGCACGGACATTAATTACAAAAGATTAGGTAACAAAAAATGTAATGTGTTCTCTTACCGCTGTATCTCTATTGGTCATAACAATCTCAAAGCCAGGTAGAATATTAGGATTGTCGTTGATATCTTCCACGGCAAGCTTGGTGGCCGGTTCTAACGTCTCACCCGCTGCCCATGATCCAGTCATGGGAAAAAGCCCCAGTAGATGAAGTTGTGTCGAGTTGGAGGCACTGTCACACGGGGAAACAGACATGATAACAAGGCATATAACGAGAGAAAACATCTTAAATGTGTCCATCTTTGTGACGATCTTCTTGGAAATACTATCTCCCGGCCCACAAGCGTGTTCTGTATTAGTACTTGCTGACATGCAGTATTTAGGCACATCGAGTAGTCGTGGAGAGTGACTGTTTTCACTGACCAACCAACCAGCGACAGCCATATCACAGTTAAGTTGTTGCACACGTCATGCGGAATTAATTTCAGTCAGATTGCTGACAAGTGTCAGTATAACTTGTACTCAACAACACGACCGACATTCTATATTCTGGCGATATTTTACGAATGCAAGTATAAAAATGAAACACACCCGCAAACGTAACACTTTTTACTATTTTATATATAACGATACATTTTTATCACATCATCGACAATTTTTTTAAATATTTTCATATATCAATTATAAAGTTACAGTTTATCTAGTTTTAGTTGTACTAATTATTATTACAGAATATTCAGTGCAGCGCCAAATCCAACATAATGTGATTTTCGGGGTGCTTTAAGATAATGAGTTATAAAATCACATGAGCAACGATGAAAAATTAAGAGTTTGCTGTGCCTGTTAGTGAGTGATATCTAGAAAATATATATTTCATTTATTGTCGTTTGAATAAGGGAATAACAATATTCTCATTGTCTGGTAAGATGGCCACGCGCTGGCCACAAAGCCAATGTCTCTATCGTGCGATAAAGACCAACAGACGAACTTTTATTACCATTTATCAATGCCCATCTCAATTTCGTTTTCCAAATTTTAATACTTAGTTAGTTACATTAAACAAGAGTTAGCAAGAAACTAACTAAACCACGTTTTAAGAACAGATAAAATTCCAACTGAGCCACTTGAGTCCGCGTGACGTTAACACACATTCTTTAAAACCCCGATTGATTTATTCCGGCGTCATGCAAGCATACTTTATGGTGGTTTTTTTTTTTCACCGATGATACACATAGGCTTTATAATTGAGCGAGGAATCGGCAGTGCCTTCCTCCGTTACTATTTTATTGTAATTAAATGTAGATGTAGCGAAACATGGCCTTTTACATGCATTTAATACAACCTCAGGGGATCGCGATGCATCCAATCAATTTGTCTTAACCGTCTTGGAAATTAATGAATTATTAATATTATACTGAAAAACAAAACCAATCTAATGAGATTTGATATTCAAGTGGGTGTACTGGATTACCTTGTGGGACAAACTTATTAATTTAGTAAGTATAAATCTTCATGTCATTGAGCAAATGCGGAATATTACAGTATACGGTACTAAAGCGTTGAATCATTGAGGTGAATAAATCGTGGGGTTCCATACCCAACCACCCATACCCGTAAATCTGCCATCGAGTCATAGAAAATATTGAATGGAGCTTCTTTTCTTTCCCTTTCGTTATAAATTTTTTGTATACATTAATGTTCAGCCTCTTAATAATTGTTTTATACATTGCAACACTTTAATTACAATTAAGGTTTGTGCAGTTAAACGCGATCTGATGAACATCAGATCGTATGTATCATTGTGTATTTGTATTTTGTTCACGGTATTTGTATTTGTATTCTCGCATACACTCAGCAGTGTAAGGTGTCAATTAGTACGCTCTTAATTAGATCGTTTAACTTTATCCTTATCTGGAAAATAAGAGAATAAGATAACACGCAGTCGGGCATCGTATTAGATGACCGGCGAGCTATTTTTTCTGCAGGATACTTCGTCATTATGTCAATGGCTTAGAAATTGTCATAGAAATCTGTAGTGAAAAAGGTTCTTCAATAATTATTTCACCGTCAAAATTGAGTGGCATGGTTGTCTAGGTTTTTTAACATTTTAATAGTTGTACCTCCAGTTCTTTTCAGAACTAATTACTACTCATTTTGGAATTTCACATGGTGTCACCGCAATTAGTCTTACTTAATAATTTTTTTATTCAAAATTTTTTTTTTTATCTACAAAATTAACTCAGAAGCAAAGCCTTTCCATATAATAGTAATTCACGATTCTGAAGGATTTTCTGTTAAAGAAAAATAAAGTCAAAAACTCATTTTAGTATAAAAATGCATTATAGTTGTCGAAGTGTACTGCAGAAAAAAGCGACCGGCGACCCAATCAAATTAGCCGATGAGTCTAATCAGGAATATGGTGCATAAGACAGATGGCGAATTACCTTTGATTATTGTGTGTAGGAAGATGGCAGATTGTGAAGGGCGGTGGGATAACACACATATACGATGTCCTTCCCTGAAAGCCAATTCTTCTCCATATAATACGATTTGAAAAACCCAGACAGTGTATTCCCTCGTAGGGAATACACTGTTCTTGACAATGTAGAACACAACTCAGTTTATTTCGCATTCGCATAAGAGTTACAACACTAATTCAACACACACACACACATAATATATATATCTTGATGATATGTTCTATTTTGTTTTGCTCATTACATTTGCATGGATATTTTAGTTGAATGCTTTGTATTTTTTATTCTTTGCTATGAGATTATTTTAATAAACGGAGTTATAGAACTGCACTGGAGAATAAGCAAGGTAACAATAAGCAAGTCAATATACAACCAAATATCATCAAGATAAATGAAACAGTATTTAGCAAATCAGATAAAACAGGAGTGTTTACAATTTAAAAAAAGATCGGCACGAAAATTTATCAATAGATACTAATTTAAGACTCATTTCTAAACTATTGTAACTTATTTTGATGATGATTTTGATGTTTTATGAATACATTTACCTTTGCGAGTGAAGGTAGGCCTAAACAATGACTGAA
The DNA here is from genome assembly GCA_029582265.1 of Zoroaster sp. YZ-2022. Lineage (NCBI taxonomy): Eukaryota > Metazoa > Echinodermata > Asteroidea > Forcipulatida > Zoroasteridae > Zoroaster > Zoroaster sp. YZ-2022. Next base: position 16,981,196 of record CM055826.1, read on the forward strand.
GTTGGTAAAACCTCGTCCAAGTGCTTAAAATATAACAAAACCTATGTCAGATTAAAATAATGAACATGCATATTTTTGTGTGTGTTTTCATTGTAACATGGAAAAAAGGAAAGAGTACTCTTTACTTAAATTTGAACTGAATTTTTAAAAACTCTTATGTAAAATGACAGAACCTCAAACAAAATTAATTTCTAGAAAAGATTGATACCACCAGCTCTACAGTTTAATATTCAATTTTGCCCATTTGGTTCGTTTGAATTTTGAAAAAATATCTGTGGCCAAATTTCGAGACACATACTAACATTTGATACGAAAGAGCTACTGTAATGGATAATCTGCTCTGTGCGTGTGCAAATGAAAACAGTTTTATAAAATAAAACCGGATGCTTAATTGTTTGTCATGCACAGACCTTGAAAGCAGAAACTGCAGTCACGAATAAATTCACCATGTACAATTAAATCCGAGTTTATCACAGAGCACTGGGCCAAATGCATGAGTACGGTAAATGAAAGATTGCATCGAATTTTGTCTGGAAGTGTTGTACACGTCCACGGAATTACAAGCAACTAACATCAATCTAATAAGGGCAACAATACCACATGCTAGTGTTTTTACAAAAGATGTTATAGGGTTATGTAGCCATGCCTGTTTTGACCTTGATAAACAAGCAGAATGAATAATATGTGAGGAAAGAAAATAGTTCCGAGCCTTGAAACACATTGTGAACACAATAACAATCACATTCAAAATAAAATAACACGGTACCGGCACAGGGCGACTGCTTTCTTGAATAATTGGTTAAAATCAAACTGAAGGACACGGCATATACGGTAACAACCTATGCTTCTAACGGCACTGGCACGGGGCCATTGCTTTCTGGAATAATGTAGCACACAGTATATATAGGGCCCTAACATCAGAATAAAGGCTGTATTGATTCACAATAATCATATTAAAGGGACAATATCGTCACGATCAGAGCAGACTTTCAACAGGGCATGGAATCGGTGTCTTAGTTTAATATGAACACAGTGACTGGAAATTGCTGGATCATTTTATGTAGTAGCAAAGGTAATAACGACTTTATCATGTTGGGTATTATTTTCAGTCACTGACTTAATCTAAAACGCGCACTCTGATTCCATGCCCTGTTGATCGTGACAATTTTAACGGCAATTGTCTTTTTAATCGGAACATTGCTAATTTACTTGAAGACGGAAGAACAAATTATTTAAAAAAAATACATTTTTAAAATTTATCAGAAGAAGCATGGTTTTACAGTAGTTATGTACCAAAACGAATGTATGGTTGTTTCTGTCAAAAGTTCATTTTAACACTTTTTTATTATTTTTAAGAACACAATCAACATAGTTTCAATGTTTAAATGTGTTTGTTTCTTTACCGCTACATCAGCCTAAACACGGGCGATACATCTTTAACAAAACGGTTTCAGCAGTGGTCAATTAGTTAAAGAATCATATCACAATTACTATTATGATGCAAAAATAAGTGAACCATTTTCCCCGTTCATCTTGTTCCTTTTTTTTCTTTTTTTTCAGACTGCAGAGATGAATCCGACATTTGAGAGTGCGGTTCCCGCCTAACAGTTATGCGCTGTTAGTTAAATCATGTTTATTATGCATGGTGGTGATGACATGCTGACGTTTATGCGTATGTTCATGCATTGTCGTGAATACAAATGACTCTAATGGCCTCCTTTTGTAGTCAGCTGATCGGGAAAAAGACTAATCTTAAAATTAAAGATTTATTACCCATGTGTTTCCGACCAGAAGTAAAACAATTTTTTTTTTTCATTGACACACTGATTAATTCCTTTTTGGAAAGAAAAACAAATATCGGTTTTCCCGTTCAATTTCGGCAAATAAGCATCCAATTTCACTTTCATACGTTCATATTAAAGCGATTTTGCCTCTCCAGTTGCTACTGTGTTCGAATTAAGAATTCAAGTATTCAATTTCATTTTCAGACATGCGAATTCATTTAGCATTATATTCAATTGAGCATATAGGTCATTTTGGTTCTACTGGAGATTTTCACAAAAATGTTATTTTCATTTCCGTATAACGGCAATCAATTATATAATATATATATATATATATATATATATATATATATATATATATATAATTCAATATATATAATATAATATATATAATATAATATATATAATATATATAATATATATATATAATATATATAATATATATATATATATATATATATATATATATATACTGGGTGAGGGAGCTATCTTCATGCAGAGTGCTCGATGCTATGCAGAGCGTAGTATAGGAATGAAGACTTGCTGGAACGGTAGGTGTAACTCCGAATTTCACGCTTATGCGATCATCAGACAACTCTGATGATCGCATAAGCGTGAAACTCGGAGTTACAACTACCGTTCCAGCAAGTCTTCATTCCTATATGTGCATGTGCATGTGCGTATATATATATATATATATATATATATATATATATATGTATATATTTATATATGTATATATGTATATATATATATATATATATATATATATAGGCCTATATATATATATATATATATATATATATATAGACTGTATATGTATATATGTATATATGTATATATGTATATATGTATATATGTATATATATATATATATATATATATATATATGGACTGTTTCATTATAACCTGTTTTATTGTGTCTTTATGATTTCTAGTTTAAGATGAACACACTGTGACTGAAAATTATTTGCTCATTCATGCAGCAGCAACGGTAATATGACCTTATCATGTGGGTATTATTTTCAGTCACTGAGTCAATTTAAAACTAGCACTCCGATTCCATGCCCTGTTGATCGTGACGATATTATCCCTTTAACCGTCAATTAAGTTGCACAAATTTCACAATTAATGCCTGCCCAATAATGATTTTGAAATGACCGAAAAGCTCCTGCGAATTTGAATGATGTTCGAGTGGATTGTTAAATTGGATGGTTATTTTGTTTAAATCGCATGACGCAAGAGTACTATTGCCTACTCATAAAATGAAATTGAATGATGATTTTGAGCAGCATTCACTTTTGCGTGGTTTAAATTGGCTGCTTATTTGCCGAAATTGACCGGGAAAACCTATACTTTGAAATTATATACTTCACAACATAGTTGACAGAAGCTTGGGTTAACATTATCAAAAGTACAAATATTAATAAATTGAACTTTTCTTAATTTGGGTTCTTAATTTGAGTTAATAATTTAATAATTGATTTGGTACTGGAACTTTATTGGATCACTTTTATGATGATATGAATGTGAACAAGGCAATGGTATATTGGTTGGCTCTATAGAAATCTAATTAAGCAGGGTTGTATCAAAACTAATGTCATTATTCGTTTTTTTGTCCCTGAAGGTTCAATGTAACCCTTTCGTACGATCCACATTGAAGAACGATTAAGAGCGACCTTTCTTAATACGATTCGGGAATACTGATCGTGACGATATTATCCCTTTAACTGTCAATTAAGTTGCACAAATTTTACAATTAATGCCTGCCCAATGATGAATTTGAATGACCGACAAGCTCCTGCGAATTTGAATGATGTTCGAGTGGATTGTTAAATTGGATGGTTATTTTGTTTAAATCGCATGACGCAAGAGTACTATTGCCTACTCATAAAATGAAATTGAATGATGATTTTGAGCAGCATTCACTTTTGCGTGGTGTTTAAATTGGCTGCTTATTTGCCGAAATTGACCGGGAAAACCTATACTTTGAAATTATATACTCACAACATAGTTGCCAGAAGCTTGGGTTAACATTATCAAATGTACAAATATTAATAAATTGGACTTTTCTTAATTTGGGTTCTTAATTTGAGTTTTCGCGTTACTATAATATTTTTTCAGTAAGTTTAAAATCTGCTCAATTGGAATAAGTTTAATCACTCGGAAATCTCATTATAGGCCTACTATGAACATATTTTCCATAAGATTTCTTTCCTCTTCCCACTTCTAATCGGACATTTCATTGTAATTATCTTATTCGTGATGGAATGACGTCTATTACCGAATCATTGCAATGGATTGCTGCCACTCTTTTAGTAGTTTCATCACTTTCGTATTTTCATCTACAACATGTTTTAACTGTTAAAACTTGTATGAAAACAAATTGGCCTTAATATAAAGTTAACACTAGTTTAAAACTGTTAGGTATCCATGTGCAAGAAAACCTAAAATAGGACACCCAGGCTGAGTCAATGTGTAAATCCTATCAATGTAAACTTGACTTTTTACGCCAACTTAAACGCTGTAAAATTCCTATCAGTGACTTAAGGACTTTGTATATACAATACATTAGGCCTGCTGTGGGATATGCCAGTGTGCGTCTTCAGTTTAACTATAAGAAGCAACTTAAGTGTCTGGAAAAGTTGCAACGGAAAGCTTTTCATCTCATTTAGACCTTTGACTATTACAGAAATCATTCCTACATTGTAATCACATAAATCCCCCGTTTCATATAGACTGCATTGAAAAGATATTCATTAACTTTGGCGAGTCAATAATGAAATCCAGTAGCTTTAGTGATTTGCTCCCCCAATGTAGGAACACAATTAGATTAGAACTACACTTAGATGCAGAACAGAACCAACCGGTACAAGTGGAGTTAAAATGCTGAATCATAACTTGTAATGTAGACATATTTATAGGGTGAGCGGGATTTAAGAAAGAGTATTGGTTCCCACCTTTGACCATTGTATTATCTGGTTTGTGTAGATTCGGTTTTGTTCCCCATGTACTCCTTGTACTGTGGTTTGCGTGCACCGTTCACTCTTTTCCCCACATTTATGTGTAGTAATGTGGTCCTATCCACTGAGCATTTTAAAAAAAAATATGATTTTTTTTTAAATTTTACTTTTACTTCGTGCTAAATGTGTATGTAAATGTTTGTAATACAAATCATATTTTAATACAAATCAAATCATATTTCTGTTTAATTTAAAGCTTTTAAATGTACATTTGAATGCAATTCAGCATTATGGCTGCCAAGTTCCGATTTTTGAATAAACCAATAATAATAATAATATAAAGATGTTTACAAAAGGTGTATCAGTGATACAAGTTTACACGTGGGCATAATTATATATGTATACATGTATAATTGTTTACAATATTTAATGCATTGTTGAGGTAAAGTACAACATGTAACTTAAGTGCTTCTGTAATAGGGCCTAATGGTTCCAAATTAGATATAACTACAAAAACATATGAACATGATAGCTAATATGAACATGATAGTCTAAGTTACTTCGATGCATGACACTTTAATTCAGTTGTAGAAGGCGGCTGATATATTATTTGTTAATAAAATCAAATTCATTATTTGATTTACTTTAATGTACGTGTTTTCCCAGTTTCGCTTGGGTCTGTCGTGGTTCGTTTTCACGTACAGTGAGTGTTTATTCGAGTGTAGGCATTTTTGGTATATTGGTCGCAAATGAAATATACATACATGTACTGTCCAGGTTCATGAGTGATTATACAGCCACTAGCTAATTATTTATGCAGCAACCATGGTAATATAATCTTATCGCGTCCTGTTATCTAGGCCAGCGTGCACTCGTATATTTTCAGTCACTGAGATGATCCATGGTTCATCTAAAACAGATAGTTTTGAAATCAATGCCCAGTCGCAAGCCTATACTGATCGTGACGATATAACCTCTTTAAATAAAGTTTTAAATGTGACTGTGGTATAACGTCAACATTGATTGTACTCTTTAAATTTTAAACAAATTTCATGATTATCCTTGAAACAAGAGGGCGCTGTTTTGTGAGATCACACCAGGAACTCAAACTTTGCCCAAGTAATCTTTGGCCTAATGTTGCGTCTGATCCCGCAGTGGCGTAACTGATGTGCTCATCAATATGCACATTTTAATCAAATCGGTGATTAAACTGCAATGAAGGGACAATAATATCGTCACGATAAGAGCAGACTTTCAACAAAGCATGGAATGAGTGTCCTAGTTTAAGCTGAACACAGGAACTGAAAATTACTGGCTCATTTAATATGCAGCAGCAGCGGTAATATGACCTTATCATGTGGGATATTATGTCAGTCACTGAGTTGATCTAAAAACTAACATTCCGATTCCATGCCCCGCCGATCGCTGATAGAAAGTTCCCTCATACCAATAGCGCTATATTCAAAGTGCCATATACAAACACACATCAGGTGCACCTAGAATTTCAAGAGTTGTTATTGAATACTTTCATTGACTAATTGTGGGGTACATCAACGCATTGCTTAATGTTGTGAAAGAACAAGATGGGAAAGTAGAGAAAGTAAATCAACGAATCAACGATCTATTCAAAGGCACAGGTGCATTTTTATTTTCAAGAGATCTTATTGGAAACTAGACCTTGAATAATTTTTTATTATAAAACGAAAGTAATTTATACAACATGGCAGTCGGCTATGGTTGTCGTTGTAGTACATTAATAACGCTTCGACAGAGATAAAAAAATCAGTTTTGCAGATGAACAAGTCTTAGTTATTTTCCATTTGATATAGTTTAATTTGAAGGCGAATGGTTTTGTCCGATAACTATAATTTTTGTGAGTCAGTGGACTGCTAAAAATTTGAGGAAAAGCATCAAATCAACAAAATATGAGAAACAGCGGGTTTAGAATTTCAGATTGGGTTGCAACTAAAAACAAAACAAAACAAAACAAAAGAAAAAAAAGAAAAGAAAAAGAAGAAAAAAACAATCAAAGCATTATTATGCGCATATGTTTCCCGTGATATTGAATATGTCACAACAGGCTCGATCCACTAAATAAAGCAATACTGTTATTTTTTTGTTCACTTTCCTCCTTTAATTTTTAATTTTTTTTAATTTATGTTTTTTGTTTTGTTTAATTTTTTGTTTATTTTGTTTTTCGTTTGTTGGGGGGGGTGTTTGTTTGTTTGTTTTGTATTGTTTGTGTGTTTTGTGTTTATTTATTTTAATTTTTTTTTTAGGGTGGGGTTAAAGGAATGGGGCAACGACCACTGCATCAGCAACTAATGAAAATACAGAAATGCAGCCTCGATCTGATAATGGAAATATAAATACCAGAAAATTTGATTTTCTGTTGGTGGAAGCGGGTTCTTACCATCATCCCGCTTTATATTGACTCATTAATCTAATAATTGATTTGGTACTGGAGCTTTATTGGATCACTTTTATGATGATAAGAATGTGACAAGGCAATGGTATATTGGTTGGCTCTATAGAAATCTAGTTGAGCAGGGTTCAAGGTAATCCTTTCGTACGATCCACATTGGAGAACGATTAAGAGCGACCTTTCTTAATACGATTCGGGAATACTGATTTCATGACACATTCGCTCCGAACAAGACTAATAACCTCTCAAGGTACGGGGATAAAATATCAGAAACATGAAACAAGGATGAGCTGAAGGTGGGAATCGAGATTCTTCTTGAAAAAGGATAGATCGTAGGATGGAGGGAAACAAGCAAGGACATAATGTTAAGTAGGAATACTTGAATCATTAGGTGATGAGTCTAATCAAAGCTGTCGTATTGCGACTTCCTCTTTATTGTGACTTACTAACTTTGGAATTAATTTTAGAATAGCTTTGATGTATTTTTAGTATTCAAATTCAACAAACAACGTTGTTTACAATTTCAGTTTATACAGATCACTGGCTACGGAATCTTTCAAATATGTCAGCTCAATACGCGATAGTATTTTGCCCGTGTAAATTCCAAAAGGCAAAAAATACACAAAACAGATAAATAGTCTGCTTCAGATCCAAGATAAATCTACCAACCGATAAATATATTCCATGATTAATCCTATTCGTTGTGTGGGGAAACCTATGTTAAATGACAGTCAACCTATGTGAAGGGAGAGTACCGTATATCGTCACGATCAGAGCAGACTTTCAACAGTGTGCATGGAATCGCTGTCTTAGTTTAAGATGGACACAGTAACTGAAAATTATTGGCTTATTAAGCAGCAACGGTATGACCTTATAATGTGGGGTATTAATTTTAGTCAATGAGTTAATCTAAAGCTAGCACTCCAATTCCATGCCCTCAGTGATTGTGACGATATTGTCCCGTGCTGCTCTGATTTTGAGAAGCCAGTGTATACCATCGTTAATACACCCCAAGTGAGTACGTTTTGTCCAATCAGATTGTCTAAACTGTCTTGGGCATTTTATGAATGTTTTTTAAAATCTACTCTGCTTGTATGTTTTAAAATAATTTTACCCAATTTTATTGTTTAATGTATCTGTTTAAAAAAAATATTTTAATGTATTGTCAAACGAATTGTGATTTTAACAACTAAATCTATTCCAGCTGGAGACACTCTGAATGTTTTTTAAAATCTACTCTGCTTGTATGTTTTTAAATAATTTTACCCAATTTTATTGTTTAATGTATCTGTTTAAAAAAAATCTTTTAATGTATTGTCAAACGAATTGTGATTTTAACAACTAAATCTATTCCAGCTGGAGACACTCTGAATACGACAAGACTTCATCTTTAACGTTAGCTTTCCATTACTTGGGCTTTATTTTACAGTGGTTTATTTTACTACTTTATCTAAAGTAGGCGAGTGTCTTCACAGTGTATTATCTAAAGCAGGCGAGTGTCTTCACAGTGTATTATCTAAAGCAGGCGAGTGTCTTCACAGTGTATTATCTAAAGCAGGCGAGTGTCTTCACAGTGTATTATCTAAAGCAGGCGAGTGTCTTCACAGTGTATTATCTAAAGCAGGCGAGGGTCTTCACAGTGTGTTTTGTATTAGCCGGTTTCAGTGACTTTGGCTTTGGTACTGAATTGCGATTCCATAAACGATTTGTGTCAATAACCGTACAATTTCCGATCACCTTCACAATACCTTCAATTTGTCAACTTCGGTTGTGTTCATAATGTGCATCTCACCGTAAGTACATCATGTTCGAAACTAATGCCTAAGGGTCTCGGGCAGAATAGGCCGTTTATCAGACTCATAATGTATACTTGAAAGCATACAGTCAAATTGGCCTCAACGTTCGGTACGGCCATGAATAGGTTCTCCACAATATTCCCTTAATTAAGAGGGGGGGGGGGGTGAAATGAATCGTGTAATCGTCCTTCATAATATGCGTAAACATCAGCCTTGCATACGTCATTCGATTTAAAAGTCAGCTTACGAAGATTTCCTGCCCCAAGAGAAATATTTATTTCTGATCGCTTATTGGAGTACGTGGTCTTCCAGGGTCCGGAGAATAACAATCATTAAATTAAACGACAACATTATAGTAAGAAACAACTTTTAACAAATTGCTAAATCAGTTTTAAACAAAAACCAACGTGGTAAGAAAAGTAAAAATTGAATAAGCTAAAAACTAAATAATGGGGTCAGCAGAACACTGGATAAATGTCTAAATAAGCCTACACAATAACAGATAGAACAAAGGAAAATACAGTTAATATTATCTACATGTGATAAGGGCCACGGTGTCAATGTGTGGGTTGAATCATTACTGTGACAGTGGTGTTTGTGTCCTGATGTAGTTATTTGATTTAAATTATTCCAAATGGTAAACACCGGCAACAAACAGTCTATGTTTCAAACACTTTGTGAACATTGGTATGGATAGTGTATCATCACTTGCTTGTGGTTTAAAAGGGAATCAGATTGTGTGTATTGTAGCGTGGTCGGGGCTGTATGGGATAGCTGCGGTGACCACAGCCGTACTACCTGAATTTTACAACTTCTGTCATTAATCTCAGTTAATGACAGAACCTCAGTTAATGACAGAAGTTGTAAAATTCATGTAGTAAGGCTAGCTATGGGACAATACTCGGTCATGGTGAGAGGGGAGGCAGTTCTGCCGTAAAACTAGACCAAAAACAGCTAATAAAATATTTACAAACCTTACATGGCCAGAGCGCAAATCTCGCTAATTGAAAGGCTCTCCACTCACGCTCTCTCCTTGGGCCACACCCAAGGCGAAAAAAACCCAGCACAACCAGACCAACTGCAACACAGTCCTCCACAAAACACAACCATACCTCACCACTGCACCCAGCATTCTGACTTGTCTTAGATTCTTAAAATGGGCAAAACAATTAAAGGTACATACATCTAGGTAACGGAACAGTAGAACAAAGAACATTTCTGGACAAAATGATGTACCCATGGTTAAACAATAGAACACTCCCTTATTCCCCTGACATACCTGAGCTGAATTGATCTACACCCTGCTTAGGGGTGTGAGGGACAGGGTGGGATATATAAAATACAGTGGGAGTACATGTATGCATTTGAGGGGAAATTTTATTAAAATATGTACTGTACGCAGGTAAAGGAATCGCTTTTGTAAATGCATCGAACCCAATTTAATAATGAATTTGATGCAGTATCGTAAACTTTACCTATAATTAATCTGGCTGCACGTTTTTTAATAAGTTTTCGCACAACTGTTTGGAGTTTGGGACCAGATTTGCGAACAGTAATAGAAATAAACACATGCACATAAAGCAACTAGAAAAATGCTTTCAATCACCGTAGCATACACAACTTCGCTTGTACAACACTCACAGCTTTTTGTATTATGATCAATGATCACTCCAAGACATTAAGTTGTATTGACTCATTTAAATAAACTATTTGTTCAGGATGACTACTATTTGTACACATTTTACACCAGGTAAGCTTTGGGTGAAACAAAAAGACATGTCATATCAAAATTTGGTAATCAAAAAAGCCTTATACCTTACCAACATGTTATATGTGTCTTCCTTTAAAGTTGTCTCGAATAAATTAACTTATTAAAAATGAAGTAGTTTAGTTCAAAGTTTATTTTTAGAGTTCTCTATTTAATAAAACTATGTTTATTATTTAGACTAGTTAGCACTAAATAGATATATATATAGATAGATATATATATATAGATATAGATATATAGATATATATATATATACATATACATATATATATATATACATATATATATATATATATATATATATATATAGAGATATATAGATATATAGATATATATATATATATATATATATATATATATATATAGATATAGATATAGATATATATATATATATATATATATATATATATATATAGATATATATATATATATATATATATATATATATATATATATATATATATATATATATATATATATATAGATATATATATATATATATATATATATATATATATAGATATATATATATATATATATATATATATATATAAATAAATAAACGGGTAGTGACCACAGATCGCTCTACCAACTGAGCTAACCAGCCCCTATGTTGGTGGGCGGTCCACTTATGCCAATTATCTATTGCTCTATGGGGCCAGGTCAGAGGCCAAACTATATCTGCCGAGTAGCCAGGGATCAAGCCCCGGTCAGATGCAAACAACCTGGGTAACGGCAGTAGCGGGGATCATTGGGACACAAGCCTTTTACGTGGTTGTACACAAAGTAGATTTACAGGGAAAACTGACCTGAATATTACATAAATGGGTAGCGAGCAAAGAAAAATTGGCTGATGCCGTTAGTTTAAACTACAACATATCTACAAAGTTTCATGAAAATCGGGTGAAGATTTAAGAAAATACGGAGGTTGGCAGAATGTGACCCCCAGGACTGAGAACACAAAATAATAAAATAAATAAATAAAGAATTAAATAATAACATTTTTGATACGGTTAAAATCGGGGAAAACGCGAGTATAACACGAAACAATAATAAGCCCATTCATTAAAGGTTGTCGTTGTATTAACATAGAACTGCTTTATTAACAACACAACACAATAAACATCAAAATGACATTGCACTTTTTTGGCAAATATGGGTGTTAAACGCCCCCCCCCCCCCCAATACGATGTTAGCTTGGTCATCCCTACATTTAGTACTAATTACTGCATTCATTATTACGATTGCCAGAAATGATAAGGCATTAAAAGGGATAAATCATATCCAAGTCGTTTTTTATTAAATTTTTATGCTGCTTCTGCAGTTAGGCCAAACAAAAAATGTTGAGTTGCCCTCCACCGACCGACCCAAAAGTGCTGAAATCCCCCCCCCCCCCGTCATTCATAGGCCTATTTATTAATGAAACTGTGTATAAAACATAATACGTTTGATTTGTGAAATTTTCCACTTCAAATTTACCGGTACCCAAGACTCAATCTACATGTTTTCAAATCGAATGGACCCGGCCCTCACATGTTTTCCACTGGCTTCGCGCACTGTTTTGTACATCAACGATTGCGACTCAATCTGCACGTTTTCAAAGTCAAATTTCAGAAGTGTTTAACAGTACAACAACAATGCTTGGGATACTTTTATTCTGAAGCAAAATTCCTTGCTGATAGGTATACAAATGTCTTAATATCATATGTCAACAAATGGGATGCATAAAGTTGTTAAGAACAAAACTGAGTGCTAGAAACAAGTGTATGAAATGTTGAAATAAAGTTGTTGAAAGATTATTATAAAGTTGAATGTGTGATGTCTTTTTATTCTTTATGTACTTGTGCATACTGCTAGATCATTGTCTTTGAAAAACATGGTACGTGGTTTCAGTTCCAAGGCATTTCAATCTTAAAATGACAGTCAAGGAGAAAAAAAAAAAGAAAAAAAAAATCCCGACCGACCGACCCCTTCAAATATTTTCACTGGAGGGCAACTCAACAATTTTTTTTTGGCCTTATTTGTGTTGTTCGTAGCTTTTTGTATATTCATTTCATACGTTCTGTTTCTGTGCAACTGGGTGTTTCAACCATACAATAATACACAGCTGGAGTGCGTGAACTTAACGTTTCTCTGTTCCCTTTCTCTTGCCATTTTGTCCTTTCCCGTATTTTTTAACCATGAAACCAAGTTTTCTCGCACCAAGTCCATCTTGAAGCATGGAGTGAACAAATAAAACAAGTTGAACTAGAACCGCATGCAAGCTACGAAATATTTCCGTGCTGTAACAGCTTTCAAGCATATCAATTCTGTGCACGTCGTAGCCCACTAGCAAAGAAATTGCATCCAGTGTAATGATGAAAGTAGACTGGTCCCCTGTCTTTATCCTCAAAAATAAAGACAGGCTTCTGGTTTACCATTCAAGGGATTTCATTGAATACGTTGTGCTGAAGATCTGACATCACGCTTCGAGGCTCACAGGCTAGCTACCAACCAAGGTCAAAGTTGAATCTCCGGGAAAATATGGCGGCCGCACGGCCAGTATCTGGCTTAATTCACGAGCCTGAAAGCGTGACGTCAGATCTTCAGGCTATGATAAAAGCCACTTTGGCTTCAAGTTAGACTGGTCCCCTGTCTATATCCTATCAAGGATATAGACAGGCTCCAGGCGTACCACTCAAAGGATTTCATTGGATACGTTAACGCGTTGTGCTGAAGATCTGACGTCACGCTTCGAGGCTTGCGCGCACTAGCTACCGACCAAGGTCAGTATCGGGAAAAATATGACGGCTGCACGGCCAGGATCTAGCGTAATTCACGCGCCGCTAGCGTGACGTCATATCTTCAGGCTAGCTTCAAGTGAGCGTTGTGATTAAACTTTATGCGCGTATGTTATTGGTACTACGCGCGCGTGTATATCCGCAAGCCAATGATCGCTAAAGATATTCCGCGTGTACGCACATTAATTGCAAAATACACCAAACGTAACACTCTATCGCTGCTCTATCGATATCAACGGTGTTCTAAAAACATTCGCCCTCAGCCAGGGGCAGGAAGGGTCTCACGTGATCCGAGGCTTGACACGCATTGTAGGCCATACCATTAATGTGACAGAGCAAAAAAAAACATTGCGAAACGGTTTAATATTTAAATTTTCATACCTTTTATCATAATTTAATTAACCATTAATAATCACAATGAAAAACATAACTCATATTTTCGAAATATTTTGTCAAACTGAAAATCTTAATGTATTTTGTTTACAGAATTGCAACAAAAACCGTGTCAACGAACAGAAGATTCTGTAAAGTTTTACCCTTGACCCTCTGATTTTTTCCCCTTAATCTGAATAAATAATGCTGATTTACCTTTCAACAGAGTTTTACGGAAATCTGTCCGTTGACCCTTGCCAATATATTTGAGATTTCTAACGTAGATGTTTCAGAAAATGTTGTCGCCAAGCCGTTATAATACACGTACGTGCGCGTATACGTTTGCAGCGCGCGAGAGAATGTAATTGACGCACACTAGCTATTTGAACAGTGCATACGTGTTTACACACAGTCAATGTACCCATCGTCTTAATACGCGTATTTATAAACCACGATGTTCACCACGCGCGTCGACGTTTGCGAATGAGACATGTACTGCGTTGGTGGCGCACTTTCCCCCTCTTCCTCCCCGCCCCCCGGCCCTCAGCAGTTCATGTACGGTACAGTTCATGTATAGTTGGTGGTCTCCCAAGGCGAGTTGCTTATATTTTATAAATTAAATTTTATATTCATAAATGCCCAAGATAGTAAAGACAATCTCGTAGGACGAAACGTGATTACATGGCGTGCATTAATGACCGGTAAAGACCGACTGCCTATGCATTATTGGTGATAATACCTAAACCAGTATGCTCGTCGACAGCCAGCCGATATTTGGCGCTCGACGCGGGATTGAAACACTCATTGTGTAGCCTAGAACAAGTTCGTATTCGCGTAACAGTTCTACACAGACGTTTCAATTCAAATGACTCAGTATTGACATTTTGAAAACGAAATCGAGATGGGCAATAAAAGTTAGAAGGGGAATAAAAATTAGAAGCTTGGTCTTTTCTGCAGAATAAATACCTGGGGTCTTGGGCACGGGCATCGGACCTCGCCTTCAGCTCGATCATCTATTGCCATGACCCTTCAATTGTTATCCTTCCTGTGGCACACTGACAGACCACGCGTCGAAATTGTATTCTCTCAGTATTGTGCATCATGTTAACTTTACTTAATTACTTAACATTATGTGTCTTTATTGTGCATTATAGTGCTTGTATAGGTTAATGAAATTATAGTGCGTGGGCGGAACTTGGGTCACAAGGGGGTCAGGAGAACACATTAAAAACGAATGTTAACTTTGCTCATGTGATGATCAAAATGTGATGACAATATTCCCCAACCCTGAACCTTGTTTAATGAGGGCCATTGCAAGCCATGTGTTTTGTGTTGAAGCATGAAACACATTTAGCTTACTAAGAATAACATTGTACTGCATTATGCTGTGTCTTGGGAGGCCGGGACTATAGGTCATCCATCTGTTGTGGGCTATTGTAACAAATCCCAAGCATTAAAATTCGGCAAGTTCTTTTCTCAATTCAATTAGTCATAAATTTTTTTTTAGTATATATTCCAAAATATAGGGAAATCATTATGAATATATGACGAAAACAATCTTGTTCCAATTGATGATTGCAGCGGAAAGCGTTTTCACCAGCAGAGGGTTATTTGTGAATGAGAACCAAGTGTTATTGTGCTACAGTAATTTAAGCATGTCTCGCTCGTTGCACTTATGGATATATCCATGTCTTTAGCAGTGAGGGACGTCCAAACCACTGGCCGTATTCCCGTATTCTGTTTGTTCCGTGGCCTGTGGAATAAAAATGGTTAACATCATCTTTAACACTATTCTCGAGACACATAAATAATTAAAATATTTACATTGATCTTATTATGGTGAAAATAAGGTGGAAGTACCAAAGAGCCAAAAATCATTTCTGTAAAGGCATAGGTTAATTAATGTCCATCTGATTCATTTTCACTGTGTATAAAGATGGGCACCCATTATGGGCGCCCGAGAAGAGCGTGACGTATAATTTCATGAGTATGTGGTTTCACGAGACACCATGTCGAGTAATATACTCCTCAACATGGCTTCTGATGAAAAAGCTGCGTCAAGCGTTTGTATTCATAAATAAACAATCATATAATAAAGTTTCCACATATGTAAAATGATTAAACTTTTAATTTTGTTTATATTTTTAAATGTTTATTAGCTTTGATGTACTGAAATGATAAATTACGGAAAGTACACTTTGGGGGTAATTACCAAGCATATGCAGTTCCTCTTTATCCGGAATAGTTCCTGGCGCAGACTCTGTAACTCATTCTGTGTTTCTGTCGAGTTGTTGCTGATTTGTTGGTTTACGGTTGTTACCACAGTGTTTTGAGTTGGCTGTACATCATTCCGCATTTTTATCTGTACCCATAAAAACAGGAAAAATGTTTGTATTAAACTGAAACAAAAACAAAATCCCCCGAGTCAAAATTGACTCGGAATAAGTTTCAAGGGTGCCAGACCCGGTTTTAACTCAGACTGATTCGGAATATGGGAAAAGAAAGTGAGGCAAAACAGAAAAGCAGGAGGTAATCCTGTGTTCAGATGATGCACAATTGGGTTTAGACAATGTGCTGGGCAGGACAGTTTGACAACTTATTATTTCAGAAAAAAAATAAAAATAAAAATCTGGTTCGTGCAGATTGTACTTCTCTATTCATGGTAATACACTATGTAGGTTATCTGAGGATAGGTGATTTGTCTACAAACCCCAATAGCCCGTATGCAAGACTATTTGCTTCCAACGAAAACTATTCCCTAGTGATTATTAACACTTGAATTTAATATATTTAATTTATGGCGCTCGATCGCTAACCAGCAATATTTAAAAAAAAAAATGGCCCGAGTGGGGCCACAGAGCGGATAGGCTAACTGGGCCTCGTTTATAAGAGCAATTTTTAGATACCTTTGGAACAAAAACTACGCACAGTGTGAGTGTAGTGGCCAGCCAGATCAGGGTTGTGACTAAGACGTAGTGGGCGTTTCGCTCCTCCAGTACGAAGGACACCGGAGCGCCCAGGAAGGACAGAATCAAGACATTATACAGACAAATACCTGAAAATGGAGAAATGAGCATAATAATAATATAAAACAAATTGATTACAAAACCAATACATTTTTCACAATTTTGAAAGCACATAATTATTGACATTTTAAGAATTTCATTACAAAAGAGTGTTTGAATCAACATTTAAATGGATAGTGTACGCTATTTATAAAGTTGAATTTAACTTCTTAATTGTTCTAACACAAACATGTAAACATGTAAACTATAGTGTGTAATCAACCTAATAATATTAAGGCACATGAATTTAATAAAGAGAGACATTTGTGACCATTGTCTTTGTCATTGACGTAGCCAGGATTTTCAGAGTGGGGGACATTTGGGGAGGGGAGAGTAAATTTACCGACAAAAAACTCAAATAACCGTCAAATGTCAAAATACAGATTAAATTCGTGACGTTCAGAATTTCAGAATACCAACAAGTTTGTGAATTTACCGCCCTTTGACTAGGCCTGTGGTCCATGCTAGTATATATAGATATGGAAGCTCGAACTGGGGAACTTTATCGTATTTAAACAACGTAATGGTCAGCTGAATATGTTTTGATTTGTTTTAGATCAGCTGATGTCCGAAATGACTTCCACAAGGGTGATCAAGCGAACATTTCTGATGAAATGGCATATTCAGTATAATTATAACCAATAAACGTACATTACATGGGAAGGTCTGAACAGAGGGAGGTACAAATTGTATATTCACAAGTCGTGTGATGCCTCGAAGTACGATATTTTCTGACTTTCATCAACATAGTTATGCAATGCATACCGTATAGCACGTTTGTTAAAACCGTTTGCTAAAACTTAGGCAGTTGCTTAGTTGAATGGGAGCAATATACATTTGCACCGTTTAAATTGGAAGTTGAACTGATATGGATTAGATCAATATGTAGTCTCCACCTTTTTTTAATTTTATTTTTGTTATAGAAAATACGTCATATGTTAATGATTGTGTTATTTATATCCTACCAATATACTTGGAGTCATTCAATGCTGGGATGGATACTTTTCTAGTCTCCCAGGCCAAGAAGGCACCAAATACCAACAGCAGGCCGTCGATGACGTAGAAGGCACCAATCCAGTAGATCTGATGTGCTGATTCACACATAATGCGTATTGGTATATAGACGATGTCATTGTTTTCTTCGTCAATCTATCGGCAAATTCAAGAGAAACCATCATGGTGTGACTACTTTAATCATACATAGGCCTGTCTTTGTTCGTAAAGATAATTAATTAGCACTATATTCCAACTTGCGGGCGAGGAACCTAACGAAGATGATCGCAGCGTGACAAAGGTCTATTACGACGGAATTCAACACTACACCGCACTTACCACTTTAGCTCCAAATTGCTCTTTGGCTGTTACTGAGTCCAGCGTTTCCCACAATATCAGAATCACCACATCGACGAAAACCAGGGAGGCGACACAACTGAACAACCTCGAATCTTTCAGTACCTGCAATACACCATGGTTAATAAGTGTTTGTAAAATATTACGTGGTGACCACCTATGACAAGCACAGACGAAACTGCAAAAATGGGTTCATAAAAACTAAACCGAGGGATTCGTTATTTGGCAACTCGTTAACAATGAACACCATAAGTAAACTTATAAACCAGAAACTTGTAGTTTTGCATGATGAAGAGGAAAAGTAAAGACTATTTGCGATAACAATGATACTATGTAAAATTCTCAATTAAGTATAGCATTTAGTTCTGAAAAGAACTGGATGTTACAAGTTCCAGTAACTTCCAGTTCTTTCCAGAATTAATTACTACTCAATTGAGAATTTCACATGGTGTCACCGCAAATAATAAACACCATGGCATAAAATTGGCACACCCAGCGTTAACACCTCAAACGAGGCCGATATAAATTGAAAGAACTTGTGGTTTCAACACTGGTTATGTCTGCATATAAATTGTCCTTTGGTTTAGGACAATAACTATCAACAATTTGTTGTTGTTAATTACCGATCTTAAAGCATTTCTCTGTGTGTTAACAAATACAGCCATTGGTGTACCATATGAACACTATAAAATAATAAAGTTGGCACCATTGGTGTTATTTTAACACCACAGTTTTTGCAGAATCCATAGTGATTGAGACAATTTACCGTAATCGCCGATCTTAAGGTAACTGTGATGCTAAATGCGTACGATTAGCCATTGAGCCATACTAAGAAAGAATTATTATAATCATTCTTCGTATGTTTTTATTTCCAATTTATACTATGAAAAAATTATGATAATAAGTAATTGCGTCTCTTCGTATGACTGTGATCATTTTGAGAAATAAAGACATAACAAGATCAACGCCATGTTTCTGTCCAATATTCTTACAGTTCTCATGGCTGTTTTATTTGTAAAGATCTTGTGCACTCGCCACGTCTTACTGAACAACGATCCAAAGGCCATGGAGAACCCGATGGAAAGACACCACGTCTTGGCCTGCATGTAAATAAACGGGTTTAGAAAATGATGACCAGCATCATCCAGTAAATTGACTGATTTTTACTTTATAAAACAAATAGACGTTTGGTAAAATAAAGAAGACTATCAATTCTCTCTCTGATTATACATGGGTCATGACACAAACACTTTCTTGAATAAGTGAGCATAACTGAATAAACAACTGAATGAATATAAAATGTATACACAATTTAGAACTAATAAATTTCGCGTGAAAATGCAGGTTAGTGTAGAACTAAATAATGCACAAGCGAAACACAAGATGAGACTTCACCTACATCACAAAGTGCATGTACATCTCGGGTAATTATTCGATTACAAAATTATATTATTCGCTTCGCTCATATCGTCGCCCTCTAGCGGTGAAATGCACTTCAGCTGTGGGCTCCGGGCTTTACGCGCTTAATTTCATTTCCGGCTTCTTTACAATACAAACATATCACAACAGTCCAGTCACCGCGTCACTTGAATAATTAAATAAAACATTTAAGATGCAAACTGGAAATTGACACTGCTGGATTCTACCCTGTAACCCACTACCTTCCGAATACTATACTTTTCATACGTTGCTGCACTTATCATTAAGTATGAGGAGTTTTTCTCCCTGAAAAAGAAAGTTCAGTGGCCATATTCTTGGGTTTAAGTGTAAACCTCTTCACTGCCCCACAAATATTACGTATTGGCCAAGTACTGGTACTATACTGGCTTGTACTAGGTCAATTAACTAATGTACAGGTCCAGTTACCTAATGTTTGTTGGGTGGTAACCGTTAATATTAGAATGGAGCGAGATATATTCCTCTTAAATATTTTCGGTGTAAAATGTTGAATTTTGGGCAGAATTTCTTGCTAACCATGGTTGAAATTCTTGCTCACTGATGGCCGTCCATACAAAATGACGCTCAATGCTTACAATTCAAAATGCCCTCCGATAACCCCTGTATTGTGTGATGGCTCCCTCATGGGGCAAATAATCTACAAACTATATGAGGTGAAAATAGTGATGATACTAAACATTCTGATAAGTTATTCCGTCTCAGTTGCGCAAACAAGAAGTATTTGTAAAAGATAAACCTCGTCGTTTATTCGATTAAAAAATGTTTACCTTACACATCCAAACGAACGTCTTTGTGGAAGCGATATTCGTATCTATTCCAAGGAAGATGGTGGAGACGTATGCGAGTAATCCACCTATCAGTATCAAGTTGTTGATGTTAGGGCTTGACATCTTGATCACACTGGAAATGGGAGCATGAGTAAGGATAATAATACACAATGTTTTATTCATAGTAGTAGCCTATGTATGTTTTTTCTTAAACAACGCTTCACACACAAATAATAATAAAATAAATAATTAAAAGATATAAAGGAAGTTTAATAGCGGCAGCACCATGTAATGCCTTCAATAAGTTGTAAATATTTCGGTTCCGAGAAGCAACCTTGCAGTGGTGTGACAACCCGACGTTTCGATCAGTATAGGTCTTCTAAAGTATCAGCTGAACGTCTTTAGAAGAAACAATTAATGATTGACTATTCAAAATATTACAATGTTGTTATACCGTAAACCTCTGTTTACTGTTTTTACACCTCATATTCTAGTCGTAACACTCGTTCAGAGCGGTATAATTCGGTTCATAATTGTCGCACTGTAATTTGCAATAACAATCACTGCATGTGTACCTATATCCCTGTTCATATATCCCTTTAAAAGTTAGCAAGATTCAACATATGTTATAACTATTGGTTTACCGAAGCTTCCTGAAATGGATGTTGAACGCTAAGAAGCAACAGGCTAGTATTATCCCTAACAAAGCGAAAATAACACCTGTGATGAAAACTGGAAGCTGGATCGTCCGCCGATCTTCTCGCTCGATAATGAAGTCAATAGGTGGCGCCCCACCTGAAACAAATGACAGATAATGAAGCATAGCTTTAAGTACCGTCGGCCTCCATGATACTGGAGATGGTAATGCACGCGTTGCGAAATGTGAAGACACAAAATTGTTAGTTTTGCTTACCCCACGTTCTGCATACTGATACAGTTAAACTGGATCGAGTGTCATGCAAATTAGGTTTAAGGTATGGGGCTATCAAACAACACGTTGCAATATTAATGAGCAAATTCTGCCTCTTCTTTTATTCTGTATTTGGTTTTCTAGTCACTAGATCAGTGGTTGCCTAGAATTTCATGCACTCATATTGGCAAGCTATACATTCAATTGTTTGTAGGTACAACCATGGTACAACGATGCATGCATGCTATCCTGAACTAGGTAATCACTTCTGCCAAAGTGATATAATCCCAAATCACCTTTCCAGACTACAGGTCGGTTCCTATCCCAGATGATCTCCTCTCCTGACATGACGGTTGGATCAACAACTCCCACTGAAAGAAAACTTCCACCTGCGAAAAATAGAAACGTACAGAGGTTGTGTTTTGATACATACACAATCAACTCCATTTAGTAAGATACGATTAATATAATCATCATTTGTTTTGTTCACAATTTGAATAGTTACAGTTACAAAGATACACGGATACATTGCATCATTGTAAATAATGACCAGCCTAAAGGTATCCTTCTTTGTTATCTAATTATGCAATTTTACAGTTTTTTTAACATCCTATCAGACCTCGGTGTTTCTGTTGCTTTCTCAAACCAACGTTGCCAAACTGAGACTTGAGAAAAATAGGCAGGTCCCTCTGTATTACACTGTTAGCAACGTTCATTATAAACCCATCTTAGGGACAAGGGCCAAAGTCATGGTACAGCCAAGTCTTTGAGAAGCCCAGCCAGGCCCAGGCTTTTCCCCAGCCTACTGGCCTATACAATGAGCTCTACTTGCCTGGGCTAGAAGCCCAGGTTATGTTGATTGGCAGGTACTGTATTGTTACAGGATTAAGACTCACAAAAGACAATTAGGAGGCCAGGCAGCCTAGGCCTGGCCAGGCTTCTCAAAAGCTTGGCTGTACCATGACTTTGGCCCTCCTCCCTCAGTATTAAATGGCCAAATCGTCATGATCACAGCAGACATTCATAAGGGCATGGAATCGGTATCATAGATGAACTCAGTGATTGAAAATAATACCCCGTGAGCCCGTGTTGGCCTAGATAACAGGGCTCGATAAGATCATTACCGTGACTGCTGCATAGATATTATTATTATGCAGTCACTGGCTCATCATTTATGCAACATGCACAGTTTTGTGATCTCATCTAGCTGTTATCTAGGCATCTAAGTTATCTTTAAAAATAGGACACCGATTCCATGTCCAGTCAAAAGTGATATCGTGACGATATTTTCCCTTTAATACATAAACGCTTTTTTAAATTAACGTGTTTTGGTGTTCATAAAGTGTTAACCCCTTTAAACGTGTCTTTATGTCTAAGTTATTAACGCCTTATTCTGTTTGATATAACAAATAAACACCGCTTGTACTAATAAATGCCAAAAAAATTTCATAAAGTGTTATAAGAAAGGCTTTTATAGGTTGTTCAGACATTATTATTATTATTTTTCTTATTTAGGATAATTACTGTGTATGTTGAAAACCACCACTATGAACGGCATGGACTGTAACAAATATGAGATAAAGGATTGTACATGTATGCAGTTTGAATATCAATTGTTGCAATTTAACGTGCATCTGTTCAAATCTAATATACATGTACACATATGAACGCTGAATTGATAACTGTAATATAATTATTTACCTTGTAATTGGAGAATATCAAGAATTCCCAGCCTGTCACCGAATTGGTTGAATTTTACAGGTCCCTATGCGCAAAGTTTAAAGCAATTATTAAACACAAATCAGCATTTCGGGTTTGAGGTCTGTCATAGTCCCCCGGATAGTAGGTGGAAGCCATTAGATGAAAGGTACACATTAATTTGTTTTTGAAACTCAAGTCTTTTAACTGGCAACAGAGTTATAAGGCATATGACTATACTGTTTCAAGACCATTTTGATTGATTTCACGTTGTATTTTTCCAAAAAGGCAAAGATGTATTCTTTTTTCCTGTTTTCGATTGGAAACCTTTATATTGAAATGTCTTAATCTTCTTACCGATACGCCTTCAAATGTCATGTTGCTGATGATATTGAATAAAATGTCCACAGTGACTTTGTCGTAAGAGAAATCTGCCAACGTTATCGGAGGATCTGGATTAACAACAGAAGAACGTTGTTATGAATGATCAATTCTATAGAAGGGATATCCAGACGATATTTCCCATCATAGCAAAGATTTCGTGCAAGCTTGTGCTTGAATACTCGCAATGCGCATGCGTACTGTTTTTTTTACGAAGGTAATATTTAGATGGTATTGTTAGAAACAAAATTGTTCTGTTCCTGAATCAAACTGTCACAAATGATTCAGGAAGGCTTGTAATTATAAAAAAAATATTCAAATGGATATTTAATATCATTATGGGCAATTCCATGGTTACTCACGTTACATTGTTGAGGTATTGGGCCCACTGCAATTAGTTCCTTACTTATATATTTCACTCATTTTGTTTATAGTAGTTGCATTATACCCAGACCTTACTCAGCACAAAAAAACAAACAAAAACAAAAAAATTGTTTTAAAGTTGTACACAACATGAGAAAATAAATGCTGTTTACTCACCTTGCATTTTCCAGACATGCATAAAATGTTGCTTTTTCTTTTATACAGCGTGCATATAACAAATTTCTGAAATGATTATTTTGTGCTGAGTAAGGTCTGGGTATAATGCAACTACTGTGAAAAACCTGATGAGTAAAATATATATTATGGCATTAAGAGTGAGTCCAAAACCTCAAAAATGTAACGTGAGTAAACCATGGTGTTGATCCTATCAACTTAATCCCCAAACATATTCTGGTAAAACAAAAGCTTAAATGTTTGTCAAATTTCCAGACATTTTGAGTATAATGTAGAGAAAATGGTAAATCATACAGTTATTATAGGTTTTCCCGGTCAATTTCGGCAAATAAGCAGCCAATGTCACATTCGTATACTATAGGTTCATATTAAAACGATTTTGCTACTTCAGTTGTTACTGTGTTTCGAATTAAGAATTCAAGCATTCGATTTAATTTTCAGGCCATGCGCATTCTTGTGGCATTATATTCAATTTAGCATATACGTCGTTCTATTTAGTAATGCACATTCTTCATCCAATTTAGCACAGTTAGTTCGACTGGAGATTTTCAATAAAATGTTACTTTCATTTCCGTTTTGTTTTCTTTATTCATGTGCGTTTCTCGTACACTTTATATAAGGCCGATCGGTCTTACTTTGTTTTGTTCATTCTCTGATTAGAATCTTTATTGGTTTTCTGACCTGGGCCTAATTCTGTAATGCGTTTTTGAAACATTTGTTATATTGGACTGTTTCATTGTAACATGTTTTTATTGTTTGAGTCTTTCTTTATCATTTTTTATCCTGGTTTCTTATTGTCCATTCATTCATTAGTGAACCGTTTTATACCTTTAAAATCTATAGGAAACTATATATGTCAATTAAGTTGCACAAATTTCACAAATGCCTGCCCAATAATGAATTTGAATGACCAAATGCGCCGCGAAAAGCTCCTGTGAAATTGAATAATGTTCAAGTGGATTATTAAACTGGATTTTGCTCAAATCGCATGACGTAAGAGTACTATTGCCTGGTCATAAAACAACATTTAATGATGATTTTAAGCAGCATTCAATTTCGCGCGAAACAGAATGACGCGGTGTTTAAATTGGCTGCTTATTTGCCGAAATTGACCAGGAAAACCTATATACTAATTCCTTCAGACAAAAGTATTCATTGCTATGAGCATAATTTGCCAAATATTTTGTTTGTATCCGATATCCAGCCACTTTGGTTACAGTTCATAAGGCCATTTTGTTTTGCTATAAAACGATGTCCAATTGCAGCCAAAGTTGCTGGATCGATTGGAATTCTGCCGTACTGTGTTTTAAACGATTTTTTCACATAGGGGTATGAACGTTTGCCCGATTTGCGAGGCTTCTCTTAGCTACTATACTTTGTGTATTGGACATTTGGTCTGGTTCTAATAACCGCGTATTATGTGTCACGTATTGGATTGGTAAAAAAATAAATAAAAATAAAATTATCCCCAAGTGTTTATATTCACATAGTGTTTGTGACATCATCACCATGCTATTCTAACCTAACTCGCCAAGTAGTTGGACTGCCTTATGGAGGGCGAGTGCTTCTGTCCACACCGTGTCGTATACCAAGCTAATGTCCAAGTAGCCAGCCATAGTTTCGGGATTTTCCAACCCAGAAATAACTTGAAATCTTTCCAGGAACTTACGGGTTGTCTACACAAGGAAAAAAACAACTTACAATGTAAATAATTTCAGTAAAAGATGCAGACCGGTACTGTCATATCATATAATGCGCGGCCCCAACTGCTATTAATTTCAATCAGAACAAATGTTCATGTAAAACCAAACAATCTTTGTTTTCCAAGATGAGTTGGAAATGGTCTTCATTTAAAAAAAAAAAAAAATCACAAATTGTGGTTATTTGGGGAAAAAAATAATGATACAAAATGAAATACACTTAAAACGTAACACACACGAATGCCCAGATCACTGATGTTTTTGCATAATATATTCACAACACAACTAACGATACAAAGTTGTCGATGTGTATGTTATGTCATTAAAGATATCGCCCGTGTTTGGCTAAGACGATCCACAAAATAGAATTTATAAACGGAACGAATTTTGAAAGAAATATCGTTCTTAAACAAAAACAGAAATAATGAAATTCGGATATCAGAAAGTGTAAATAAAAGCGATATTTCAAAGGCAATTGATTCTGTTTGACAGCTGCGCTGGCCAATCGGAAGAATGCCCACGCGCTCAACCTGTTACATACAATAAATTGTGTAGTCACGTGCAACGGGGTCCCGCCTTTTATTAAATTGAGTTTTTAATTTACAGGTACTTATCCTTGACGGATTTCAAATGAAAGCTTATAACTTCCTTAACCCCAGAAATTAGCAATTCAACATTCAAATATTTTTTTTACTGTCAAATCGGCCCAAACACAGGCAATACATCTTGAACGAGAACGAGAACGAGAACGTTCCTGGTTTCAATCGGTTGGAGTGATTTTAGGCTAATTATATTGCCTTTCTTAGGCCTCAATACGTTCCCTTCAGCTCTTATTTACATAATTATCTGTACTGGATTTGTCAAGTGCACCAACAGACGCGTACAGACGGTTCATTACCAGTCCAGACAGTGACGGGTTTCGGGTGTCATCGGATGGAAGGTTGTTGATGTATATCGCAAACTGATTTGCTGTAACCTCGTCCATTTGGGCCGTTGTGCAGTCAATCGAATCGTCCGGTACTCTCCACCAATTTGCCTCCAGCCAGCCTAACCGTTTGGAAATTTAAAATCATTCAGAACAACAAGATAACAGTTTTCGAATATTGTGACAAATCACATTTCTCTTTTAATAACTCGCTTTTAAGCAAAGAACGTGCCATGTACGATTTTCAAAAGCTTATAATTATCACAGTTTTGATGATAAAACGAACATATGCTACATGCGTATATTTCAGAACGAGTGCTGTAACAACATAGCCTGCCTACATTTTTATGGTAAATACAGTGAGGATCTTTACAACTTCACGAACCTATTACCAAGTCAAGCATTCAGGCCTACTAAAGTTAAAATATGTGAAGTTTAAACGTAAAACTAAAATCTTCATGTGTGTGATAAAATGTCCATTCTGCTTGGCATCAAACAATACATGTTTTGAGTTGTCATTTCCAATGAAAATCGAAATTTCTATACATATTTAATTGAATCTGAGAAAACTAAAATTCAATTAATATTTGTATTATTAATTTATTTGTTAGATAATAATAATAATAATGGAGGCATTTTTAAAGCGCTCTTACACGGGGTATCACAGCGCTGTACATTATTACCCCTGCTCATCAGGCGCATAAATCATTCCTGAAACCACCTCAGCTCCCTGGGAAGTATACAGCTCAATTGCTGTCATTTCGGCGCATAATAATAATAATAATGTGTGGACTTATATAGCGCACGTATCCACCAACTGAGTGGTGCTCAAGGCGCATTATATTATTACCCCTGCTCATAAGGCTCATAAGGCTCATAAATCATTCCTGAAACCATCTCAGCTCCCTGGGGAGTATACAGCTCAATTGCTGCCATTACAGCGCATATAGGGCTAATCAACCAACTCTGCCCTCACAGGTACCCATTTAACCCCTGGGTGGAGAGAAGCAATTATGGTTAAGTGTCTTGCTCAAGGACACAAGTGTCACGGCCGGGATTCGAACCCACATTCTGCTGCTAACACCAGAACTTTAGTCCGGTAAGCTAGACCGCTCGGCCACGACACTCCAATAGTGTATGGGCTAATCAAACACAACAACCAACTCTGCCCTCACAGGTACCCATTTACTCCTGAGAAGCAATTATGGTAAAGTGTCATGCTCGAGGACACAAGCACCAAGGTCGCGGTCGGGATTCGAACCCACATTCTGACGACTCAGCCATCAGAACACAAATCTGATGCACTAAACCGCTCGGCCATGGCACTCCATATTAAAGGCAGTTCTTAAAACATACAAATAGGAAGTAAACAACATATGCTATATAATCACATCAAAATAATTTAAATTTCATACACCAACATAACAAAGACAATTTAATACAAGCAGGAAAAAAATAAAACAATTAAACAGACAAACAAAACAACAACGAGACAAATACACTGAAAAAATTTACAAACAACACGACCTGCACTCACAAACACAACATGACAAGCGGAGAGAACGAAAGGAAAGCAAACAAGAGGCAGTGTTCTAAATAAACCACAGAGAAACATACAAAATAATATTACATACACTTAATTAGTCACATAATTACAACATATATTTTAAAGGGACAATATCGTCACGATCAACAGGGCATGGAATCGGAGGGCTAGTTTTAGATTAGTTCAGTGACTGAAAAGAATACCCACATGAAAAGGTCATATTACCGTTGCTGCTGCATAAATGAGCCAGTGATTTTCAGTCACTGTGTTCATCTTAAACTAGAACATGCCATTTTGAAAGTCTGCTTCGATCGTGACGATACTGCCCCTTTAATGACTCACCAGTGATGATCCAAACATATTTCGCGCCAAACATCTTCTGGTGGTATGCTTCACAGAAGACCCTCCTTGCCATGTTTCCATAGAAACCGGCAACTATTATCCTTGCTCCCATATTCTAAAGTACACATCGGAAAAGCATAATCTAAAAACATTCCCGATCGGTAATACTATTGACTTCCTCAAGATGAGTGGCCTATTGTCGATAAGGAACATGTTAATTTATATTGTTCTCAACCAGTGATGTAGCCAGGGGTAGGGGGTGGGGGGGGGGGCAGAGGTCGGCCGACCAAAATAGTGTTTGGCAAAATAATGTTTGTCGGTAAATTTAAAGACTTGTTGGTATTTTTGAACTGAGTTTTGTGTCGGTAGAAAATGAATTTAAAGGACAATGGAAGAAATGTTGGAATTCATGAGTTAGACATAATTATTATGTGTTATTCCAAGAGGTTGTACAATACTTGTACATGCTAATTTTGTTTGTTTGCAGGGGCAACCTTGCTTTCAAATGTCATTGGATTTTAAATACATTAATGAAAATATTCCTTACGTCAGGATTTAACTTTTCTTTAGAACTATTAGATTATTGGGCCTTCCCGCTTGTGCTTGCAGCATGTAAGCTTAGGTGGAGGATAATGCTTTTAATAATATGCATTTGTTTAATTATTCATAAACAAATTACCTTTATATGTTCCAACGGCACGCTAGGATTATTAAGAAATGTCTCAGCGGTGATGATTTCAATTCCAATTTCTTTAGCATCCTGGTGTAAGTCGGCCATTGACTTAAACAATGTAATAAAAAACAAAAACAAAAAAACAAAAAACAAAACAAAAAATTTAACAAAAAGAAATTGAAGCAGAATCAACATTTATATAGACGATAGCCTATTATATAATAGTATTTATGCAATAGTGGATTTTAATTGTCGTTAATGAAGTCCCTGGGTCTAATTATGTTTGAACAAGATATTTAATTGGAAATGGTTTGATAAAGTGTAATTCAGCTCCTTTGTATGCGGAATCAATTACGCTGGCTTAAATATATCATTGGGGAGCATATTTTAAAAGGAATCCGTTGTGAGTAAAGTATTACGAAGACTACATTGAATTCAGAGTGTCCAATGATGTTATACCATAAACGTCACCGACGTCGGCTTCTATGTGGGAGCTGTTTTCAAAGAGCAGCTTTAAGTGACATGAGTTTGTATTGTACACTTGGTCTTTGAGCATATTATACGTTCATAAAGGTATCGGTGGTTGCGGAATCCGCAGTTGATGCAAACCAAAGATGTTTGACTGAAGTCAATTTTCTAACATTACAAACCGCACTTTACATTGAGTTCATTAACGTCTACATTTCGATTCCCATTACCATCCCTATAGAATTTGTATTAATAACCACAGAGTCTCAAAACACACCAAACATGGTCTTCCAATTGATATGATATTCACTTACAAGCGAGAACAAGGGAACGGATTCGTGAAGCGTGGCCACTTTCCTCCAGTTGAACTCTCGGAACATGGCGAGTTTGGCGATGTTGAACATCGACTCCGGCGGTAAAAGTCGAAACGAAAGTGGAAACTGGTGACGGTTTGAGAGCAAGGGTGAAGCGGCTATAGATATCTTGGGAACGATACATACAACAGACATGTAGTTATGTCAACAGACATGTAGTTATGATAAAGCAGTCCTAATTTACCTTCGATTTCTTGCGCAAGTGAGTCGGTTGCCAGAAAGGTGTGCTTATTATAGATGGTGTGACCAATGACACAACATGTTAAATAAAGAGCCCTAAAGCTCAAACTGCACCGGTTATATACAAAATGAATAAACTCTGCATACAAATACACACAGTTTTACCCAGCGGAAAATCACCCTGGTACTCTAAACTTTAAACCAATTGAGCTGAATGTACACAGTTTGCTTATGTAAATACTTTGAACCTCGTTGAATATGGCCACACTGACATTTGTATCATATAAGCTAGTTTCCTTAAATTGCAAACAATAAATATATGTTGCTAAATTCTTGAAACAATTAATTGTGATACACCCTCAATCTCGCCCATGCATTTGTATTACCCTCTTTCAGCAGATTTACTGTTGCCTATTTTGTAGGCTGGATGTGTGGACAAATTTGGGCCACCTAAAGTGCACATAACTTCAAACGGTACCGGTAGAACATTATACGTTTTTGTTGGTTTTTTATTTTTATTTTTTAATATTTTTTTTATTTGTATTTATGTTTGTATTTAATTATTTATTTTAGTTTGTTTTTATCCGACAACGTTTTATTTCCTTATTGTTTTGCAAACCTGTATGAGGTTCCAGTGGTGAGAGGCCTGCGCAGTTGGCTCAGTTGCAATGGAACATCCGCCTCCAACGATCATTATTTTTGTAGTTGTTCTGTTGTACAGTTCCCTGTACATGGAATCCGTAGCCCTGCCTCCATCACACTAAAAAGAGGGGATTACAGAAGAAGTTTGCAGTTATGTATTTTTGTATATTACTAAAAACACATTTCAGCTCATAAAAGCTATCTCTATCTTTCTCGATTTTAGTTTTATATTAACTAAGTTCCGTTTTTACACTGAATTAAGCAAGCGCAAACCTATAATAAGATCCGAAAATATTAGCGTTATTATTGTTGAGTTACCCTAGAACTTTGCGAGGCGTCAGTGTGCGAGTGTTGCACAAGACACTGACCCTAAAGACTACTACTATAACATTATCAATATGATGAAAAATGTAGCAAGCTGAAGAGTGGGACGAATTATAGAAAAACGGGCAAGACGCTAGAAGCACTCAAAATTTACGCATCCTCAAGTAATAAGGCATCTGACATAATAATTAAACTATGTATTTAACTTAGTCGAGTCTGCGGAATCCATAATTTGTACCAGTAATTGAACACTGCTAGCAAACGCCGGCGAGGACCTTAACCATTATAAAGCCTGGGATGGGTGCCTAATATTCCCCCATGATATATTTTATAATATTTCTAGAACGCTTCAACCGATCACGCTCAAATTTTCTTAACAATTTTTTTTCTAAACAATTCTTGAGGATCCCCTTTAACCAAATCACCAATGTTTGGTCATTATTGCCATGGCAACGGTTTATTTATACATTTTCAATGGTGATTGTTGATACTAGATTGTTGATACTAGCTGTAAGACATTTAATATAGGCCTATGTGTTTTGGGGTTTGTTGTCCACAAATACTGTTCTTGACAAAATGTATGGCCTAGTCTTTTCGCACATATCCGGATTAGATCATCACACAGTCATAACGGTTTAGACAGTTTAATCATTGATCCATATCCCGAATTTACCGATCCTGCTCGCGTTGTAGATACATGAGATCCAATATGGCGACAGACGAAATTAAAAATAATAAAAATAAGAAAACCATTAGAAAAAACATAAATTAAAAAAAAACGTTTAAACAATTTCATTGAAGGCTAAAACAAATTATCATTGGACGTTATTATTTTATTCTGTTTTTATTGTAATTTTGGTAAGAAAAATTACAATTTTGCGGATTGGTTCTGTAGATTCTGTCACGGACACAATGACAGAATCGTTTCATTTGAGACATATGAATAACCACATAATTATTTTTACTTTTTATTTTGTATTATTTTTATTATTTTTTTTGTTCAAACCCTCAAGGCAGAAACGCATTAAACATTGGATTTGATTGGATTATAGGACATTTCTGTAAAATAATGTAAGCTTCAAAGACTCCCCAAGCCGTGTATTAACTGCCAATTTCAAATGTATAAGCATACATTTTAAGTTGTACACGTTTATGTTGTGGCATTGCATTAATTGGCGATACGTGGTATTAACATTGAAAATCACAGCAATCCACGTAAATTAGTCCAGAAGAATTGCTCGAACATGTTATATTCAACTGATTACACTGGTCTACAGCCAAAATGCTTCCGAAACAAATGAAGTCAAACTTGACTAATTATGGGTCACTGAGAATGGAAATGGTGCTTAAAATTGTTGATTGGCTCTAGTTTTCAAGATATGGTACCGTTTAATGACTACAAGAGACAAGCCAAGAAGCACAGAGTAGACACTGAATAAGGACTGAACTACGAACTGATACATAGTATTAAAGTGTTACATAAACAGGGCAGGTGACATAATATCAAGTGAAACAACCATAAACACATGAAAAGACCTAGGTTTACAATTCATGATTAAAAATCTGCTATGTACACCATATACATAGTACATAAAATGTAAACTTAAATATCTTGGAAACAGTAGCCAATCAGCAATTTTAATTGTCATATTTGAATTCAGCACATCAAAATCCATAATAAATAGCACATTTTATCTCCGAAGCAGACAACTTTAAAAAAATTGTTGACCAGTGTTACCGGTAGCTGTCGTTTCTGATGAAACAATACGTTCCATTCACCCGGACTCCCTTAAAAAATCCTGGATTTCTCCCTGATAAAACCCAACAGGTATATAAAGAAATTTGAACCAGTGAAAGTTTTAGGTTGTTTCGTTGTTTCCTTTAGGGAGAAAATTGTGAACACACATTCAGAGTATTAAGATTCCTTATCATGTGGAAATGTATCACCGGCCGATGATTTGATCCATTTCAAACTTTGGCCCGGGTGGATCTGGTTTGGATTTGAAGATGGGACAAGATCAATACACTTAGTCAAATATGTGTATACGGGTATATACTTCACAGAGGAATTAAAATGCAATACAAACAAAATAATAATAAAACTACACTGTAAAAAAAAAAATCCCGTAAATTTTACGGTAAAAAGAATGGCAGCTGTGCTGCCACCATTTTACCGTAAAGTTTACGGTAAAGTTCACCAGTATAATGTTATCACAAAATCAAGATTACATTCATATCAAACAGGATGGACGTGATTTGTTAAAGATTTTCTCACCTCTGATTCGGTTCAGTACATTCACACAATAGCCGCCAGCATGGAAGAGGCCAAGGATTATACGCTGCGCACATGCACCAGATTCTATGCGCATGTGTCGTTGCTTAGATTTGACGTTTATACTGTCCGACGACCGTTTCGTGCAAATTTTACGGTATTTTGTTGTTCATTCAGGACTATACGACATAATACCGTACGATTTTACGGTCAAACCGCCGTAAATTTTAAGGTAATTTTTTACAGTGTAATAAATGAATGCCAAAGACAAAATACAAGAAACTGTATAAATATAAGTCCTATTCCTGTCAGATAACACCAAATGAGAACATAATGTCAGACACGTGGTTGAAGTACCGGTATTTATTGCATGTGTACACAAACTAAATTCTTAAATGGCTATACTAGGCATTTAGAAATTAAAACACACTATAAAAACACAGCGTCTTACAACATGAAACACAACATTAAAAACAGGTGAGCAGTATGATTGGGAAACAAATGAGTCTTAAGTTGAGGGTTGAAATCCGAGGTTGACACTGAATCTCAGATATCGACCGGTTACTGGGTCCATCATAACAAATTAATTAATATTTCGAATTATATGAATGTGTCACTGGTTACCAAGCTCGACTTAACAACTGCGTCGTTTGTGACACGTGTGTTTTCTCTCTCTCTATGGTACAACAATCAGCATGCACTCATACAGCATAACACCATCGTGCATGTTTTGTTTTGTACTATCATGCATGCCAAAATTTCCCCCGATCTTCAAGTGATTAAGCATAAAAGGTACAGACTTTCATGCTTAATTGGGAGTGGACTTGACCAAAGCCATTCACAATAGCACTACACAATATTTTGTTGCGTGATTTTTTAGGATTTGTTTCTTTAAAAAAACATGTTCGTGGATGTCTATTGTTTTCATAAGACCCGAAGGTACATAATTTGTTTAGAGTTAAGAGCATACACTATATACAAGTAATTGGTCACAAAAATATTCATGAGATACATGTACAATAAAACGCATCACATGCCTTTTCAAACCAGCCTACGGGCCTTGGTGGTGGCACGTACCTCGAGTAACCCACAGCAACGCCACGGAGTTAATGAAACAGAAACGGATGAATGATTGAAGGATAAGATACAAGACAGAGTCCTTTTGAACTACAACATTTAAAAGCATTGCAGTTAGTATTAACGGCCATGAGTAACAACAGAAGAAGGATATGGCTTGTATTTTTCGAAGACTGTACAAGTGATTGAAATGTCAAAAGCATGATCAGCATTATAGGCCTGTTGAAATCTATTCATATTATGGATACACCGTATCTTGACAAACGAAGTACTCAATGATAATAGTACTAAATGAGTCTTAAAGGATTTGTAAAACATTAGTAATGTTGGCAAAAGTAATTCCATGCTTACATTTTTGCATCAAGATATATTTGTGAAGGTTAGGGCTCAAAGCAGTCACAGGTTAAAGAGATTACGCAGTTGGAAACTGCATTTTATTCTTTTTTTTCCCTCTGAAAGGAGAACACTTCAGACAGAATAATTGTGTAATGATGATTGGTACTTTACCAACTACAACAGCTTATCTTTGGGAGAATATGTCTGTACTTTTGTAATCAGGTCATTACCAGTATCTTCCCTTTTTCTGCGACAATTTGTACACAACGTGCACGCAATTACAATTATAATGCCTAAAATATTTCTCTGGTTTCTGGTCTCCACGTACGTCGCCTCATACCCGCGCGTCGGCATTTTTATATTTTATTTTGTTTTGTTTGTTTGTTGGGGTGTTTTTTGTTGTTTGTTTTGTTGTTTTTTTGTTGTTTTCTTTTGCTATGAAACGATGTCCAATTGCAGCCAAAATCGCTGGATCGATTGGTTTTCTGCCGTGCTGTGTTTTAAACAATTTTTTCACATAGGGGTATGAACGTTTGCCCGATTTGTGAGGCCTCTCTTAGCCACTATACTTTGTATAATAGGACATTTGGTCCCCGGGTATACCGTATTTCCCTGTTGGCCCCAAAAAAGTGCGTCACCGCACCGATTTTGAAGCCGACAGTTTACCAGAAACCAGATACTTTTTTGGCTTAATGGGCACATTGCGGTTGATTTTTACAGGCATTAGGCCGTATTCATAAAAATAAGTAATTACTTACTAGTAAATGCTATAAGTAAAAGCAACAGCTAGGTAAGCAAAAGGTCTAGTCTAAGCAATTGCTAAAAATCTTATTCATAACCATTTGCTAAATGATTACAGTTGTTACTTGCCTCGGCTAGTAAGTTCTCAAGTAGTTGCTATTGTACTACAGTACCATCCACGAGTCTCGGTATTTGGTGGTATGAAGGTGTTTGCAAGCCATTCCACATTTTCTTTGTCAAACCTTAATAAAGTTCTGTAAGTGCTAGGGTTGACTTCATAACGATTAAGCCTGATGTTATACACCTTAGGTTGTGGTCTTGGACGTAAAAACATGGCAGAAAATGTGATATGTCTGTATTGGCTAAACAGCAAGCCATAAATTAGGTGCTTGTACAATCACTAGTAAATGCTAGTCGAAGGTCATTTTTATGAATACAAATTGAAGTAGATGCTAATTTCTCTAGCATTTACTTATAAGTAAAAAGCAATTACTAATGCTTAAAATTTGTAGCTTTTACTTGAAAGTCATTGCTTATTTCTATGAATACACATTTCAGTAAAAGGTTAGTAAAAGGGGGTTGTTACTTTAGTAAAAGCAATTACTTATTTTTATGAATACGGCCTAATATCCAGGAACATCGATAATAATTTCCTGGCTGTTTTATTTTCATTGGAAAATCGATACTTGTCTCATGACAGGCCCATCATTAATAATTTCTGAGAAACATTTACTGTGAATCCATGCTTCTCATGAATATTCAGACAAATGTGTATCTGTTGATCATTTATTCATCAGCAAATGTTCCGATTAAAATCGGAAATTGCCGTCAAAATAGCACAAAAAAAACAAAACACACGATTAAAAAAATAAAAAAAACATGGAAATGTACATCGAAGCCAACCAAAAAAATTTAAAAAATTAATAAAAAATAAAATAAAAATAAAAATAAAAATGATTCAAACACGAACAACTTTCCAATCTACATGTGGCAGTTTTTAACTCTACATCAGAAAATATGGTTAATTTTCCGTATCTTTGGAGTTTCTTTTCATATTTTAATAAAAGGTATTAATTATTTTTCTCGAGTTTATTTTTCATCCTCACAAATTTTAAATGCAAAATAATGGTTACTGGCCTTACGTTTCGAACCTAGAAGGCTCTTTCTCAAAGGCAAATTTGCCGTTGCTTAAATAATAAACACCAACAATCCGAATGCAATTCTACAACGTAATAGGGAATGAATACACTATTTAGATAGGTAGGCGCACTTTTGTCGTACAAGTTGTATTCTGTCGTACAATTTGTATTGACAGAAAATTGAATAAAATTTCACATAGGCCTATAGTTATCAAGAGCAAATAAATGTATTAACGTTGAAATAGGAAATAGTTTGTATTTGAAAATTTCTTGAGCGGACATGTGTTTATTACTGCAGGAGAAGCTGTGTTTCATTTGCTTAGGCCTAATTGTATTTTATTCCCCAAACAAGAAATGGGTTACTTTTGCCTGTGTGTAGTGTCTGCCTTGCTTCTTGTTGTTGTTGAAAGCTGCACGGTCATATCTGGCTATAATCTCTAATATCAATAAAATATGCTTTAAAACCGTATACATTTTTTTGTCGGGGGATTATCATAAAAGGAAGTTTCTACCTTTGTTAAATGCCCGATTTAAATATTTCCGAGTAATAATTTAATTAATAATTAATAATAATAATAATAAGTGAAGTTGGTGAAGGTGTAACAAACATTAAGTTGACTGACTGACCGACAGACTGAGATTTTTGAGGGGGTTGTTTCGTCTCACATGGAATAATTTTCTTTTTTAGAAATCTTGTAACACGAATTTGAATTTGACCATAGGTTTAATTCATGTTCCATGTGAATATGACGAATATAAGCAATCTGGATGGATTTTCCAAATGAACCAATCTTTCACATCTGTATTGTTCCTAAAAGTGTGTAAGCATGTATATATATATCATTTTCAATATATCATTCAATTAAATGTTTTCCAGAAAGAATGCAGTAATACAACTAGTGAGAAAACCATTGAAAAAAACTCACCAACATTTAAAATCAATTAAGACAACATTGTCTAATGCACTCAAATGTCAGGTGTAGGCGCCGTATTGTTCTGTGTTATGCTGCTGTCTTTTTAGAACATATCTTAGTATTAATAACAGGATCTTGATTCACAGAAAGCAAATAAAGCCTATTCGTAAATTTAATGAGTCGACAAATGCTGAACTTTCCCTTTCAGATGATACTGCATTAATAATGTTTGCTTCTGATTAAAGCCTTGGGTAGAGATAATAAGTAATTAGTTTAATGTTGGCCTAAACAGACGCAGTTGTCGATGTAGTGCCAAAATTATTTCAATTGTTTTTTTATTCTGACGCAATAATGTCATTTGTTAATGTCAACGTACCCGTTGTTATAGGATTCTAGTTCGAATCCCGCCCGAGTCGCCAGGGTAGTGTTTTTTCTTTCACGCAGACATTCGGATAGCATATACTACACATTGCTTCATTCATATGTCAGTGTAGGGCAAAATGCAAATCCCGACGCAAGAATTTCATCAATATATATATTGCTTTATATGCACATGAACAGTGTATAGTATTCATGTGATTTTTTTTTTGTACCCTGCATTTATTATAAGTTGATTATATAAGCAAAACAAATTTAACAAGGTATATGGTCCAGGTTGTTTATTCAATCAAGTTTATAAAAGGACATCCAAATGATTGAATTACAAGTATGTAAATATTGTTATGCAGAATACATTCAAATATCCCGAGTGTACTTCCGTTTAAAAACGAGTTATATTACTCATATTGTATTTCCACCTTTTCAATACCATTGGCTATGGATTAAAGTAAACATATTCTGCCAGTGCAGAAATTATATTAAAGTGTCTGCACTATTGCTGTGTAAGATATATTGATGATGTAAATAATGTCTAGTAATAATAAGTTCCTTGGATTTGTGTGGAATGATATTTCATATCCATAAAAGCCCAAGACAGTTTAGACAATCTGACTGGACAAAACGTAATCACGTGGGGTGTATTAACAGATGTTCAGATGGTAAAGACATGGATTATCAAAATCAGCGCTTTTGAACCAACCAACCAAGTTTTGCATCACGTTGACTCATTGAATGTGTTTCGTGTGTCCCCAAAACGTGAACTTGCCCATTTTTATTGGACTTTTTTTTAGTAACAATTACAATTTGTTTACATTTTGAAAACGAAATCGATACGGGAATTTATGAATGGGAATACGAGTATGATACTCGGTCTTTGCGTGGACACAGGCGAAAAGGACCTCGCCTTCGGCGAGGTCCTTGACCACGCCCACAACCAGTCATTTAACTGCCGTAAAGATCACACGACAAACTTTTATTCTCTTATTCATAAATGCCCAAGACAGTTTAGACAATCTGATTGGACAAAACGTAATCACGTGGGGGGTATTAACGGATGGCATAGACTGGCTTATCAAAATCAGAACAGCGCGTATGTGAAAGCAATTTCGTGCGACGCGCGACGCGGATTTGAACCAATCAGAGTGACGAAGAATGACACCACGCACCTGACTCATGTACTTTGGAAGTGTTTCGTGTTTCCCCAAAACGTGAATTTGCCCAGCACTGTCTTTATCGCCCGTGACCACACCCAAAACCGGTCATTAATCTGCGGTAAAGACCGCACGACAAACTTTTATTCCCTTATTATTGCACTAGCAATTTTCAGAAGATGTATATATTTATTTAATGCATAATTACAAATGGCTATAATTAATAGTGTCACTTTCTAATGGTGTGCAACAGGGTGTTATGATATTTAAAGTCATTTTCTTGCTATATATTTATTCCCGTTTATATATCTGACCTGGCCCCATAGAGCAATAGATAACTGGTATAAGTGGACCGCCCACCAACATAGGGGCTGGTTAGCTCAGTTGGTAGAGCGCTCGTACGGTATTCGAGAGGTCGCGGGTTTGAGTCCGGCATCTGGCAATTTTTCTTTGCTCGCTACCCGTTTATATATAATATTCAGGTCAGTTTCCCCTATAAATCTACTTTGTGTACAACCACGTAAAAGGCTTGTGTCCCAAGTTGTGTGATCCCCGCTACTGCCGTTATCCAGGTTGTTTGCATCTGACTGGGGCTTGATCCCTGGCTACTCGGCAGATATGGTTTGGCCTCTGACCTGGCCCCATAGAGCAATAGATATTGGCATAAGTGGACCGCCCACCAACATAGGGGCTGGTTAGTTCAGTTGGTAGAGCGCTCAAATGGTATTCGAGAGGTCGTTGGTTCGAGTCCGGCATCAGCCAATTTTTCTTTGCTCGCTACCCGTTTAGAGGCCAAACCATATCTGCCGAGTAGCCAGGGATCAAGCAACTTGGGACACAAGCCTTTTACGTGGTTGTAGTAGATTTATAGGGAGAAACTGACCTGAATATTATATAAATATTATAAGCAGGAGGTCGTGGGTTTTAATCCTGCCCAAGTTACATGTGGAATTTGTTCACAGACACTCGGAAAGCGCAGTGCTTCATACATTACGTCGGTGTAAGGGCAAAATCAAACCAACAAGTTTATCAGATATTGCACTCTTCCCACAGTCTCCGTTCACAGTGAATACGAACAAAATGGTTTGAATGCCTACATAATATGTTTCCTTTAATAACACAGTGTAGCTGAAACGTGGACTGGTGATTGTTTTCATGTTATTATTAATTCAAAGACTGTGAAAGTGTCTACTCGCCACGAAGCAGTGTTCCCAACATTACCAATGGAGTAATTTCAGGGGCGGATTCACGTTTTCGAAAAAGGGGGAACACGGCAAAGGGGGTGGGGCACACTTCCCAAGGGGGTGGACAAAAAGTATGGATAATTTAAATGCACGGCGATACAAAGGGGGTGGGGCGGGGGGGGGGGGCTTCCGCCATTGATTAATTCACCTATAACTAAGCGCTGTTGTTATCAGTGACTGTTTCATGGAGGAATGGTTGATTCATAGTGAACAAATGTAAATTTAAGTTTTGCCTACATGTCTTTTAAGCCTGGTTCCATATTTAAAAAAAAAAAAAAAAAAAAAAATTTTTTTTTTTAATTATTATTATATTTTTTTATTATTTATTTATTTATACGCATAATTGGGCCATTAGGGAGACACATTATGCTGAATAAATTTTGAATTAAGGGACATTTGGAATTAGGAAGATAAATTCCCAACTCCTATTTTTAGGCAAAATGATGTTGTCGGAAATAGCATAAATCAATTCATTGGGCTGCAAGACCCATATTTACATAGTTTGGGGAGGGGCGATCCTCGTCATGAATCCATTCAGCTAAACCATGTGATAGCCGAACATTGTAACACTGTGAAATGTTGTATTCTAACGATTTGTTTTCCTTTTTTCAAAGAATATTCTCAAATAAGTAACATTGCCCATGCGCAAAGCATCATTGG
This sequence comes from Zoroaster sp. YZ-2022, assembly GCA_029582265.1. Lineage (NCBI taxonomy): Eukaryota > Metazoa > Echinodermata > Asteroidea > Forcipulatida > Zoroasteridae > Zoroaster > Zoroaster sp. YZ-2022. The sequence continues at coordinate 17,022,357 of CM055826.1, forward strand.
GAAGTATGCCATTTTTTTTTAGTACTACCCGTCAAACACAATACCCGTCAAACACAATAATGAGTTCTTTGTCTTACCGCTGTATCCTGCGGGATCAGGACGATCTCATAGCCAGGTAGAATATCAGGGTTGGAGTTGACATCCCTCACCGCAAGCTCGGTAGCTAGTGACATGGAGAGTCCTCCGGGCCATGAGCCAGTCATTGGAAATAGGCCGAGAAGGTACAGCTTGGTTGCATTGGTGGCACAGTCGCTCGGGCAGCAGGCAACAATTACAACCATGCACAAGGTCCGAACAAGAAACATGTCTGCTTCACAAACGAATCATCCACCTGCATGTTTTCAAAACAAACTTCTGAACGTCGTTACTCTGCACTGTGCTTTTATAAACACAACCGTTCAGGCCTAATAATTCACTATTGCCTCTGCACTCCCACAGCAAGGATGTATACGTGTTCATTAGGCCGTTGCATTATTGAACAGATAAAATAAGCTGTCACGAACTTGTCATTAGCACCAGTGGATTTTGGATTGAAAGGAACATTGTCCCAACATTAAATTGAAATTTCTTTTTATCAACTATTTATTGCAACCCGAGTGCTCTCGACTCTGTACGAAAACGTTGAAGCGTTCTAGCACTCATTTTCATGAAGAACGTGTATACATAAATATATAATAGTCCTACACGACATTTTATTTGCATGAATGTTCAAATAAATGTTTTTCTCATAGTGTTATGTTAACTCTACACATGATGACACTTCACGGCATCCGCATTATTATTATTATTTTTTGACGACAAATAAAAATAATTTCTCCGTTCGAGGATAATCAAAAAACAAAGATACTGCACGTTATGTAAAGGAAGCGTAATAGGGAGGAATTTCATGTTTTATTTGTTTGCAAGAACTACTGGTTCTCCGAACTAAATACATCCCTAGAAGGTTATGGAACCATCCAAGCATCTCCGTCACGAACCTAGAGCTTATTTACATGTATAACTGTTCAGAGAAAAAAAACAGTGTCTTGCTTTTAAGTAGTCAATATCATACGTTCGTACAACATGCTATTGTTATTTTTGTTATTTATCTGTATTTCATAAATTATAATTATTTGGTATGTGTATGGTGTACAATTAAGTCCACCAAATGTTGTTTTTGCGCGTTTACAGACCGATATGGAGGAAGGGACACATTGTCTCCCTTTCCGTATTTTTCTTTAATCTTCAAGCCGATTGTCGTGAAACTTCGTAGGTATGTTCATAACAACTTCATAGGTCACCGTTAGGGGCCTATACCCACTTTTTTTGTAATGTTCCTTAAAAATACCTAATTTGAATAAATGCACTTATGAATACAAATGAATCACAAGTGAAGTTCACAATCATTGCACCTAAAAAATAACTGTCCACATAAAGATGTCCTTGCCCAAACAGGCAGTTGCCATAATCTAAATACTTATGAACTATTTGCATTCATCACACCTTGTCATTGTATCCTTTCATAAAAATGATGCTATATACAGGTACCTCATGGGCATGAGATATTTGACAATAATTATCAAGTACTTAGTTTTGTGTAACGTCAGTGATCGTTCAATATATATGTCTGTTTCAGGAGAACGGTGGGAGCCACTATAAACAAATACACTCCCTAGTTAGTGACTTATCTGATACTACTAAATGTAACTCGAGAAAAATCTCGACTTGTTTAATAATAGCCTAATGTCAGTTACTGTGGATTTGCCAGACCGATTTGTTCATTAATTATGTCCCCACGGTCACGTTCCTTGTTTTCCTGTTGTATATTACCCGTGCGGTCTAATTAATGACCAATTACTTCTAAAGAAGTAGAGCTCGGTCGTAATTATAAGGCATTATGTCATTAACTTGTGCTGCATTTTATAAACCATTGCAACTGTGTCTGCAAACCAGATTCGTTTTCACGCGCTGTTTGCTCTATGAAGCCCAATTGGTGCCTCTTGACTAGTACTGCATATATGTTTCACTTTATGTGATGTATTTCACAGCACCGCCACTTATATCTTGCGGCCGCAACTTATTATCTTGCGGCCGCAACTTATTATCTTGCGGCTTGCGGTGAACGAACCTTACATGAACGGGCGAGCACGGATGCACTGTCAAGGCGATCGCTCATACACTGTAGGCCTACTGTACCTTGGACAAGCAAGTTGAATAAGTTGCGGCCGCAAGATACTAAGTTGCAGCCGCAAGATAATAAGTTGCGGCCGCAAGATATTAAGTTGCGGCCGCAAGATATACTGTGAAATACATTACATAAACTGAAACATACATGTATATGCACTAGTCAAGTGGCACCAATGGGGCTTCATAGTTTGCTCTGTCAGCGATTATTTGTTTAACAAATAAAAACGTCAGAGAGTTAAAAATAAATAAATAATTTCAAAAGTTCATTTTTCATCCACAAATCGAATAAACTATTCAATAATATACATTTTCGAGGGAGAAACGAGCGCTTAAAAAAGAACGGACCAACTTCAAAGTAATGTAATTTTCTGTTAATTTAAATGTTGTTCAGTGGCAAGCTAAGTACAGACCGGTGACGATCTTTTGGAGTAGCAGAGACTGTGATAAAATTGTGACACAATAGTATTGGTAAATTGCTTTTAACATGCTGCATAGACATCCGTCGTTGACGGCCTATCCAAAACGTAACAATGGTCCGTGTATTACACGCTTTCCACAGAACATTCTAACCAGCAAATTAATTTGAAGATGTAGTATGATGCGTATAATAACACAAACATTAGTTTCAAATTCAGCCAAACTTATTAAGCCCAAAACTCACTAATTTAATATAACATTAGATTAAGTAATGCACGTAAAAGAACCCAGAACACTTATCGTGGAAGTGTAAGGGGTTTACCCCGGTGTTTCTGGTTCACATTGCAAGCGCCCTTGTTTACAGGTTTCCTCAGGCTTTCGAGCTTACAGTGCTTAAGTGCGCTTTTCTGAGGCATCCCTTGGTTTCATTACCAGAAATGATTAATAATAATAATATTAATTATAACTCAATTTTCTGGTATGAAAGAGAATCACGAAGTATGCCTCGAGCAGTCACTAAAGACTAATCATATAACTTTGTTTAAATAACAAAATAAATAAATTAAAAACACAAACATTGAGGGAAAAAAGAGAATATTACTGATATTCTAAGGATGGGAGAGAAAGAAATTACACTGCTTCAAAATAGCACTTAAAATAATGAATTAAAGGCGACGATTTGTCTATTGAATTATTATGGATCCAAACACATTGCATATCAAACAACAAACTGATGTATTATTAACAACAGACCATGAAAGCGGCTAAAACCCAAAGGTGAAAACATGTTTTGATATTTTCGCTTGAACGAAGCAAAAACATTTACCCATTTTGGTAGACGTTATCAAGAAAATACTGGTCTTTATAAATGCATACGTTTTGTCCAATCAGATTGTTTAAAATGTCTTGGGCATTTATGATTTTACCTTATTTGTAAGTCCTTGCAGTTTGATCGGGTGGCCATATACGGGTGATTCATTACAGGCTCTTGGTTTGGAAATTAAATCATTTCACAAACTGCTGCTGATTAGATGTGACTGTTACTGCATGGTCTGTAATCATAGTTGGATGCGTTGTACAGAGACTAGATCTACGAACAGTCAATTATCGTTTCATTACTAAATCTCAGATTTTCAGCATCTTTGGAGCATAGAAATCTAACACAAAACAAAATATTGGGTCCTTTTAAAGGTCGGGATATTGTATACATTAGGTAGATTAGAAAAAATAAATAAAAATGTAATAAGTGTACAAGTGAAATTTAAAGGGGTAGAATTTTAACGATCAGAGAAAACTTTCAACAGGACGTGGAATCGGTGATCTAGTTTAAGATGAACACAGTAAAAAAATTATACATATATATATACATACATATACACACATATATATATACATATACATATACATACACATACACATATATATATATATATATATATATATATATATTTATATATATTTATATATATATATATAAATCTAACATTACCACTCCGATTCCATTCCTTGTTGATTGGGACGATAGTGTCCCTATAAGGGTGAATCGACTTTGTTAAACTAAACGGATGGGTCGTTGCCTGAGTTCGTCTTATGCGAGATGAAAATTCAAACAATACAAAGCAGTGAACGATGCATTATATTGATGTAGGATTTATATTGATGCCGTCTCCTGACGACGACTAGAGCAGATTAGTCGAAACGTTGAGAACAAACCAACCGGCTCTTCTCAGAGCCATCACTTTTTTGAAAAAGTGGTGTACCCGCAAGATGCATTATATCGTTATAGTGAGGAGGATGTAGTACTGTTTAGCTTAATATTGTCTGTGCATTTTGCTGTCTGGCGGAACTTTTACTTCATAATCGTTGCATTGCTATTTGTTCTGTACAACGTTACAGTGTTTTAGTCAAACTGTATTAACAAGCGTTGTCGGAGAGTAGCCGAGTGGTATCATCGGGGATGCCTGACCACAGATAAAAAAAATACCTAAATGTTGGTTCAATATTTTCTGATAAGTTAATTATTTTCGAGCGCATTGTTTCCATCTATAAAATGAACATAATTTCCGAGTTATTGTGGACTAATAATTGTTACTGTGGACTCTTTAAACATTGACACAATGTTTGCGATTTTCTGGTTATAAATTCGGGATCAGCTGGACCAATCAGGTTGTTTTATATCGGGTTTATTTCGGTTTGTTGTCGAACCGTTCAGGTCTCTGGCCTGTAGCGGAAAAGGAACTTTGTTTCTGTATTGTTTTGAATGCAAACAATAAAATAAATTATGTTGTTTAATCATTTGCACAATTAAGCATTTTGAACACATTTACAATTATTATGTGCCACATGTATGTTACAGGTAAGGTAAGTCATGGTCATACATACCCATTTTTAACATTTACATTTTAACACTATCTGACCCGGGGCACACTGTACCCCTAAATTTTGTCTTTAATCTTCAGCCGGTTTCTATGAAACTTAGTAAAGGTGTTGAGTTGTAACAAGATCTTTCGGATAAGTTCATCAATATTTCCAAAGGTCACCCTAAGGGGGCGCTATATGGTGCTATGACCACAATTGTTTTATGTGTTGTAATGATTTTATTTGATTTTGGTGAATGAACTATCTGTTACGTCGATCACATTTTGATGCAGACTAACGAGTTACTGTATTATGGTTCGACTAGTTCATGAGTACATTTTGAAATATTTTCAAAAGAGAATGCAGTGTAGGCTAATTAATTTGACCGTGTTAAATAATTTGTGAAAGAAAAACATAATCAATCATTCTGACAGTACAGTATACTTGCTGTCTTTATTGCATAATAAACAATATGACATAAATGTATAACATGCTTACACAATAAATAAGTTAAAGATGGCCTATTAAGCAAATATTAGTAACTGTGTGCATTCCCTATTTTAAGAGAGGTACCAGTAATGCCATCAGGAAAAGGAAAAAAACTAAAAAACATTATGTTGTATTGTCTAAACTCACAGTAAAGTATTGAAAAATAAATTAATACATCAATAAAAACACTTTCTCCGAACCCCATTTTGTCTCAAATTAAGAAAAACTGAAAGACAACTACGTTTAATAATCGCCTTCCTGGTGGCGCACTTTCTAAGTCACTCTTTCAGTCCGTATATAGGCCTATACATATACAAGTATTGACGGAAATTGTGTAAATAACACCGAAACTATCGGCACTGTTGTATGTCTTTAAACAACGTGAAGAACACAATAAGATTATACAACATAAATGCTTGTTCAAGTTCACGATGCTTTTCAACTTGTTTGGTAATTAACATGAGGGTATCTCAACTATCAGATGGGCAATTCCATGCTTACTCACGTTATATTTTTTAGGTTTTAGACCCTCTCTTAGTGTCATAATATATATTTCACTCATCGGGTTTTTTTCACAGTAGTTACATTATACCCAGAACATACTCAACACAAATTATTAATTTCAGAAATTTGTTATATGTAGGCCTATGCTATATTTAAAAAAAATACATTTTATGCATGTTCGAAAAACGTAACGTGAGTATACATGTAGACAATTTCTGATATTATTTTTTAGGTATAATGCACCTTCTGTTAAAAATGATAAGTGAAATATATAAGTAAGAAAATTATGGCCTTAAGAGTGTGTCCAATTCCTCAAACGTGAGTAAACATGAAATTGCCCATTTTTTGCTATCCTGTTAATTGGTTGAGCGTGTTAATGTGACAATTACATGGTATCACGCTGGTGAGGTTATCAATATTCACTAGAATTAATTTTGTCTGAGGCCCTGTATTTCTAAAAAAGAATTTAATCGAGTATTCTTTCCTAAGTATAAAACGTTATTTTAAATACAATCAATCTCAATGCATTTTCGATATTTTCTCGTTAACAGTACAAAGTTGGTTGTCCAATGTGTATCTTGATTCAACAAAAGTCTCCAGTTTCTGGACTCCGCGCGCGTCGCCTCAGTTTTCTTTTGTTTTGCTATGAAACGATGTCCAATTGCAGCCAAAATTGCTGGATCGATTGGAATTCTGCCGTGCTGTTTTATAAGACTTTTACACATCGGGGTATGAAAGTTTGCCCGATTTGTAAGGCCTCTCTTAGCCACCGTAATTTGTGTATGGGAAATTTGGTCTGGTTTCAATATACAGTAAAGGTTTTCGTGCGATGTGTGGTAAATACCTTTCTAAAACAATTTAATATTTTAAACTTAAAACTTGTTTACGAAAATTATTAGTGATCCAAACAAATAACAATTGCAATGCGAACATTACTTGGTGAGGTCTGAGGTGCTGTCACTTTTATTAAAAATGTAATAATATATACTGTTCGAATTGGACCTTCACTTTTAAACATTTCGCGTTAGAATTAATACGAACAATCTGAATGCATGCTCGTTTTTGTAGCCTACCTGCAAATGTCACAGGCTAGTTGTTTAAAGTATAATTTTATATAAACCTTGATTCAATGAGAGTATTAGCATACTATCGAAACCAAGTTTTGTCAAAATTACTTATTCTTTTACCTTTGCGTTTAACATTTTATTTTGTCGTACGTGCATTCTAAATATATGTATATCGTTCTATTGCACTGTTCAAAAAGCCCTAACTTGAAATCTATTTCAACTCAAGCGATCCTACGCAGATTTCTTTGTGGTTCCTTGAGACGCATCCATTGCTTCAGTTACACCTGCGGCTGGTTTACTTGGAGCCGTCCGTTTCATTTTGTTTTCTTCCTCTTGGTCCTGTAGGGATTGAAGTAGTGGGGATTGAAGTACTTGAAGTACTAATTAGCCATATTCACGATAAATACGAAAGTGAGACTGTCATTTTCACAACCAATCTCTGTAGCTTAAAGGCTGCATGCACCGGCGAGAAGATCGTTAATCTAGTTCCAACGAAAAGTTCATTCCTGACATATGGAACACAACCTCTTGTATTCAGGGAATAAGCTTTGGAAATTATAATTTTAAAGCTTATTTGGTTTGTAGAGGACAAAATCACCAAACATCCCATGATACATTTGCTGTATATGACATGCATTTTAAGAAAACATGAATAGAAAAAGCAAAAAATGGATCATCAGTAGATGATTCGTAAAACTTGAAGCAGCTTTGCATGGTGAAGAGGATAAGTAAGACTGACACCATGTGAAATTCTCTATTGAGTAGTAATTAGTTCTGAAAAGAACTGGAGGTTAGTACTGGAGTTGTAACCTCCAGTTCTTTTCAGAACTAATTACTACCCAATAGTAGATGATTCATTTGAGCATCACAATGAAAACACGTGATATGGAAGCATAATTTGATATTGTGTTGTTTTATATTAGGCAGCGGTTTATATTGGCAAGTGGTTCGATATTCCATGTGTTGCGATATTCCATTTGTCTAAATCAAGACCAAGTCTAAATCATGGAGGAGACTGTGGTTCTCTCACTCTAAACAAGAAGTTCATTATATTGATGGGAGCTTACGTGGTTCAGTAACCTCTGAAGGGATATATAAAACAACTGGCGCATGATGCACATACACTCTGCTCTGATTTTAATAAGCCATGTCTTGACCAGATGTTAATACACCTCACGTGATTACGTTTCAACCAATCTGTCAAAACTGTCCTGGGCATTGTATGAGTGTTGTTTCATACCAATGTAAATGAAAATACACCCAAGTCTGCTAAGCCCTTTAATTTACTTGTTTCGTTAACAATGTCTACCAGGGCCCAATTTCATGGCGCTGTTTACCACAGAATTCTGCGCTTACGGCGCCATAAAAAGCGTGTGATTGTATGCGCCGTAAGCGCAGAATTCCGCAGTAAGCAGTGCCATGAAATTGGGCCCAGGTGAAGTACGGTGTATGAAATCACTTACCCAAAGAAAAACTCTTAAGATCGGGGGCCAGCTCAGCATCATATTCTACTAAGCAAATATTATTGCTAAGCAATGTAAAACAGACTACCAGTCAACGTGCATACATTTTGTATGAATGTTTGGCTGGTAACCAATGAAATCTGCTAAGCAAAACTTTCTGGTAAGCAATATTTTTTCTCTATGATATTGGCCCCATTATGCCAGACTTAACTTACCATGCACTTTTTGTTCAGTCGGAGTATTTCCTGACGAAGAAGCTGTAGTTCATGTTGCGATTCATCCGAGTTGTTGTGTTGAGTGTTATGGATCGTTGCTGCAGTACCAGTAATCATCGTATTCTGAGCAGGTCGGACATCATTCCTCATTTTTATCTGACACAAGATTTTGAGATAAATAGTTTTATTTACAAAGAAATTGGGTGGGTGACTATCAGATGAACTCCCTGGCAAATGTAATCTGAGAAATGTTTATTTTGTTTCGTATATTTTGAGGAACTACCTCGAAATACCGTTGCTTTTTATGACCCAATTATGGTTACCATCTGAAAATAAGGTTGTTGTTATTGTTGTTTACGTGGATATTGTTTTCAAAATCTATTTGAAATATTCAAATGGTCCTTTCTCGTAATCAACACTAGAGTAGGCCTAAACGCATCGCATAAAAATGGAATTTATATGAGGAAAACAAGATGCTATCTGAGGATACATATTAAAGTGACAATATCGTCATGATCTGAGCAGACTTTTGAAAGGGCATGGAATTGCATTACTATGTAGCCACTGGCTCATTATTTATGCAGCACCCACGGTTAGTCTCCGAGTTCATCTAAAACTACCGATTCCATGCCCTGTCGAAAGGCTTCTCTGCTCGTGACGATCTTGTTCCTTTAAACTTCAGTTGTGCACTTATTACATTTTTATATTACATAAGGTTACATTTTATTGCAGTGCATGGAGACGCAATAAGCACACCTTCATTGGAGTTTTATTCTAAATTACCTTGGGAACAAATATGACACACAGTGTAAGCGTAGCTGCCAGCCAAACCAAGGTTGCGATCAAGGCGTAGTGGGAGTTCCGTTCCTCAACAACGAAAGATACAAGGGCTCCAACGAAGGACAGGATCAGCACGTTGTACACGCAAATGCCTGCAAAAGAAATAGTTGACGATTTTAAATAAAAGGCAATATCATGACAGAATAAGTCATAAGATGGATTTTTGTTTTGTTTTTTGTTAGACCTTTTTGAAATGCTCTGTATCATCATAATAAAAATGTTTCAAAGAAAGTAAGGTCGGGGAATGAAGAGGTACGCTTTTTTCTTAATTCAGTAAAATCAATAAATTCTTAATCAGATCTACATACCCCAGAAAGCATAGTTATTCAAGTTGTGTATTATTATTTTTTTGTATCATATATTAGATTACCCTTCTTTTCAAATCGTCCTCTGTACATATAATTGAGGCCAGGAGAAGTAGTCACACAATGGGAATTTATTCAATAAGATCTCCTTTGCTCAATACTTGCCAGTGGAGTGAAAAGGAACTATTCACTAATTGACCCATCCCAGATGCCATAATGACAAAGAGTGAAGGGCATTACCTTGGATACCCGAACCTAACTTGGACAACATGCCCCATGTAAATTTAATTGTGGTTCTTGATGCTGTAAGCCCTGCACACAGTGTTTCATTTTTAATGGACAAAAAAGGAAAATAACAACAATACAAAGTTAAATAATTATACAAATCACATGTTATTTTATCTGAGTAGTAGTTTAACAAGGACGAATGTTTGGTTAGCATAATCTAGATGTCATACCGATATACTTGGAGTCATTCAGTGCCGGGATGGATACTTTTCTAGTCTCCCAGGCCAAGAAGGCTCCAAATACCAGCAGCAGACCGTCGATGACGTAGAAGGCTCCAACAAAGTAGATCTGATTGGCCGACTCACACATCATGCGGATTGGTATATAGACGATGTCATCATTTTCCTCATCAACCTATTAATTTAGACACAACAATGCATCTCAGAGCAACCCCTAATTAAAATTATCATATTATAATTCAGGCATGTTCTCCTGGAAGGGACAATACAGTAGCGTCACGGTCAACATATGTTCATCTTAAACTAAGACACCGAATTCACACCCTGTTGAAAGTCTGCTCTGATCGTGACAATGGTATCTCTTCAAAGAAAATAGAAATAATACAATTTCGCGCTAACCCCCTTGTTGTACTACGCTTTATTTATTTATTTATATATATATATATATATATATACATACATACATACATACATACATAATCTATCTATATATACATACATACATACATACATACATACATACATACATATATATATATATACACATATACATATACATATACATATACACATACACATACACATACACATACACATACACACATATATATATATATTATTTTCCCCAATAAATTATTACATTTCCAATGCCTGAATATAAATTGTGTGTTTGTGGAGGGGATGACAGTGTCGGATCTCCAAATGACCCCTTATTAAAATTGTAAAGAAAGTTATTTTTTTTATTTTTATTATTATAATAACATATCTGCATACCACTTTCGATCCAATCTGTTCTACTGCAATGATAGGGTCAATTATTTCCCACAGGATCAAAATCAAGACATCGATGAAAACCAGTACCACGACGCATCCCAGCAACCATTTATCCTTCACAACCTATTAATTGATGTTAATATACGATAATTCAAACATACTTATGGAAGAACAAGAGAGTTTAACTTTGATTATGACTTTTATTCAATTCCTCCAACCTCGAGTCCAAGTTCAAGTCCCTAGTGTCGATATTAAGTCCGAGTAAGACAAGAATACTAAAATTGGATTTATTTAGTTTCCGCGTAGCGATATCATCATGTGTATGGCAATTATTTCATTACAATAGACCTTATGCATTGACGTCACAGACTGAATGGCGGCCGGTTCAGAAAAAAAAGGTCACTCACTGCATTGGTTCCCTGTATTTATCCTCAAGAATAAAGGCAGGCTTCTGGAGCACCATTCAAGGGATTTCACTGGATACGTTGTGTTGAAGATCTTAACGTCACGCTTTAAAGCTCGCGCTATCTACTATCCAAGATCAAAGTTGAATCTCCGGGAAACAAACTTGGTGGCCGCACGGCCGATATCTGGGCTGCGTTCCGCTTGCGCAAAGGTATCGGAAACGGGGACAGATGGGTCAAAGTGGAACCGATTGTGAGCGCAATGTTCACACAACCGCGAACAGCTCAAAACTTCGTCCGCCGTCTGTTGCTAACGTTCGCCAACGTTGGCGGCGCACAATTGGTTCCACTCGAAAGTGTTTGCAAATGTTGGCGAACGTTTGCAACGTTCGCACAAGCGGAACGCACCCCTGACGCAATTCATGAGCCTCAAAGCGTGACGTATTCATTGGGTTTAAACTGATTAATGTTAAATATACTGAACAGCAAAAGAAACGTCGTATGAATACAAGATATCAACAGGTATATTTTGTAACGTACACAAATATGACTGGGGATATTTGAGTAAGTCATTTTCCTTTCTGTCATCATCGCCACAGTCCGGTGAATGTTTTTGCGCATGTTTGCCTTTGGGGCTGATCACGTGATGGTCACGTTCGAGTGTGTGCATATTAATACCTTGTGTGGCCACCATGAGAGATGACCACAGATATACATCTCCTGTACATGGAGTGAACAAGGCGGTTGATAAAGGCCATTGGGATCTGGCCTACAGTTGTCGGCCTTGTGCGCACTTCATTAAGTCGTCTTTGGATCTCGTCCCACATTAGTGTTCTATGGGGTTCAAATCCGGACTGAGGGCAGGGCAGGCCAAGGCATGGTTCTGATGTTGAACTGCTGGAGAAAGTCCCTGGTTGCTCTTGCAGTGTGGGGACGGGCGTTGTCATGCTGGAAGACATGATTCTGGTGGCGTGTGAAATACGGCACAACGTGAGGTCTCACAACTTGATCGATGTACCGGACAGCCGTGACCCCATGACCTCTACCTGGACCGATGTTCTGAAAGACCACAGGTCCAACTTTCTGGTGAAAGCCAATACCTCCCCAAACCATGATGCTTGGTCCGCCCCACGGATCTCTTTCCATCACACACGCATCTGCGTAACGTTCACCCCTCCTTCGCCAGACCCTAGTTCTGCCATCTGCCGTGGAAATGCAGTAACGGCTTTCGTCGGAGAAGAGGATGGTTCTCCATTGCCGGTGACGCCAATGTTGACGCTGCATGGCCCATTGCAGACGTTCCCGTCGGTGACGATCTGTCAGAATCGGACCCCTAGCCGGACGACGACAAGACATGTTGTTGGCGGCCAAACGGCGTCGGACCGTGTCGTCACTAATGGGTCGCTGGTGGGTCCCAATGGTCTGACGAGCTGTTTCCGTGGCCCTGGTGAATCGGTCCTGGAGATGTTGGCGCAGGATATACCAATCCTGTCGAGGCGTTGTAACCCTGGGCCGACCACTGCGAGGACGGTCATTGGTACTGTTGGTGGTGTTGTATCGCTGCCTCAGACGTTCGATAGTTCGGACATTGCAGTTAAAGTCATTAGCAATGACCTGAGCACTTTGGCCAGCGTGCAGACGTCCAATGGCTTGTTCACGTTGGTTTGCGGTTAATCATGGCATGCCTGTTGCATCCAAAGAACAACTGGCAGTCAATCAATTCAGGATGCCTTTTATACCCATAGCTACCACGAGATGCACAGGCACTTCGATTGTGTCGGGAAGTGTTTGCACCCACCCACCATGGCCGTTTACATACCGGATGCTTTGAAAACCATTCAAGTCGCATTCCATCCGCCTATAGGATTTTCAGGCACAGTCATGATTCAGAATGATGTTAGACTGCATATTTCCCGAAAACGATACATGTAAAACTCTTGTGGTTGAGTTATGTCAACGATTTAAAATCACGACGTTTCTTTTGCTGTTCAGTAATAGTCTATTTTGCCTACGAGTCCGAGTCCCAGTCTGAGTCAACGTCACGAATCATAATAAAGGGCTTGATTGCATCATGTCTTAATAAGGCATGTTTCATTTGAATCAATCATCAATAGTATTATATCGCAGTCACTGCAACGTGCACGTAATGGATTTTGAAGAAAGAAAAGCAAAACACATTTTATAAATAGGATAGTATGCGATACTACAATGATGATATACCGTTTTCATTGCTGTCTTGTTAGTGAAGATTTTGTGCACTCGCCAAGTCTTGCTGAACATGGAGCCAAAGGCCATGGAGAACCCGATGGAAAGACACCAAGTCTTTGTCTGTGATGAGATTCGGATAAGCAAGTAAATGTTCTGTACACAATCGTCAATTAAATGCAGTTATGGACTTATAACCCTATCACATGATCCCACACAAAAAATACAAGATATTGTTGATGATTATTTATTTGACAATTCTCAACAATATTGAAAAATGATTGAAACATTTAATGGAAATAAAAAGCGAGTGGTGGAATTTCCCCCACTCCACCACCCAAGATATCTGTCCCGCTGGGTACCTCCAGCTCAGAATTAAGATCAGGTAACGTGAAGGTCATAAGCGAACCTACATTCCATCATGAACACACAACCCATTAACAAATACTGGGATTAGCTTAAACATGCTTCAAACATTAAACACTTGATATCAATTCTACAATTCTACTTCTTTAAAACCTACAAACTGAAATGAAATAACTTTAATGATCGCGTAATCGCGACTTATGCACCTTGCACATCGCAACAAATGTTTCGTTTGAGGCAATGTTCGTGTCTATTCCTTCGATGATGATGGAGATAAAAGCGAGAATTCCTCCAATCAGCATCAAGTTGTTGATGTTTGGGCTCGACATCTTGATCACACTGTAAACAAAATAATAGCAAATATAAACACATCATAAAAATGTATCACCTGATTTCTTTCGCCATTTTAACGGCGACGTTCACTATTTTAACAGACATTTTATTTTCCATCGGGACATTTTTAACACTTGACAAGAATATTTTGTCTTGGGCTGTATGCAGAATGCTGATCTACAGGAAACTCTTCTATAAAGTTTAGCTTTAAAAAAAGTTAAATTAGAGTACTGTGGTTTAATTAGTATATTATGGTGATTTATTGACTGGAGGCTTATATATCCCTACCCATTTCCTTAGCTGCATGGTTATGTATTATTTTCAACGATGCAGTCCCGAAATCAACCAGTATCAAACAAATTCTAAATACTTTTCTTTAGGGCCTACAGAAACCTGACCAAATAGTCCAGGCCAAAATGTCGGTACCACAATCACATATACTTCATACCGTATCTTTCTAAAATAGATGTTGAATGCTAAAAAGCAGCAAGCTAGTGCTATTCCCAAAACAGCAAATGTGGAACCAGTGACGAAAATTGGAAGCTGTATCGTCTGACGATCTTCTCGCTCGATAATGAAGTCAATAGGTGGCGCCCCACCTGCGTATTATAAGGACAGTTGGTAGGTATGTATTATTATCGAGTGCGTGAAACACGTGTTAAGTGCATTTTTTGAGTTTTGAGAAAAACGCCAGACCTACCTTAGATTTACATAGTTACGATCCGCTGTCATTTTTCCATAGGCCAACTTATTCGTCAATAATATCTGGAAACTGTACATCTTATTTTTTTCAGTTACAGATGTTACAGAAGTGCTGTCTCTTATAATAGTCAATGGTGATGTTACCTACTAATGATACCTTATCACAAAACGTACCTCGCCAGATTATAGGTTGACGTCCTTCCCAGTCGATATCTTTCCCCGTCCCTACGAATGGATCAACAACTCCCACGGAAACTAACGAATCATCTATGGGAAAAAATGATATTTTGAAATAGAAAACTTTGTCTTGGCACATTATTTTTTGACACATGAAAATGTGGCAATAAAGCGATTATGTTGTTATTGAGCTGAATCATCTTTTGTTATAATGAAATGTCTGCCCATTTTGCTGGGTTTTTCTACAAAATCTCCCTCTCCCAATACTTTGTGATAACCAAGCTTGCATGTCATATAATATTAAATCCTCTATGAAATACAGCCTTATGTAGACACATATTCAAAATATCCATGCTTCTTTACAGTTTTAACAATTGTTGATGTAAAGTAGTAATGAGTAGTTCATTTTCTATTTTTTGTGTTGTGTCCATGCTTATCCTTGACACATGAGGGCACTGTTTCAAAAGATCACAACAACACTAAATGTGGAAAAATCTAAACCCTAACCCTTGCCCAAGAAAGCAGTCGTTACCTCCTAAATCAGGTTTAACCAAACAATCAGTTTACATGACAAAATACTCAATTTATAAGAGAAAGGAAGAGGAATTTGAGTTGTGAAAAGTCGAGAAATTCAATCAACTTTGTTGCACAAATCAACCATGATGTTGCATCTGATCCCGCTGTGACATAACTGATGTTCTCATGAATATGCATATGTTCATTAGCATAAATACCAACAAGTGCCAAAAAAGTTATCAAAACACACAGTCACCGAATTTAAAAGGAAGAACAGTAATGTCAACATGGATTCCGACTTATGCATAATGTTTTCAAGTTAGACAATATTGCTAGTTCATAGCATTGGCTGTATTCTTACCTTGTAATTGCAGAAGCTCAAGCAGACCAAGCCTGTCACCTACCTCGTTGTAACTCACCGGACCCTGAAAAAATTGAAATCAGTGTTGTCTACACTGCTTAAGAACAAAATTTGTATGATACAAACTACATTCTAGAAAGAACAAAAATGTATATAATAATAAATAATAATAATGCATTGGATGCTTGCTTAATTTTATATAAGCATGTGAACATTTTATTCTGCTGAGATTACTAAAAGTATGGAGCTTGCATGATATTCTTTTTAACACAATAAATTGCGCTATGGATGTGATAATATCCAACACCTAAACATTTAGTGTAGTTTTAGGTTAATAGAACTACCCAAAAGTATGGTAATAGCGCTTTGTAGCAGTGATATGAGCGTACATAATTAAGTGGCGTCCTCTTATTGATTATAGTTATAAGACAACAGATGTGCTAAGGTTGATGGCAAATGAAAGGAAAATACCGTTTTTGACCAAAAACCAAAGTAGTATAAGCGAGTATAAATCGGGCTGAATGGTTGTGGAAGTACAAGGATATGTGAACGGCCCCGTTAGGGTTAAATCTGACAAATTAGATAAACATTATGTTACGAACCGTTATGAAGTAGTTGTTCATGTATATATGCAACATTGAATATGGTATAACACTTACAAATAATGCCATTCTGCTGTATGAGGTACGGTAACTAAGATCACATCAACAAATAAATAACTAATTCACTGGACAATAATACACAACAGTTAACGTTTCAACGATTTATACATATAGATATTAATGGGACTGCACTGTACTGACAGATGTTCAAAAATCAATCAATATATGTGTTTAAATGGAAGGTTCAACAATGGTATTTGGAAACTTATGTTTCAAAACTCTATACTAACCTGTGAAAGTTTACTCGTTTTTTTTCTTCGTTTTTTTTCATTTTTTTTTTTCATTTATTTATTTATTTGTTTATTTATTTATTTCATTATAATTTATTTATTTATTATTTGTTGTTTATTTTCGCTTTTTGTTTTAGCGGAGTGGGGATAGGACTCGGAGTATCGGATTCAAATCAAACTTCAGATTAAGTTTATTGGGGGGTTGAATAGGACAAATTGATATACACGACTTTAAACACGGAATTAAGTGCCACACCCTGCTATAGAAGTGTAATTAAAAACTCATACACTCATAAAATCTTACATTTCTATAGCTTGGGTATAATGACTTACCGAAATGCCCTCAAAATAGAGTTTGTTGATTATGTCAAACAGTAACTGCCCAGTAACTTCGTCATAGTTGAAATCAGCTAAAGTTCTTGGAGGATCTGAAATTGCATAAGGGAATAACAGTTCGTCACATTTATGACATAGTCATGGAAACGCCCTCATCCATCCATTATCCGCATGCAAATGTGTTTATCTCAACCATCGCTAAGTGAGAGAATTAATATTGGGCAACTCGTTTCTCAACTATCGCTAAGTGAAAACGTGCCTCAGGGAAAACCATCGGGTCTTCTCGGGGTCTCACTCTACGTTTCGATTAGTATGTTGTAATCATCGTCAGGAGACTGAACCATCATCTCACTTAGCGACAGTTGAGATACGAGTTGCCCAATATTGTTTTCTCCCTTAACCATTATCTCACTGTGATCTCACTGTGATCTCACTGTACCTCACTTACCGATAGTTGAGATAAACACACGGTGTTACCGCAACGATATCAATACTCCACCATACAAAGCCTTCAATTGTACCCCTTTATTGTATTACCTAATTCCAAAAGAAGACGATGTGCTTCATGGAGAGCCACTGCTGCTGTCCATGCCATGTCATAGGTTATCGTTATCTCTGCATGGCCGGTCTCAAACTCTGGATTTTCAACGCCCAAACGTGAGTCTAATTCCTTTACAAACCCAGATGTTGTCTGTGAAGGGTCGATTGTAACAAGATAATAATAAATAATAAAAAATTAAAAAATTAATAAAAAATACGTTTATGGACGATAAGAACAAGATTTTTGTGATTTATGCCAAAATAGGCGGTAATACTGACACTGTATATATGGAGTAGATAGTAGCTACGATGTTTTCGTCATTGATGTCAATTTTGTGTAGTCATTGTTAAGTAATGACTGTTTGCGGTGACACAATGTGATGCTCAGGATAACACATCATAGGCATACTGATCGAAACGTCGAGTTGACCAACAGTTCTTTTCAGCACTAATAACTACTCAAAAGAGTATTTCCACATGGTGTCACCGCAAACGGTCTTTACTTATTCTTTTCATCACGCAAAGCTACAAATCTCAGTCGTCATTTTTGTCACTGTCATGTTGTTTTCGTCATTATCTTGTCACGACATTGTGTCGGTGTTGTGCAGTCAATGTAAATTAAATTTTGATCGTTGTTGCTGGTTCTGTCTTGGTATGTATAATGCAATCTTATCTTAATGCAATCTGGGTTTTGGGTTTTGTTGAACAACTGTCTGATTGTTCGTAACCGACGGCTTCGAATAAAATACACTACTGGTGCCCTTACCCATCCAGAGAGTGACGGTCTTCGCGTCTCGTCGGAGGGAAAACTATCAATGTATACTCCAAAGTGATAAGCAGCAACTTCATCCATTTGAGCTGGTGTGCAGTCAATGGTATCGTCTGGTATTTGCCACCAGAGCGGGCCCAGCCATCCTGAGAGTTTAGGAAGAGATCGAGCGCGTTGGAATACTTTAATATCAAAACGGTTAAAGATGTATCGCTCGTGTTTTTCGTAATATATCCGGCAATTTTATTCTTATCGGATCATTGTGAATTTCAATACAGAACGGAAAATAAATTCTTTGAACCGAAATAACCTTGGTTTAACAGTACTTTAGAGCCAAAATTAATTTGAGGCGGGACCCATCATAATTACTGGTAAAATAGCAGCAACAACAACAACAACAACAACAACAACAACAACAACAACAAAAAAAAACACAGACGATACATTTGTAATTTGATGTGAAAAATTGTTTTGTGTTGACCATGTTTCAATGCCAAATGCATCGGATATTTAAATAGTCAAGGGGAGTTCAGCTATATTTTGTTTAGTTGTATTTATTATTTTGTTTTGTTTTGTTATTTTATTTTCACAGCGAAATAAATAAGTAAACGTAATGATACAATTTTATTTTAATTTGTTTCCAATAGTGTCAACGCTGTTGGTAATGGCGTTGACACTATTTGAAACAAATCAGATGACATAACATTGTACAGAAATTGCCGTTATACGATTAAATGTCGATATGTTGGAATATTTCGCTATCGATCTGTGTATAAAACGGGTGTACTTGGCAAGTTCCGTTTAAGTTGAATCCATCATGTTGCACAACTCTCTTATTGTGGAAGTTTGCCACAGCAAGTGATTTGTTAGCTGTTTAAGCAACATGCATTGTTTAAGATCTGCATTTTTATTGTTTACATCACTGTAACTTAAAAATGTTGTGTGTTCAACTGACCTGGTATGATCCAAACGTACTTGGCGCCATAAATTTTCTGCTTGTAGGCTTCACAGAACACCTTCCTAGCCATGTCACCATAAAACCCACAGTCTATTATCCGAGCTCCAGCATTCTACACACAAAATGAGATGGTTTAAAATGTACACTCATTTCATTTGACATCCATTGCGTATACATAATGTAGCAAGAGGTTAAATTGTTCAGTTAACATCACTGACACTTAAAGGAACAGTATCGTCACAATCAGAGCAGACTTTCGGCAGGGCATGAGATCAGTATCCTACTTTTAGATGAACCCAGTGACTGAAAATAATACCCCATGAGCGCGCGCTGGCCTAGATAACAGGGTGCGATAAGATCATTATTACTGTGGCTGACTAATAAATTAAGAAAATGTGACTGCATAATATAAAGGAAAACATTAAATATGAACACAAATAATAATACAACTGAGGGCTTAAGTGAGCACTCAGTTATCATGAAACGTGGTTTACGTTCTAAATTACAAACCAGACTTCCATGCTTGAACATGCTTGAAAAAAAGGCCGTTTATTTTTGAAAATAAAATTAACTTAAAAAAAAATAATAATAATTAAAACAATTTTGAAATAAAGAATTAGCTGTTGCAAAATGCTTAAAACAATTTTGAATAGCTTTAAATAATATGTCACAGATGGAAAAAAAAAAAAAAATTGAAAAAAGGATCAAAACAAAGAGAAGACAATTATTGAACATTTTATATGTAAACAAATTACCTTTATATTTTCAACTGCAATACCAGGATTATTTACGAAGCTTTCTGTTGCGATAATTTCAATTCCGAGATCTTTAGCGTCTCTGTGCAAGTCAGCAGTGGGCTAGAAGAAATAAGAACAACTAAATCTAATAACCTGTGCATGACTCAATCACAGTTATTTCTACATCTGTTATGCTGTGAGTGGGACTGTTGAAGTGGATAGCCACATATTAAATATGATGTTTTTGATTTTTTTTACGGAGGAAACAATGTTTCACAAAGCGAAGGCACAGTTTGTAGTCCACCTCTTTAACATGAAACAATATACACAACATTGGTTTGTCACATTGGAATTCGGATGTCGGAAACCGTAGAAAAAGCGATATTTCAAACGCATTTGATTTTGATTGAAAGCCGCGCTGGCCAATCGGAAGACGGCCCACGCCCTCAACCCGTTACATGCAATGAATTGTGTGGTCACATGCAAGCTGAGAATTAAAACAGTGGGTCAGCGTTTTATTATTTTGAGATTTTAATTTACTGGTACTAATCCTTCATAGATTTCTTTTCCTTCAATGTCAGAAAAATAGCAATTAAACATTTAAATTATGTTTTACTGTAAAATCGACCAGACATGGGCGATATATCTTTAATACTGTAGGCGAGACCATTATTGTGGCTCTTCACTTTCTATGTGGGTTTACGATACAAACATTATTACTAAATGGTAATAATAAAAAAGCTGTTACTGCAATCCTTCCGAAATAATGAAAACAATCTTCTTGATGACAAGATTAGGGTTGTATATTTGATGTTAAGGGACAACACATTTGTATAGCCTACGAATCAACCACGTTAAATTGAGGTCTTCCTATTTTCAGGAAAATGTTTAGAAATGGAAATAGTCAAACAATCAGATATTAAACAGTTGATGTTTAAACTGTTGACTTCAAACGATAAATTATACAACAATTACGAGATAGTTTATATGGTGAAAAGATAAATCAATAACTATGAACAGAACACAACATTTCAAATACTTTACGTTATTAAAAGTTTGTATTGTGTGGGGACTGTTCCTGTTCCTGTTCCTAACTATGCTGGGGAGCTATCTAACGATACAATGTACATCTCTTGAACAACATTCGAGCAAAGCATTCGAACACATTTGTTTTGACAAGTTCGAATGATTATCTGACTCCAGCGTAACATAAATGACATTGACGTATTTCGTCACATTGAAGGTTATCAGACTTTTCGTTTGTCTAATCCTATAATTGACCGACAAACAAACTGTCATGACTAAAATACTTCAAAAGGTGGACAAAATAAATGTGCTTATATTCAGACCTTTTCGCTGGAATTATTTATCATGCATGGGTGCAATGCAATAGAGAAACAAAATAAGCCATGTTGACACGAGACTGACGTGATCACCGACCTTGTTCTCTGCAACAGACAATGCAGGAAACACCATATACATGGTACCTTTCATGGGAGATCTTATGTAATTAAGTTAAAGTTACAAGACCATTCATGAAGGAATCGTATAATTTGATACACTAAGGCTTGTATCTAATTAGTTGGCCTTGAAAATCACCGGTATTATATAAACATTTGAAAAAATATAGTTAATAAGACACAGTTGTCGCTTGAGCACGACCTTTGAAAAGAGCAAACACAGACAATTATTATTCAGCAATAAATACTGAAATCAATTTTTATTGTCCCCGATTGCAAGGATATCAAATAAAATGGTACGGCTATTTTTAATTTGCTTGCATGCACGTCACCATGAAATTCAGTTTGAACAATGCTAGTTCAAACTTTTGTTCAATAAATAAGCCTTCTAAAAATGTGTTGAATTTTGCTAAGTAAAATCAGTAAGAATTGCCTCATAGATAAACGTTTAATTGAATACATCTAATAAGCATGCACAAAGTATATACTAAAGTGATAGATACAATGATACGGTACGTTACTATCATTACCAAGTGAGAAAGTTAACATAATGTATCAAACTTGCTGTAATCATTGTGTGTAAGCAGTTTTAGGTACACATCACAGTAGTTAGTGTTGCAGGGGTGTCACGCGAGCGACCACATCTTCCGATGAAAGTTTATTATGTGTGCTGAGAGCAACATGTTTGTAGCAGACAACAAAATGGGCGACATCTCACTGGATGTGCATATAATAATTTCTCAAAATCTTCCAAAATATCGTTTCCAATCCTCATATGACTACAACACTTTCATCTCCTTGTCTTTGTCATATTTGGATAGGAATGTGGCGGTTGTATTCTACATTCTTTATTGTAGAATCAAGACACTGTAAAATCCTACATTAGACCAACAATTTCAACAATGTTGGTTTGCGTTCTCGCGATGGTTAAAGATATTTCACTCGTGTTTGGGCCGATTTGTTGGTAAAAAAAATACTTAAATGTTAAATTGCTATTTTTCTGAGGTTAAGAAAGATTATAATCTTTTATTTGAGACACTGAACGAACAAATCCGTCAATGATTAGTAACAGTAAATTAAAAACTCAATTAATAAAAGGCTGGATCCTGCGTTTTGATCCTGAGGTTGCACGTGACCACACAATTACAGTATGGCCCGAGCCAAGGGTGTGGGCAGCTCTTGCAACTGACCATGAGCGCGTCAATCACAGTCAAGCGCGTTTGAAATATTGTTTTTATTTACAGTTTCCAACTTCCGAATTTCATATTTCTTTAATCGTTTAACAACGATATTATCTTTCAAAATTCGTTTGCTTTATAATTTATATTTTGTGGGTGATAAATCTTTAATTGTTTAAATTTGTAAATTTAAAAAATGTGTGATCTTTTGTCAAGTGAATAATATATATTAATAACCGCAATATTATTCAAAAACGTGTCCATCATGGCCAAAAACAGCGAAATCATGATCATACAGTGAAATTAATTGAACGGTTGCAAAATTAATTGTCATAATTCTATCAGTTAAATATGTTACTGTATATAGTCTTTATCACGTACATCCAATACCACGCCCTACATTACTCTTCATTATATCGTACTGCATCGCAGACGTAATTCCAATAAAAATGAACATAGATACAAAATTCGTCTTATTCAGGATATACGAAAGTGAGGCTGCTATTCTCACAACTATACTCTAAGGCCCAATAATTTGATAGTTCCAACAAAAATTCATTCCTAGCAATAAAGAATAAATAAAATGGATGTATATCTATTTCCATAAATTTACTTAAAATTCACTGATATTTAAAAACTAGGTTGCCCCTTCAAACAGACAAACAAACAGGTTACCAATGAGCAAGTACATGCAGGTACACAACCTCTTGTATTTAGGGAATAAGACAAGATGGCTAACTCATGAATAAGGTGAATTACAGCCAAAGTAAAAAACAAAAAGAGGCTTTCTGTTATGGACTTACCAGGGAAAAGATTGGTTCAGCTTGGTGTAAAGTTGCTATCTTCTTCCAGTTGAATTCACGGAACATGGAGAGCTTGACAAGGTTATTCATAGACTCTGACGGTAGAACACGAAACAAAAACGGGAACTGTTCGCGGTTGGAAAGCAGGGGTGATGATGACATCGAAATCTTGAAGATAAAACCAATAACATTAATGATAATTAATAGGTCTATAATTATAATTAATCACAGTCACCCATAATTTTATACATATTCATAAAAACAAATTTTTTACTTTTCTTTTCCTTAAACAAAATATCTCCACGGCAGAATTGATTTGTGAAAACATGTAAAATTATTTCGTTCCCTCGAAATATTATTTAGTTCCCTCGAAATATTTTTTTTTTCATTTCCTCGAATTATTTTTTTCGTTCGCTAGAAATAATATTGCGTCCTAATCATATTATTTTGTTTCCTCAAAATCATATTTCGTTCTCTCATATTTATTTGATCAAAAGCATTCCATGATTTCTATGAAAGAAACAATATGAAAGTAAATGTATTTAATATTTTATGGAGTGCCATGGTCGAGCGGTTTAGTGTTCTGATGGCTGAGTCGTCAAAATGTGGGTTCGAATCCCAACCGCGACCATGGTGCTTGTGTCCTTGAGCAAGACAATTTACCATAATTGCTTCTCTCTACCCAGGGGTAAATGGGTACCTGTGAGGGCAGAGTTGGTTGTTATGTTTGATTAGCCCTCTATGCCCTGTAATGGCAGCAATTGAGCTGTATACTCCCCAGGGAGCTGAGATGGTTCTGAGATGGAATTTTTACAATCAAGTTGTACTGAACATTGAAGAACACTGAAATGTTTCTTACAATTAGACCGAAGCATAGGCCTATGTATGGTTCGCCCTATGCTATGTATAATAACTTTTAAAGATAATAGGCATGCTACCTATACCTAATATACTTTAACATACAAGTTCCGTTACCCACATCAGTTGTTCGCCTAGCTAACACATTGCAGTAAGAGTTATTTATTTGTTCGTCATTTTTAAAGGGAAAAAACAGTTACATTATGAGGACCCTCCTTCACCCTCTTAAAGTTTATGACCATAGGCCTACCCATTTCTTAAATTCGTCATGACGTTCTACTTTTTTAAAGAGTTGGTAGTGTCTTATCACGCTCTCTATCATGTTTGTAAGATTTCGAGGGAACGAAATGATTCTGAGGGAACGAAATAATACTTTAAAGGAACTAAATTATTTCGAGGGAACGAAATATCATTCGAGCGAACGAAATAGTATTTGAGGGAACGAAATGATTTTGATGGAACGAAATATATCATTTCGAGAGAACGAAATAATATCATTTCGAGGGAACGAAATAATAATTCGAGGAAATGAAGTAATATTTCGAGGAAACGAAGTAATATTTCGTTCCCTCGAAATATTTTTCATATAATGTCACGTAAGGGGCTCCGTACAAAACAAATTAAAACAAACAAACAAACAAAACATGCACATAACTTAGCATCAGACATCACAAAATAAGTTTAGATTTATCTCTCTGAATTAGAATGGACAACGGCACTGGCAAAAGTAGTAAAAACTGCAGATTCAGCAATAAAACTTACCTGCATAAGGTTCCAGTAGTGTGAAGATTGAGCGGTAGGTTCAGTAGCAGGTGAACATGCAGGTCCGAGTATCATAATGTTGGTAGTCGTGCGGCTGTAAAGCTCTTTATACATGGAGTCAGTAGCCTTGCCACCTTCACACTGAAAATAGTGTTAAAACATTTGTTGTTACAGCCACTCTTCATTTTTGGTAAAATGTTTGTAAATGCATCTATACTTCATACGAATCAGTTGAGATATTATAGAAAGCAACTTCTGAACGTTTCAGTTTATGCATGGTAACCGTTACCTGGCAACAACTGGTGGGGTGTTAGTGTGAAATTGTTCTTCCAAAATAAATGTGGTACAGATAATTAAGGTGCCCAATTTGAACACTACTGGTATAGTTTAAAGGGACAATATCGTCACGATCAGAGCAGACTTTCAACAGGGCATGGAATCGGTGTTCTAGTTTAAGGTAAAGACAGTGACTGAAAAGGTCCTGACTCAGCAACGGTTACGTGACTTTATCATGTAGGGGTTTTATGGCACTCACTGAGTTAATCTAAAACTATCACTTCGATTCAATGCCCTGTTGATAGTGACAATATTAGGCCTATCCCTTTTATACAGTCATTATGTGGGGCAAAACAATTTGTTGGTGATTTATTTATTGGACAGATAGGGAATGGGGGATGCACTGCGCGCCTTCCTTATCCATCTATCCACCGCCACCAAGGGCGGATATTGAACCAACAATTTTCTGAGGCCAAATGCTGAATGAGGCTATTCACGGCAGGCGGTCCGAATCCCGTAATTGCCAAAATCGTACCTTTCCTTCAATCGAGTCTTTGTAAATAACCCAACAGCGGGCACTGTTGCTACGCTGTGTACCTCTGGAATAGGCCTACTTAATTTTTGATGTGTGTAACATCGAGCCGTTACAAATACAAACAATTACGTTATTATTACAAAATACCACTGTTCAAATAAGTAGTCTCTTTGCAATGAATGTATCGTAGTGTTTTACAAAAACAATAACGTATTCAATCTTGTGTAATTTATATTTACACATGACCGGTCAATCAATTTATGAACCAGTTTATTATTTCAATTTTTTTTTACAAATGTCTTACCGCAGAATCTCTAGATACCAAGACAAGCTCGTAGTCAGGCAGTATGTCTGGATTAGCATTGATATCTTCTAAAGCGATCTCAGCAGCTAATGACATGACCGGGCCACCAACCCATGTCGTCCCACCAAAGGAAAACAATCCCAGCAGGTACAGCTTGGTCACATTAGAGGTACTGTCACACGGACTAACAGCGGAGATTAAGAGCAACCAATATGTCGACACCAATATGCGGAACATCCTGGCTTTTGCTACAGCCGTCTACCGGCGAATTTCTCAGCGAAATACTGCATGGAAGTTGTCCTACTTGCTTACTTATAAATAGAGTAGTGGATGGTTTAACTGGTGGTGATCTGACCTTGCCATTGAATTGTCCATGATGTATTAACATATCGTGTATATTTCCACTCAGTTGTTACTATTTCGCGCTTGCGCGCAATTTATTTCCTTGGCCACAGCCTTGGAGCGAAGGAATTAATATTCTCAACGATTTACTGATCATATAAAACATACGTTGATTCGTAATTGTCAAAACTCAAAAGAATGAGATTAAAGGTGCGATCTCGGTATACCAGATTATCAAATTATTCTTATAGACAGAAATGTATATGTTATGTCGGTATAGGCCGAGACTGCACAATATCAGTGATCTTGAATAGCTTCAAAAGTGTTTTCATCTCTAGGCCTAGAGAAAACAGTAATTGTTTTTTTTATTTAATTTTTTATTAAATTTACAAAGACATTCTGAGCAGCAACCGTTTGGTAGGCCTATGCAACATAATAAAATACACACACACACACACACAAATTTGTTTAGCAGTGTTCTGCAGTTTTCTCAAAATAAATAAATAAAACAAAATAAAACAAAACAAAACTGGACGCTACTCATCGTATGAATATTTTTTGCACATCATTTGCCCTTAATTATGTGTGGTATGGAAACCCAATGTACATATTTTTTAAAGTGAATGTTTACTGGTTTGAGATATGTTCAGAAACCCGTGGTGTTGAGTCATCAGTAACCTTTTTGAATTGAATTGAATTGAATTTATTGCATTCATCTTGTGGCCAAAAGGCCAAATTGCATGAATGTTACAATGATTATCATTAAACCTACATATATTATTTAAAAAATAATAAAATTGCACTTATACAAAAACACTTATAGAATTTAAATCGGGGGGGAGGGGGGGGGGAGTAATTTACAAAACACTGAAAATTACTGTACAGAAAGCAATAAGTACCAAATGTTTAGACAAGGCACATACACAGAGGAGAACTAGAAAAAAATTGCACCTTAAATATGTAAGAATAATGGGAAAAAAAGCAGTTTATAACTAACAGTAAAAAAAAAAACTTTACAAACTGAAGGGCGCCCTCATTTAATAATCAACCCGATCTTACCGACATGATACTCCTGTGTACAGCAGCAGCCATTTTCCTGAGAAATGTCTAAGAAAACTGCATCTTGTACCCATCTTTCAGCAACAATCATGTCACCAAAAGGCAGTTAAGATGTTATAGTGCGGGTAGAATGTCGTATCTGTCCGCCACTATTTTTCATTAAATATAACCAATAATGTAATCTTACCTACCTGGTAAGGTGGAGAACATATGGATGATGGACATATACTTCAAATTATTCCAGGATATTTATTTCATGAAAAATCAGGCATTTTTGGTATACGATGACTTCCTCAGTCATGTCAGTCTGATCTTGTAAACTCCACCAACACAGTCATTGTACATGCGTAGTGGCAATTATAATAGGATCCTTCTATTTTCTGAAGGGGAGGATTTTTTAGAAGGGAAATCAAGTCCGAAAACCATCACAAAAGTGGATTTTAAAGATAGTTTTCGCTTTCTGTACCACCAAAAATAGATAGAATGAATTTTTAACTGGTTAGTGGTTGCAAAAAAATTCCAAAAAGGCCCTTAAAAAGTGGCGGCCGGATACGACATTCTTTCCGCTAAAGTGTTTCCAAAATTCTTCCGTGGCATTAGTATTCCCTATGTCATAATTTGGCCATAACATTCCTACCAGTTTGTAATATACACTGAGGGGAAAATTACTTTTTTGTCGTTAATCTACGCCTGCAATTAAGATCAAGGCAATTAATATCAAATGTACCACACGTGGTTTTCATATCAATCAAAACTGCCACACGTAGGCTTTAGCATGTTTTCGGCTTTATTGTTCCTCCATGGTTCAGTTTACGCCTTTACCACAATAATTATTAAACGAAATGATTCCTGAACTCACCCAAACCTTTCAGAAGTAATTCTGTCCGTTGTTTTGCCTGCTTGTTGGAAAATATTATGTCAAAACGGCAAAGGTCCACAACTTCAATATGGCGTCTGTCTTGAATGAAACAACGAGCTCACGAACGTCTTCCAGAAAGCAATTGCATGAGAAAGCAAAACACCTGTTGAAAACTGTGCGCGCAAATAAAAAAGCTTATTTGCATATTGTTTTCTTTCTAAAAGCAGCTATTTTAAAGATTGGTTGTCAGAGGGGTGATAAAAAGTTACCAATTTATTTGGTACTTAATCAAGTACATATGAAAGCTGAATTCAGAATAAAGTTTTTAGTCAGTTTACTAGTAATGAAAAAAAAAACCAGGAAAGCTAGGACAGGAGAAAGGGGTGAATAGCATAAAAAATAGCATTAATACATTACCCCCCGTTAAGATGTTAAATGGAACATGCCACGTTCTTTCTGAATGAACAAATATCAATGACAGATACCTATATTTTGGCAGGGGAAATTTTCATTTTAAATTATAGGGAAGGTACATATTGTGAATGACCTTTTCAGATGTGGGGGAAATGCTTCCGCCACTGGTAGCTCTTCCACAGAAATCCGGTCATCGGGAATGGCAACCCAAAAAGGGAATCAGAAAGTTTCATGGTGATCGGACATATTGTTTAGGATATAAAGGACCTGCAAAACTTGTAGCTTTGCATGGTGAAGAGGATAAGTATAGACTATTTTCGGTGACACCGTGTGAAATTCTCAACTGAGTAGTAATTAGTTCTGAAAAGAACTGGAGGCTACAACTCGACCTTTCGATCAGTATGCTCTGATTGTCTTCAGTATTCTCCTGAATCAGAGCATACTGATCGAAACGTCGAGTGGTAACCTCCAGTTTGTTTTCAGAACTAAATACTAGAATTTCACATGGTGTGACCGGAAATAGTTTTTACATAAAAATAATAGTCTTTACATTAAAAAAATAATTAAGCTGAAACCTTTTCAGGTAAGTCGTGTCATTTTTTGGATAAGCAGAAATCGATGTTAAACTTCATTTGAATGCAGACGTGAGCTGTAATTAAAGTTTTATCTCTGCACAGGGATCCATGGGGAAAATAAACCCGCATTTAAACATTTACTCAATCACAGGCACATAACCATTTTAGATGACAATTATGGGATAAATACCTATCAATTTTAAATTCTATAATCCCCACTCGGACAATAAGATCACGTGCTAAACATCTAAAGATTCAAGCCCATTCACAGTGCCGTTTTGAATCTTTTTGTGCACAGAATACCCAAATGCTCTAGCTCACTGGCCCAGAAGGTATACTCTATAATTATGCTTGAATACAATTTAAGCAATCGAATATTCCAGATGACGATAAAAGAGAACTTTGGAGGTAAATAAAAGTACTTATTTTGTCTTAATCACAACCCGGACAGTGAGACCACGAACCAAATTCAGGCATCTAAGATTCAAACACCCATTGACAGTGTCGTTTCAAATCGTATTGCACACATAACCTGGATACTATTGCCGACTAGCCCTAAATTATACTAAACATGTTTGATTGTGATTTAAACAGTCGAACATTCCAGATGATTTTAAAATGGATATATCTGGGGATCGAATCTACATTTGACGTTACTTACAGCAAGATCACGGGCCAAGTGCGGACCGACCACTGAGTTATACTGAACATGCTTGAAGTTGAGTTAAGCAGTCGAACATCCAATATTATTTTAACATAATTACAGCCCAAGCAACCTAGCTCGTACCCATTATAACTATTGGGTGAAGAGAATCAACTCATGGTTAAGTGCCGCAATCGGCATGACCCACATTCTGATCTTTTCGAGAAAACATTAATACAAATTTAAACCTGAAATGGACCACCGGCTTTTGATCAATTTCAACATGAGAATGACACAACATAATATGCGCGCGTTTCCACAATTTTCTCGTTAACGACACAACTTTCACATATTGGTTTCTGTATAATTCCATTACTTGGGTTATTAAACGTTTAAAATAAATACCAGCAATGTCCACTGCGGAATGTACATAACTCATAATTGCTTTTGCAGGAGTACTATTATAGCTGACTCCACAACATAATAAGTTTTACAAGTAAGTTTTGTTTTATATGTATATCTTTATTCACATAACGTTTACATTTATAACTTATGCAGAAAATCACGTTACATGTTCAGAAAATCACGTCACATTGTTGCGCAGACAAGTCAAATGTAGGCTTGACCCCTGTGTGGATTACACCACAGCAGTTTTAGCACATGTCCTCTTTTTCTGTTATATTATTAGTCTTGTTTGTGAGATATTGGCGCAGGCCACATCAATTTTGCAACATGACAGCAATACATCTTTGGCTGAGACGATACACAGAATTTATAAAGCGAACAAATCTACAAAGATAATATCGTTGTTAAACGAAATTCAGATGTCGGAAACTGTAAATAAAAGGGATATTTCAAAGGCGTTTGATTCTGATTGACAGCCGCGCTGGCCAATCGGAAGACTGCCCATGCCCACGGCCCATTACACACAATACATTGTGTGTTACGTGCAACCTGGGGATTAAAATGATTAATTAGAGTTCTTAATATACCAGTGCTGATCCTTGACGGATTTTTCTTATGTCTCAAATGAAAGCTTACAAGAGTCCTTATAACCCCTGAAAAATAGCAATTTTTGAATTAAAATTTTACCATAAAATTAGCCCAAACACAGGAGATAAATCTTTAACTATCACTGCTAAAAGAATAGGTTAAGAAATAATGAGCCAATGTAAACACTATTTATAAGATGTAAAGTTAAATGTATGCACATGGACTGACATACAACTAGCGTGCCTTACTCACAAAATCGAAAAATACTTCGACACAATTCTAATATAATAGGTTGGTGAAATTCTTGCGTCCTACACCGACGTATATCGCGGAACCCGCTGCTATATATGATTCTAGCCGGCCAATCGTCATCGGGCAAGCTCGGTGGTCAAGAGGTTAAGACGTCTGCACTAGTAAGCAGGAGGCCGTGGGTTCGAATCCCGCCCGAGTCGCCTGTGTAGTTTTTTCACAGACACTCGGAAAGCACCGATTATACAGTGCTACACACACGTCGGTGTTGGGAAAAATTAAATCAATTACGATTCTAATTTAACAGTGAATATAATTAGTGCCATTGTGTGAAATGTGGAGGAACAACATCTAAACGTAAAAAGATGAACACATTAACGACTTCGCTGATATAATTTGGAAAAAGCTATTATAAAGGACTGTTAGGTGTAGAATTTAAAAAAATAAATAAAACAAGGTTTCCGCCAGGGCAACATTTTTTTTTCATTAACAAGTAAAATAAATGAGCCCCTGTTGGGATGAAACAAGTTCATGTTAGCTTAAAGTTCATGTAATTTCCTGAAACAAAAAATGAGCGAATATTTATTTTAAAATCACTATCATCATTTCAACCGCAGTCCAGATATCACCATTAAGACAGGCATCATCTTGATTGTTTGCTATAATATCCAGTTATTGCGGCATTCATGAGTGACTAAGAGCAAATTCCAGTACCAGTATCATCAGTAAGAATTACCCGTACGTATGTTTTTTTGGTGATGTGAGGTTTTTTTGGTTGGTTATGTTTTGTTTTGTTTTGCTCTGGTTCCTAGAGAACCAGTTTGAGCACTTCATCTTGATAGTAGCATATGTTATTATCTAAAAGCTTACTTAGATAACTGATTAGGTTTATAGATGATACTGGCACCGCCAAACATCCTGAGCAGTTACACCGTCTGACATGTTATGATTTTTGAAGAACAACAAATAATTAAATTCAAAATCAAATTTGAAGTGGATCACTAGCCGATGGATTGGATTGTACGAGACCCCGAATAAAGGTGGAACTTTCACAGGTTGGTTTCTGTGCACATGTGTTTGTTTTTAACATAATTTCATTAACAGATAATATGTGACCAACAATGTCTTTTGTAATAGCCTCCTTTTTTAAATGAACGTTTGCTTTTGAATACCAGTGAAATTGATTGTAAATATCGCATATAAATAAGAACATTAATTTCGACAACATGTACGCCAAAAATATTTTTGTTGTCATGTCAATATTAACAATGCAAAACCATATTCACAAATAAAGTATACGAGTTAAACATGACCTATGACCGTGACTACAAGGAAACAAACATTCTGTCCAAGAAAACATGCAACTAACCATAACCCCGACTACAAATCAGGCAACTAGCTTCTACACAATATTGATTAATGAAACTAATGCGCTTTGATGTATTAACTATTATAAGTGCATGACATACGCTACATAAATGGCTTATAGTCCCGTGTATGACAATAATAGTACACGAGTCTCGAATAACCACTTTAAAGGGAAGGGACAACATTGGTATTTGGTAAACTTACATTAATTTCAACCCAAAGTACCCTATCACAATAGGTGCACACTTTTTCTTAGAAAACGACGACAAAATGCATGTTAAATAATTGTTGATTTCTTTCTTCTTCCTTTTTTTGGGGGGGGGGGATTTTTTTTCCAAAGTTGCCAGACGGTAACTTTTTGTAAAATTAACTTAAGAATTCTTACTGTTTGTATAAGATGTAAAAAGCATGATATTGATAAGAATAGGCCTACCAACTTTACATCAAGTGGTTTTTGTTTACTAGATAATAATTCGTTATTACCAAATGTTATACCTTCCCTTTTAAACAGTTATCCACATTTCTGTATTGTGTAGATGTATTGTCTTAGTGAGACGGGTATTATGTTTACATATGTATTTATTCAAATGATTTCAAGGAATTGTACACCGGAGGTAAAATGCATATACAATCATCCAATACTTGGATGTAAAAAGTATAGAGATGCACAGAAACCTTCATGTAAAAGTTCCAGCTCATGTAAAGGTTCAATACAGTCACGACCAGGGCAGACTTTTGACAGGGCATGGAATCGGCGTCCTAGTTTTGACTGATGCATCAATATCATTACTGTGAAGCCACTGGCTCATTATTTATGCATCAGCCACAGAAACAGCAATCTTCTCGTGCCCTGTATATCTAGGCCCACGCTTAGTGCAATATTATTTTCAATCACTGAGTTCGTCTAAAAATTGGACACCGATTCCATGCACTGTCTAAAGTCTGCTTTGACTGTGACGGTATTGCCCCTTTAACGACAGTATCGCCCCTGTCATAAACAGGGAAAAAAGAAAGTTTGCATTAAATCCAAAATGTGGAAAAGACCACAGCTGTGATTCTTTTCAAATTTGTAATACATATTGTGACGAAAATTCCCCCTACATGTGGGTCATTTTCATCAATCTTACCTTAATCATTATTAGTGGTAGCTATTAATATTTTCGGTGACATTTTCCTAAGCTTCTTTTGATTATTTCTAAATATTTATGATGTGGATTGACTTGTGTGTAATTGTTGTTGTTAGTCACGTGAACATGCTGTTCACACACTATGCTATAAATAGAGTTTGTGTAAATTCAAGATGGCGGATTTTAGTCAACAGCTATGATTGGTCCTAAGTTTGCAAATTATTATCTCTCAATTTAGGATAGAAAAAGCAGAATTGTAAGAATAGAAAGTTACCAAGTTTTATTCTGTATAAAATTTACCCATTAGATGATATTTATTGATGAATCTTTGTAAAATTATCGTCTGCTCAGTGTTAACAAAGTTTATGAATATTCATGAGATTTGTAAAATTATCGTCTGCTCAGTGTTAACAAAGTTTATGAATATTCATGAGATGACCTCAATACACTTTTTGTCAATGAAACTAAGCTGTGTTTACATTCATTTGTGACCTCAATGCACGGCCTTATTTAGGAAACGGTATTATTTAATTCACAAGATCTTATACTTAAATAGAAAGGGCAGATATTAAATGACATTTCGGCTCATTTATTAGGAATTAAACTGTATAAATATGTGATTCAGTGCTGATTTTGAACCTTGTAATTTAGACAACTTTTGCTTATGTTAAGATTAAGGGGCGTGGCCTAATTATTATGCGTAAGAACTTTTCGTGTAATTTGATTGATATTTGTGCATAATTTACACTAAATACCAGTAAATTAAGTCAGTCTGTGTTGCTGATCTCTGACATATTTCCTTTATTACTGGGGAGGTGAACAAGGCTTTGGGGAGCTGTAATTAACCTTTGGGGGAGTTGTATTATATGTTTGTGGAGCTGTAAAGATGTGCTAACCTTTGGGAGCTAGATTAACCTTTGAGGAGCTGGTATAAAATCTCAGGGAGCTGTAATATTTGTTGGGGAGCTGGAGAGCTGTACTAAAGTTTGGGGAGCTGGAGTTAACACTTGGGGAGCCAAGTTGGATTTGTGAGGAGCCGGATAATGTTAGATATTGGATTCTGCAGAATAGGTTTGGTCATTCCATAGTGATGTTAATATTTTCCAGTTAATATTCAAGAAACTACTGGCATCTCGAGTCAGAGGCCTTGTAATATTTAAGTTGTTTAGAAGTGGATAGTGTAGGTAGGAGCCTAGTATCATTTCGGTATTTTTTAGGTGAGTCGATATTGTAGGTTGAAGCCTAGTATCACTTACGTATTTTTAAGCAGATATCTTGAGGTTAAGGGTCTAGTATTAATTAAGGTTTATAGGAGACTGGAATATAATACCTGGAAACTAGAAATCATTCCTTAAACAGCATTATCTTAGTTTACTGGTTTGACAATTATTGGTGAGCTAAGTGTAAAATAGAGTTACTGAAGTATTGAATAAAAACTTTTTTTTCTCTTCCATTGAAATAACTGAGTGCAGAGTGACTTATTCTAGACAGAAGTGTTTCTTTTATCCGGTCATATATTTTGACAGCGAACCCACGTCTACCAACTAGAAATACTAAACCTGTGAGGCGGAACTCCGGAGGTTTAGGTCTGTAACTGTGTGATAGCGCTTCCTGGTGGCATCTCGTAAGAGAGAGAGAGAGATTATAGATTGTAATAATACAATTATATATAGATTTTTCCAATTTCCCCCACAATATTATTGTATTATTTTTATTGTTATTATTTTGTTTTTAACGACAGAATGTCCGAAGGAATAATTTTTCAGGTTGTTCGGTACCATAACAAACTTCACATCATGTAACTTTTTTTAGATACTATAAAGTAAAATTGTAATTGGGTAATTACCTAAGGTGCACGCATCCTTTTAGTACTTTGCTGGTAATTGTTTCGTCCTATAGTCTTGATATCAGAAATAGATCAAACTCAGAAATCCATTCCAGTCTCTAGGTATGGCCTGCTGTTTCCTGTACAGTCCCTGGAGAGCTAATCTTGTATTTGAGTAACTGCAATGTCGGTTGAGGTTTTAGCTGTTTTTAGCTTCCCGTTTTCTTCTTCTAGGTCCTGAATATATTGAAATAAAGCACTGTGACGATTAGTGGGGTTGTCATTTGTATTTATTTATTTTGTTATTTTTAGTTATTTTTATTATTTAATTTTTGAAGAAGGTCGCCAATCACAAGGCCGAGATGGAAAAGAGAATAAAAGTCAAAGAGAAGATTTATTAACATAAGATGAAAAAAGGTATAATTTATAATATCAAAAGAATTAAAAAACAAAAAAAGTTAATCAGACTCGCCAAAATATTCATTTATAGACATAAAGCACAAATTTTAACGGACACAAATATTTAAAAGACTCAAGAAAATGTGAAGTCAAACTTTGTAACCGTACCGTACCAAATGAACAGCCAGATCGCCCAATTATAATATTATGTTTTCTAACATTCATTTCAAGAATGTATTAAGAGGTATAATTGGATAATATCGCATACTTAATAATCCCTCTTTTTTTTTACACTGCTAACAAAACCACGTAGCAGTCCCCAAAAAACATCCCCTTCAATAAGCAGTATGGTTACATTTAAATATTTTCATTTTGAAATTTGCGCCCTTTTGGGGGACAGACAGAGCCGATAGACCTGTCAAATTTATGTAATAAACACATTTTTGGGCTCAGTGTAGATTTTTCTCTTCCCAGTTTGGAAATGACTCTTCAAATGTAAAGGAGTTTCAGATCATTGAGTCGACTTAGCTATTAAGAACATTTATTTATAACTTAACCATTTATAAACTCAACATTTTGCAGTGGGCAGCAGTACTTGCCTCAACTGTATTTCATATGGGAAAGAATGTAGAATACATCCACCACTTTTCTATCCGAATATTACAAATATCACAGATTTTCCTGGAAAAGATGATCGAATACACACTTAGGGAGAGGAAAGTGTAGTCAAGTAACGATTGGAAACGATATTTTGTGAGATTTTGAACAATGAATGTATGCACATCCAGTGAGATGTTGGCCATTTTGTCGTCTGCTAAAACAAATGTTTAGACATTGTGCACAAGTGATGGTTGGGTTCGACATTCTGTCCTTTATTTGTTGACTGAAAGTGTTTCTTGGCAGACATACAGACTGAATCACATTTGAGGTGAACTATAAAACATCTGAGTTAACTTACCGAACACTTTTTCTTCCATTGCAGTAATTCCTGACGAAGAAGTCCTATCTCTTTCTGTGAGTCCTCAGAGTTACTGTTTTGGGTGTTAAGGCTCGTTGCTGCAGTAATCATCGTGTTCTGAGTTGGTCGAACATCATTTCTCATTCTTATCTGAATGAGTAAGACATAAACATCGTTGATGACGCAACCAATCATATCAGGTAGTAAGATTTTTTTCTTTCTTTTTCTTTCGAATACGCCACTCATAAAATCGTTTTCAGATAATGTGGATTGTTGAGATGTTACGTAATGCTCATGGACCAGCTGATAGGCTATAGACCTTTATCACAGTGAAGTCATCTTGTGTTTTTTTTCTTCCATACAATTCCATGTGTCCAAACTGAGTCTTTAAGTGAAAATATTCTGGTACCTTTTAAGTAATAAGAATCAGTGATTAATAAACTGTTATGTACACACAGGAATCTGACGAAGATGACCTTTAAGTGAAGGTCCGTTAAGCTAGCTGCCTCTTAGAACATTCAGTAACATCATAATGTCATATAGACCATGTAACTTGTTTACACTTTGCGTGACCTTGGAGTACCAGTGTGATTTCCCGACAGGCAAATTTTCAGATGAATACGATTTGTGAAAAAATCAAAATTCTATTTACCTTGGGAACAAATATAACGCAAAGTGTTAGTGTAGTTGCCAGCCATATCAGAGAAGCTACCAACGCGTAGTGAGAGTTCCGTTCCTCAACAACGAAAGATACCAGGGCTCCAACGAAAGACAGGATCAACACGTTGTACACGCAAATGCCTGAAAAACAAGCATACCAAACAAAAACGCTTGTATTTCTTAAGAACTTTCTTTAGAAATTGCAAATTGCTTATACAAATTAAGTTAAAACTGTCAGTTCGGCTGGCCATGCATATTATTGTCAAGATAATATTTCTACCAATTTTTTGTCAATCCCCAACAGCAAACATTTGTTTAGCATCGTTTCAGAACATAGTTTGTAAGCTATAAACAATCTAAATGATTGATATCGATAGAATTACATGAGATTTAAGAGAAGGTACATCATTGGTATTAACTAAACTTAAGTGATTTGGTCAAGGTACCAATCATCCTAAAAGATTATATCTGAAGTGCTCTGATTTCAAAGCAAAAAACACACAAAATTGCTGGACGTAGGCTACATGTTATACACATGTTATGTGTTTTCTGTAAAGTTTGTGAATATGTGTTCACACTTTCACTCAGACTTTTATCACTAAGATTCCTCATTGAAATGAAAGTTTCGAATAAGTAATAACATCAAGTGAATACAACATGTTGTTGTTCTGCTTTTAAAGGGAATTATTCCATTGTACAGCAATGTATTTTGGCACGAACCTTTCAACTGTCAATAGTTTTGAAATATATATGTATCAAAAAATATTCTGTGAAAGTTCCATCACAGGTGCTCTAATTAGAGAAAACTATTTTTATTTATTTATTTATTTATTTTTTAAATTCCAACCAATTTCTGTTTTCAGACTGAATAAGTTATCAATATGATTAATACCAGTACTTATACCAAATTTTCACCAAGTAAGCTTTTAGACAACTCATCGTTAAATTAATGATTTGGTCATTATTAATGTGGACCAGCCAGTGGCTGCATTATAATAATATTGTGATCTTATCGTGTCCTGTTATCTAGGCCAACACGCGCTCGTAATGGGATATTTTTAGTCACTAACTTCATCTAAAATAAACACACTGATTCCATGCACTGTCGAAACGCTCTGAACGTGATTATACTGTCCCATTAAAAAGATGTGCAAACATAATATTGAAATCAACGAACCCACCCCTACGTGGAAGAAGGATAACGATCAGAAAGAAAAACAAATTAGCATCATACCGATGTACTTAGAGTCATTCAGTGCCGGAATGGATACTTTTCTCGTCTCCCAGGCTAAGAAAGCTCCAAATACCAGCAGCAGACCGTCGATGACGTAGAAGGCTCCAATAAAGTAGATCTGATTGACTGATTCACACATCATGCGGATTGGTATATAGACAATGTCATCGTTTTCCTCATCAACCTATTAAGAAACAAGGCAATAGTGAATCCAAACCGAGATAAGGTCTTAGAGTTCTTATTAAATCTCACATTATAAACTGTTTCGGTTTTATTGACAAAAATGCAACAAATAATAAAATACAGTATTGTTTCTGTATCAACAACATAATAAATGGGTACAAACCTACAACTTTGAAGCTTTAAGTCACACAAAACGCAGTTGTAAACCCCGTCCAAAAAGATGCATGTGCAATGTCCTGAGGTTTGGTTAGCATTATGTTGGGATCATTATAATTATAATAAAGCCATCGATTAGGACCGTGTTGATAAATAAATGAATGTTTATACCACTTTAGATCCTATCTGTTCCACCGCCATGACTGGGTCAATTATTTCCCAGACGATCAAAATCAAAACATCGATGAGAACAAGTGCCATTACGCTTCCTAATAACCATTTATCCTTCACGACCTGCAAATGATAATTAAAAACACCAATTATATAAATAATTTTATATATTACTATATAAATACTTTTAAAACACGCTCAACATGATTTATTAAACCCATCAGGCCTGATAAACACAGTTGAGTACGCAAGCAATTGTTTTTTATGGAACCACTAGGAGGCGAGGCTTATATTTAATTACCAACCGGATATTGTTCAATGCACACACCTTAAGACAACACCCTGGACGTAATTTGCACTATCAAAGATAACTGGTAACCTTAATTGTAAACATGGGCACTTGGAATTTGTTCTTGAAATTTGCTTCGTGAGTTGATTGTTTCTTTTTACCAAACAATTTGAAGACAACACTGTTTAGAGAGATTTAAAATTATATCAACATTTTAACAAGAAACGATTCGATTTTCGTACCGTTTTCATTGCTGTCTTGTTGGTGAATATTTTGTGCACTCGCCAAGTCTTGCTGAACATGGAGCCAAAGGCCATGGAGAACCCGATGGAAAGACACCATGTCTTTGTCTGTGAGTAGATAGAGATATGAATGTTTATTATTATTCAATGTTAACCAATACTGTTCATTCAGTACAGCAAAACATACAAGATGGCCACGTAATTACTTACCTTACACATTCCAACGAAGGTTTCCGTAGATGTGATGTTCGTATCAATGCCAATGATGATGATGGAGATGTATGAGAGTATTCCACCAATTAGCATCAAGTTATTGATGTTAGGACTCGACATCTTGATCACACTATACATGGAATATGTTGTAAGTTTACGTTTGTGAGTTTTGCACTGTTTTGTTGAAGGGATAAATATTTGGAAAGAACACGCGTGGTCGCCCCGCCAAAACATGGACAGAAGGAGAACTGACTGTCCTACGAAATTGCGCAATCTAGCCTTTGGCGGCTAGGGTTCCCTGAACTGACTGTTTTACAACCATTTTTACAACCATTCATACCATGTGTGAGCGTGTCGGGTGCAGGATAATTTTTTTCAAACGAACTCACATTGCAGGGCTTGGGCTGTACATGTTTTTTACTCAACCACATTAAAAGCTCATTAAATGACACTATCAACAAAAACAATACGAAAATAAAATATAATTTATCTAGATGTATCGCACGTGTTTTTGTTTGTATTTTGTAATGACAATCTCCGGATTTTTTTGTCATCGGAAAATCGATAATTTCTTTATAACATTTTCACAAAATAATATTCAGAAATGTGTCAATTTAAATTTAAATTTTTATCAGGTGAAAAAATGCCATTTGTTTTCCATACCGTATCTTTCTAAAATGGATGTTGAAAGCTAAAAAACAGCAAGCAATTACTATTCCTACA
Organism: Zoroaster sp. YZ-2022; assembly: GCA_029582265.1. Taxonomy (NCBI): domain Eukaryota; kingdom Metazoa; phylum Echinodermata; class Asteroidea; order Forcipulatida; family Zoroasteridae; genus Zoroaster; species Zoroaster sp. YZ-2022. The sequence continues at coordinate 17,063,576 of CM055826.1, forward strand.
ATAGCAAATATGGAACCAGTAGTTAAAACTGGTAGTTGTATTGTCTGCCGATCTTCTCGCTCGATAATGAAGTCGATAGGTGGCGCTCCACCTGCAAAAATGTGTAAAGAGGAGAAAATTAATATTATACGTTTTATTTAGATAGGCCTATTATGGTCACATTGCAATACTTAAGCGGGTGCCACACTTTTTTCTTGAATTTGTTGTCTCTGCAAATACTGATTCCTGCCTTCTTCCCCGTTGCATTTAATTCAATACTGGCCATATTAATATCAGTATGTTCTTGTAAAAAGGAGCAATTTTCAGATAATGTCCGAAACGTGGTTAAATTAATGAAGCAATGTGAAGTATTCGGGGCAGTTCAAACAATGACATTTCCAGGCCTTTTGACACACATGTGGGCAATAAGTATTACATAATAATACATGCATAAATCTATGTATTGAAAGTTAATGTGACTTTTTAAAATGGCTCATTACGACTAAAACAAATTTGAACAGAAAACAAAATAGCAATGTTAGTGTTGTCTGAAAGCAACATATTCGTCTTCTGAAGTCAACTTTTACATTATGTTAAACACGTTGAGGGTCGAAATACTGACACTAACTCTTTATGATATTAAAATATGTATAATTTACTGGAAGACCTACGGTACCTTGCCATATTACCGGGTAGCGCCCTAACTGCCAATTGATGTCTTTCCCTGACCCTGCGAATGGATCCAAATATCCAACTGCACGAAATGAATTATCTATCCGAAATAAATAAAGAGTAGAAAATAAACTGTCTCAAAATTGTAGGATACACAGGCGAAAAATTACAGAACCGAAAGCGAGGTCCTTTATCTCATACAACCACGACCCCAACTTCTTTATCAGAACGGATAACACTCCAACTTGGCCTGTGAGACCGAGTGACGTGAATACAAATTTGTAAACTCTTTTTGGTTCATGTCCACGTGTCGCATACTTGGCGCATTATTCGCATACTTGCTAGTTGGTTACTATCGCATAGGCAGCCGGTCTTTAACGGCTGTTAATACATCCCACGTGATCATCTTTCGCGCAATCAGATTGTCTTAATTGTTTTGGGCATTTATTAGAAAAAATAGTTTCGGTTGTCAATAATAACTAAAGTTAGTTTACTGATATGTTTCTCGAAAACTGACTTGATGAAGTAAATGTATCCTCCCCTTATTAATGATTGTCTGTATTATAATATTTATTTACCTTGTCGTTGTGACAGCTCAAACAATCCTATTCTATCACCAATTTCGTCGAATTGTATTGGACCCTGTACACAACAAATATCATTATAAAATTAGCAAATAATTATGATCAGCTCAAAAACATTTAGATTTTTCATTTATTTATTTATTTTTAACATTGGCACTCACTCATTGGTTATAATTTCACAAGTTGATATCTTATTGAAATAATTTAAAAAAGAAAAGAATTAGCATTTGCTACAAACCAAAATGACATGTAATATTAATGCAAAATGGAGCATTCATAATTAGCATTCGAAGTTTAAAATATGATGATCGATGTAAGTTTTGACTAATGTAACAGGTTCATTTGAAATGAATAATGCATTTTTGGTTAACTTTGCAAAACTGAACTGACTTAGACCTGTTAGACCCGATTTTATTTAACAAAAAATTATGTTTGCGTTCTCAGAATGTGCCCCGCTTTAAAATTTGCTTTAATCTTCATTCGATTTTCATGAAATTCCACTGACTCTTCAAATGACATTAAATTTTAAAGAGTCAGTGATAAACAGACACTCGGAAAGCACTGAGTATACAGTGCTAGACACACGTCGGTGTAGGGCAAAAATTCAATCAATTATTTATCTCCCGACGCAAGAATTTCACCAACCTATATATATAACTCTTAACTTAGACTTAACTTGACGACGTGTTAATTCAACACTTTTTTCGAGTTAAATCTAACATGTCACTCACCGAACTCTTAAAAGGTTGATTCAACACGAGTGTAGTGATTTTGAGATCAACAAGAACATTCATATGAGGTTATATATTTTCAAATAGGTCACTGTAAGGGGCGTTATATCCCCCTTTTTGCAATTTTCTTTCGAAAATAGTTAATTTTAATTTATAGTTGCTTTATTGTGTTCACCTGCAGCCAAAATGTCTCTTTCATTAGATGAAAATTCAACGTTATGATTATTAATACGAACATTTTCTCGTTTTACGGCACAATGTAATATTTATATTAATTTCAACATAATAAGCATAATGACAGAATTAGTTTTGCCATCCGTTGTTTTGTGACTTACCGACACGCCTTCAAACGAGATGTTGCTGAGTATGTTGAAGAGTATTTGGCCAGTCACCTCGTCGTACGCAAAGTCAGATAAGGTTCTTGGAGGATCTGAAATTAATTTCGCTAATGAAATCAATCGGTTGAACATTAGGCTGCACAGATGCTGCGACCAAATGTATCAGTACGTTTGAATGCACTGGACATGAACTGTAACACTCTCGGTTGTAGTTGGTCAGATTTGTATGTAGCCTATGTGTTAATATTATTTCTGTTGGGGATAAACTTGAAAATAATTATATAAACATATAATTACCCAATTCTCTAAGTTTCCCTTGTGCTTCATGCAGAGCCAGTGCTGCAGTCCACGCCATGTCATAGAATACGCTAATCTCTATGTAGGCTATCAGTGATTCCGGATTTTCCAATCCAGAGAAATCGTTGAATTCCGCTAAGAACTTGGCCGTAGTCTAGAAGAGGTAGTTTGTAATAAAATAACTGTTATTGGCCTTACGTTTCGAACCTAGCAGGTTCATTATCAAAGGCTTTGAGAAAGAACCTGCTAGCATGGGCGGATCCAGAACATTTTTAGGGGGGGGGCTGAGAATCAAAAACAATTATTTTTCAGTACTACAAAAATTACAATGAAATAATCAAAGGGAGAGAAAAACAAAGCACAGTGAGGGAATGGGAGTGCGTTCTCCCCTCCCCCCTCTCTCTCTCTCTCTCTCTCTCTCTCTTTCTCTCCCCTTTAAAAAAATAAAAAAATAAATAAAAAATTGCGATTTTATGGGGGGGGGGGGCTACAGCCCCCTCAGCCCCCCCCCTGGATCCGCCAATGGCTAGGTTTGAAAAATAAGGCTAGTAACATTTATTTTGCATTTATACTCCAGGTCCTTTAAGTTGGTAAGCAGTTTGCAAATACAATTGTTACAAAAATATTGGGCAAATGCAATGAATTTCAATAAGTAAGCTGAACAATAAAGGAAAAACATCCATATCACTTTATAACCTCCGTTATAAATTCCTGTGAGAGCCGTCGTGCCCCAGTGTACCAGTAAGTTAGTAAACAATTTGGAACGAGTGAAATACATTGTCGACGACTTACCAATCCAGAGCGTGTTGGTCTTCGGGTGTCGTCAGACGGAAACAGATCAATATAAACCCCAAAGTAATAAGCCGTTGCCACATCCATTTCATCCGGTGAGCAGTCAATCGTATCGTCCAGTTTCCGCCACCACCCCGGCTGCAGCCAGCCTAATAATATCGAGTAATACAGTAGGACGTTTTTTAATACATTGGAAGAACGTGAAATTTGCCAAGCATAACGTATGATGTAAAATAAAATCATAATTATGACTTAATATTTCTTAATTATGACTTAGCATAAGTCTTAATTATGACTTAAGCTGAGTATTTCTTGTTAGGATGCCCCTTTAACACTTCCGTATAATGTATACGTGTAATGAGAGATCTTCCTTTGAACTCAGCGAGGGCGCACTTCAGGAGTGTGACATTGTATATAACCGCTCTATGCCTCTTCTTGGCTTCAAACGAGCCTTTTAACTAGTGGAACAAATATGAGAAAACATCCAATTCAAAATGTTGAATATAAAGACTTAACATGTATTCACAATGTCATCTTTTATTCTACGAGGAAATGGATCGTCTGCTGACTATTATTTTAGGTTTTGTTGTTTCAGTTTTAAAGAAAATGTTAATAATTATATCAAACGGTATAAGATTTCAGGATGTTTGGTACATAACAATATTAAATCCAATTAAGATTTTAAACAATACATCACCTGGTTTATCGGTTTATTACCAATGGTTTGCACCAATTCTGTGCGTTTTTTGTCGAATTAATTGCATACAAGTTTTTAATTTAGGCTGTTCTGACCATGAACCAATAACATACCAGGCAGAAGCATCCAATGAACCTAAACACATTATTTATAATTGCCCAAGATAGTTTAGACAATCTGATTGGACAAAACGTAATCACGTTGGGGTGTATTAACGCATAGTAAAGACATGGCTTATCTAAATCAGAACAGCGCCTTTGTGTCAGCTGTTTGTCAGCTGTTTTGTGCGACGAGCGATGCGGATTTCAATCATCACGCGTGATTTTGCATCACGCGCCCGACTCGTGTACTTTGGAAGTGTTTCATGTGTCCCGATCCCCAGAACGTGAATTGAAACATTTCTATTTTTGTTTTTGTGGTTTTTTTTTCAGTTTTTCATTTTGAAAAAGAAATAGATTCTGGCATTTATGAATGGGAATAACAGTTTGACGCGCGGTCTTTACCGCAGGTTAATGATCTGTTTTGGTCCTTATCAGCCGTCACCACGCCCCTTAATATACGCTTCTAAATTTGGGATAATGGTGGACTATTTTCAGTTTTGAAACGGCGCAACGGGAGTGACTTTGCTGAACTTGCCTGTAATGATCCAGACGTATTTGGCGCCATACATTTTCTGCTTGTAGGCTTCACAGAACACTCTCCTCGCCATGTCACTATAGAAACCACCAACTATTATACGAGCTCCAGCATTCTACATACAAAACAACATGGTTTGAAAATGTTAAATATTGTTTATTATAAATTGCCTGAAAATAAGGTGATGGAGGGAGGGGGAGGGGGAGGGGGCAGGCCTGAAAGCACAAACAAATAAATAAAATAATAAAATGAATGTATGGTAGGCATCACAGGGTTTAACAAAATATATATTAAGCACTTCCTCAGTTTTCATGTGCATGTGTCAATGTAATAATTTAAAAGCAATAATTGAAAGCTGTCTCTGACGGAGACAGCAACGGCAAATTTACAGTGTTCCGTGAGTTCAAATGGAAGAAAGTGTTGTGGGATTTGCATTTGATCTTGCCCATTCTATCCCACTAGTCTAGATTTGTATATCGAGTTCGCCCTTGCTCTCTAACCGAGAGCAGTTCCCACTATTGTTCCGTATTTTGCCGATGGAGACAGCTTTCAACGAAGGCAAACTCGCAGTGCTTCGTGAGTTCAAATGGAAGAAAGTAGCCATGCTGCACCAGTCTTAAAATAGTGTAACTGGTACGTCAATCAAGATACCAGGGGGGAAAACACATCGTTTTCTCCTAGCTTAATCATGTCTTCGCATATCTATTTCTCCATTTTTCTCATGCACAATTTTTCTTTTTTAATTTTATTAATTTTATTATCACTGGCACAAAACAGTACTGGACTTAAAGGTCCTGTGAAGAGTGTATTTACCAAACTTTATTTTTTGGTGCTGTTTTATTGATTGGTATGAATTAAAAACAATTTTAAATGTTTTTTTGTGTCGAGTCTAATAATCAAAAATTGATCCCCCGAATTTTTGAAGTTTTAACGAAACGTTCGTGACGTACACAAAGGCAGAGAATTTTACACTCGCGGAGCTAGGCGGTATGGTTTGGAGCCAGACTTTGATTGGATAACAGTCTAATAATTATAGAGGGTCGAGTTGTCCCCGTCACAGTGTAATGCACGCTTAGCGTTGTCATGCACACACAAACGCATTTTAGGCCAGAAGTACGGGAGAATTACTGTACGAAAAGCTAGCAGTAACACGCGAAAAACATGTCCGAAAGAGAGGAGAGTTTAAATCCGTGAAACGCAGCGCAAGCCCCCATCATGCGGTCGGAACACACACCGAAGGCAATGCTAACATTACGGTGTTATTTTATGAAATAACAGAAACAGTTGAGTCAAAGTTCTGAACATTTAAAAAAAAACTCAAAACAAGCGCAGGCATAATGAGAAAGGTTTAATGTTTTTATGTTTGTCTTGCCAGGATATAAAATCAGACACGATATTTTTATTAATGCGGAAAATCACGGCATGTTTTCATGCCGTGAACACTGAAACGGTGAGCATGGTGTGAACATGTCGTTTTGCACGGAAGTGGACTGGGTTATGCGGCATGGGAATATTACTGGCCACTTACCCTGAGTCTTTATCGCTTTATAAAAAAAACACATCTCTTCTCCGTTGGAGCCTTCACAGCCTTCTTACTTAGCGGGAATATCGTTGGAATTGCATCTGGTAGCAGCATGGCCTTAAAAGCCATACCGAACTGGCTGTGAAGGCCCCGTTCAAAGCATGTCTGCTCGAAGTGTGCACTACATTAAGAATGAGTGTTCCGTCGGTCCCGACCACTTCGCTCTGGTCAGCTTCACTTTAGTCGTCCAAATACGTCTGTATTTTGGATCAGACGGAGATCGGTGTAGACTAACACCGTCTTTGGTGGTGTTGCTGCAACCTGCAGCGACACACCTCGATGGCATTATCAAAAATAATAAGCTTCAAGCCTGACAGAAAACTTTAGGAAACTTTGTCTCTAGCAACACTCTGCATGCAGTGGTGGGCTGTATACGACGCATACTTGGGTAAGTGCCGTGGATCGCGGATCGGGAATTGCCTCAGTGTATGTCACGAATTTTATGTTAATGAGGGGGTATGGGCGTGTCGAAAAGCACCCCCAAATTTAAAAATTAATATTTGTATGGTATTAACATGAGGGGAAAAATTTACAAATGACAAATATATGTTCCAGTAGGCATACTTTATTGTATACAATGAATTTTTTATTTTATTTCATAGGACCTTTAACAGTACTGTTCAGTCAATCACGAAAGAATGTGAGAGGTATGTTCTCTCCTAGCTTAATCCTATTTTCGCATGTTCTTCCCTTGTAAAACCTGTCCCTTGTGTGTCTCGAACATAACAATATAGACATATTAATTAAATTTCAATAAACAAGTAAACTTGTTAAATATGAAAACAAAACACTTTTGACGAAAACAATTGACATTTTGGAAAACATTTGGGGCAATTTAGGACATTTAAGAGTTGCTGTAATTTAGGACATTTAAGAGTTGCTGTAATTTTTGTACATAGGAGAGTATTCTTAACACAATACCACCAAAAATCAGGAATTAATTATATTAAGTATCTTTTTTAATCATCTTATATGGCAACGTTATATTGCAGAAACAATATTGTGCATGACATGAATATGAACTTCCTGTTTGGACAAGTAGTAAAGGTCAGATCAGCTTTATTTTCAAAGGAGAAATTTCAGAAAATTATTCCCACCATAACTACCGGTTCAATCATGTGACGTCATTCATACTACACAAAATTGTTCCTCATAATATGGATGTCAATTGTGCCAAATCTGGTAAAATTCTGTCTCATGTTTTCTCTAGATAGCAAACAAAATTACTTTTTTAAACCTGCCGCTAAAGGGCGCTGTTAAGAGTGATGACGTCACCAAATATATTTTTGAAAAGAGCAGATCCCACTTAGCATATAAACCCAGAATCTTTTTCGAATACCCTTTCAGATTTGCGTCAATTTATAAAGAGCTTTTTAAACTTGAGCTTCGGGTTTGGACCGGAAGTAAAGGTCGAAATATGTTCTATATGATTATGAAGGAATCAAGAAATTATCTATTGTGGTTCACGAGATATCAAATATATTGTTTTAATTATAATTAATTACGTAATAATTCATTAGATGGTGTCATAATGACGTCACAACAATATATAATACTACTTTTCCAGGTTAATAATATTGCCAAGTTTCAAGACGCTTTGAGCTTTGGAAAGATGTTGAAATCCCGCTACAAGAGTTATTCAGAAAAATAACAAGAAACAAAATCGAACAATAACAATAGGTGTTCGGTGTTTACCGAACACGTAATTACCTTGATGTTTTCAACTGCAATACCGGGATTATCTACGAAGCTCTCCGTGATGATAATTTCAATTCCTAATTCTTTAGCATCCCTATGCATGTCGGCCGCAGGCTTGAACAAAGATAAAAACGTCATAAAATGAGGTCAAATAAATGAAATATATAAGTATTACAATATTGTACTTAATTAGTATTTACAATGCGGAGAAAATCTGTTTAGGTAACATTGCATTGAACATATTGTTGCTTAAAACATTTATTTCAGCGATTAGGTCCTTTGAAGATGATTTATGGCAAATATTCAAGTACAGTAGTTATTAAAACAAAATATTAGTATTTTACCAATGTATTTACAAGGACACACTACATAATAAATCAAATAGTTAATTTGTGAGATTCTAGTTTTCTTTCGTCGTATATTTTTTTTGCCAATGAAAGCATGCTTTTGTGTTTCTATCAATTGTAACCATGTACACAGTTGACGTCAAACGATATCTAATAAATGCAGATAGTGGTTAGGTGATTAGATAAATAAAGAATTATGAATGCAAATGAAAAATGTCAAAAGCATTCGTTATTGAATTAATAACAAACTCTGGGGTAAACAAAATATTTAAGCATGATGCGTTTCAAAGCTGGTAATAAGAAAATATATAAAGTTTTCGTTCAATTATGCAAACTTAGCTATTGAATGAAATGTAGCGAAAACTAGCTTCATAAGGAAAATTTGTTGCCCTGTAAATATTAAAAAATCAACCACAACTGTTAACAAAATGTATGAAATAATACAAAATATATCAAATAAAGGCCTGTCCACTGTTCACAATTTTGTGTTCGTTCAAGAAGGCCACATTTACAAAACAGCACCGACAATGGTCATATTGCTTGTATTAGAGCAGTCATATTCGTCACAATTGCAAAACCACTGAAAACGGGGAATAGTAACTTCAAAGTCAGGTTTATATCAAATCATTATTATTATTATTAATTTTATTATTTGTTATTCATTGTGAGAAGCGCCATAATCTTTTATGCAATAACAATGGGGTGGTGGTTTTATTATGACATTTTGAAGATACGCTGATAAGATTTCCACATTGTAGTGGAAAATAAGAAAACACAAGAGAAAACGTTTGGAAAGGACAATTATATTGACAGTAAATCTATCAATCATTTACCATCTTCCAGAGAATTGTTGGAGTATGAAATATGGCGACTTCTTTCTTTCTAGCAATTGTCAAAAAGGCTTTCTCAACTTAAACACAATCTTAACACCAGTCCTTTCAAAATGGACTGCGTAATTGTCAACCACATCCCATTTTCTACGAGTAATTGTAAACTTTTCAAAACGAAACTGCAAAATGTTAAATATATATCGCCCGTGTTTGAACTTAAAAAGGGAATGAATTTTGACAGATAATATCGTTAATAAACGAACAAACAAACTTATGAATTTTGGATGTTGGAAACAATATAAAAGCAATATTTAAAACGCCCTTGATTCTGCTTGACAGCCGCGCTGGTCAATCGGTAGACTGCACATGCCCTCGTGCAATCTGAGGATTAAAAATATGACCCATCATTTTATGAATTTGAGTTTTTAATTTATTGGTACTAATCCTTCATGGATTGTTCGTTCGATGTCTCAAATGAAAGCTCAAAGTCAGCATTTCAATCTATTTTCTACCGTTATATCGGCCCAAACACGTGCGATATATGTTTAACCATTTAATTTAAGTATACCGCGCTGACGTACAAACCAATTTGCGTAATGTATTCTTGCCGTGGTAATGATCAGCATACTGCAAAACTTATCTTACTTCCTCTCATAATATTGTCTATATCATGAATGTTAAAAGCTCAAGTATACTAAGTTAACCGTTAACTATAAAACTGTACATACATTCTATTAAACTGGGCAAGCATTCTTCTCAAGTTGAACATTAAAGGGATAATGTCGTCACAATCAACATGGCATGGAATTGGAGTACTAGTATTAGATTATCTCAGTGACTGAAAATATAACCCACTTGATTACAATTGCTGCTGCATAAATGAGCCGGTCATTTTCAGTCACTCTATTCATTATAAACTATGCCCTGTTGAAAGTCTTTCAAAGAAACACGAACATTAAAATAAGCTGACAAGAAATCCCACTGACAGACATTTGACACATCACGTATCAACCACAAGTTTGCTATTGCGCCTTTGCTTGTGTCCAATAGTACGTAAAAATAGTCAAATTGATCTAACTCAAGTATTTTTGTATAAGGGACGCTGGTTGATCGGATAATCGGGTCAACCTCTTCCCAAATTCCTATAAGCAGTATCTATCCAACAATAACTGGATAAAAGGTGACAATCTAATAACTAAACTTTTCAACAAAACAGCTGATCAAACCTATATTCTTCAGGTACAACAAATATTTTTTGATTTGACTGTCTTGTTTGGAGAAGTGGAGTTTAAACATTTTGCAATGTTACAAGTCGCTGTAACTTACTTCGAAAATCAATATTGTACTAAACATAACAGTAGCAACATATGCGACATCCCAATCATATCAACCATTGTATAGACGTTGTTTGTGATGAAGTTACTAAAACGGAAGGTACAACATCGGTAATGTTGGCAAAAATATTTCGACTAGTATTATGTTCTCTCTTTGACTGGAAGACAATCAACGCAAAAAATATTTAAAACGTTGTATCGTTCATGAGAAATATTTAAAATGCGTAATAAAATTTCTTTGTTTTCATATTTTGTTTTTCCCACACGGAGCATTCCAATTCTGTTCGCAAATAATATACCCTGAACATCTGACACAGCATAATAATCACTGCACGACTGTATTTTGCTTTCCAAAAAGAATTAAAACCGAAGAATAAAAATATTATCCGTTTATCAAATCATATTATAGTCATTGGTATTGTATTCCTGTTATTCAACAGCATCCCCGAATCAACATTATGAAATTCGGTTTTCAGAAACTGTAAACAAAAGCAGTGTTTCAAATACACTTTTTTTTTCTGATTGACAGGAGCGCAACCCAATCGAAAGACTGCACACGCCCTCGGCCCATTACATACGCGGGGTCCTGCCTTTTATTAATTTGAAATTTTAAATTGCTTGTACTAATCCTTGACGGATTTGTTCGTTCAGTGTCTCAAATGAAAGCTTATAACTTCTTTAATTAACCCCAGAAAAATAGCAGTTAAATATTTAAATATATTTCGTTTAACATCAAATCGACCCAAACACGGGTCTTTGATCAGACATAAAATATAAAAAGACTAAATAAACCAATAGGAGTTTCCGTAAAAGATTTCACCACCCTTTTCTTATCAAAGGGAGATGTTCAATACTTGATAACAGTACATGATTTTTTTCTTGACTTACCAGAGCAAATAATGGTATAGCTTGGTTGATCGTTGCTATTTTCTTCCAGTTGAACTCCTGGAACATGGCGAATTTTACGATATTATGCTTGGACTCTGACGGAATAACGCGAAACAGAAGCGGGAACTGCTTTCGGTTAGAGAGAAGGGGCGAAGCTGACATCGTTATCTTTGAAAAAAAAATAATAATAATAAAATACAAATCAAATTGGCATTTCACCAATAAACGAGTAAAGAGGTTGAATGGCATCTTCATTTGTCACACTGAACACAACGAAATAACAACGATCAAATCAAGCGAATTTTAGAACATTATTTTAAATATGAATGTGGATACTAATATGTAAATCAGCTGACTTGAGAAGGGTTGATATGGCAAAGCAATACTTTGAATATCACCTTCATTTAAATACACTTGACAAGATATGCAAACATGTAATTTTCCTTTTTATAAATAATATGCAGTGATACTAATCTGAAAATTCAGCACAATCTGTCAGCAGTTTTGCGAGAGAAAAAAGGAGCATAAATGCTAACATAGTTTCACAACACTACTTAAAAGAGGTTTTATTTACGATAATTGTGGACAGCATCAACCAAATCTGCTTGTTGAATTCTAATCTTCACAGGATTTACAATTGTACTTTGTGTCTAAAATGAGAGTACCTCAAGCAGAATAACTGATTAGAATGGTTGTTTTCATTACCAAGAACAAAAAAACACCAATGGTATTTGATACGATCGAGTTGTAACCAACCGGTTATTTTTCAGAACTAAAAAAGAATGTCTATATTACGGAAGCTTGAATTGCCTTCACGTTACTGCAATACTGAGATAATTTATCTCGGAAACAAGTTTTTTTTTCATGGAAACACAGAATACAACGATAAAATATCTCAGAAATACATATTTCTTTAAAAGAAATGTGGAATTCAATGATAAGGTATACCTTATAATATGTATTTCTGAGATATTTTATCGTTGTATTCTGTGTTTCCATGAAAACAAACTTGTTTCCGAGATACATTATCGCAGTAACGTGAAGGCAATTCAAGCTTCCGTACAATATGGTGTCACCGCAAAGTCTTTACTTATCCTTTTCACTCTGCAAATTTCAAGTCTTACATACTACTGTCATTACTATTGTGTCATTTGTCTTGTAGTACCAAAAGTATATTAAGCCTGCGGTTTTAAAAGACAATTTACTATCTTGTTTGTAATTGTTGTTAATACAATTGGGCCAATGCGTACTTGCGTGAGAGTCTCGGTATCCATAACGAAGAAATGCCAATAATACAGTGTCCTTTTGTTGATGATGTCAAAAAGTAGTAATGACGGTGCTTACCTGAACGAGGTTCCAATGGTGTGCAGCCTGAGCTGTTGGTTCAGTAGCTACTGAACAGCCAGGTCCAAGTATTGTAATCTTGGTAGTAGTGCGGTTGTATATCTCTCTGTACATGGAATCAGTAGCTATGCCGCCGTCACACTGAAAGAATATTAATAATACAAAAATTAGAAATTGTTAAAATAATTATCACCGTCATTATTATTAACTTTATAAATATATGAATCGGCCAAACAATAATAGTCTATTCGGGCACAAATATATGTAATTGTACCCAAAACCAACAATATGAAGAACTTTAATAATTCCTTAACAGATATGTCTAGCTTTTTAATTTAAATTTTTCGGTTTTGTTTACAATTAATTGGCAAATTTATTTGAATAATTTTGCTGAAACGAATTGGTTTTCAGTCAGTTATTAAATAATAACAGATATAAACAAATGGTATGTTGCTTACTGCAGAATCCTTAGGTACCAAGACAAGCTCATATCCCGGTAGTACGTCGGGATTAGCGTTGATATCTCGGAGAGCCATTTCAGAGGCTATTGACATGGCTGGGCCACCAACCCACGTTATCCCACCAAATGGAAACAGTCCCATAAGGTAAAGTTTAGTCACATTAGAGGAACAGTCACACGGACTAATAGCGATGATTGCCAGCAAGAAAGTTGGCATCAATATGTGAAACATGTTGTCATCTGCTCCAGCCGTTTACCGGCGGGTATGATCGTCCCTTCATGGAGTGTTTTTTATATAGGATAATGAAGGGCGTTTATCGTTTGTCGGTGACTGGAGTTGAGCTTTGAATTGGTCAGTAGGCTCTGACATTCTGACGACAGAGTTTGTCTTAACTTAACGAATCCTAGCATGTATGCGCAGTGATAGTTTAACAGTATGGCCACCATTGCATTATCTGTAGGCCATGTTACGCATAGCTTGGTGAAACTCCATTCAAGACCAGTTCAAGACCTTTCAACTTGTTATTGGGCCTATTTGACAATATGTTAACCCAATAATTGACCAAATTATTACATTGTACACTTACAATAATAATTTAATGATATTTTACTCGGTTAAGCCATACCAGAGCAATTTGTGCATGCAATTGTGTTTCCTTTATTGTATTTTTTATTAATATGATTAAGACTTTTATGCGTGACGGGTTTCGGGAATGATAATTAATTTAATGTCTACTGCATTGTTAAAAATAGGCCTTCTTGCATTCCGTGTTTACAAAATCAAATCAAATGCCATTGGTTTACAAAAGGCATTACATGCCAAAAATAATATTTAATAAAAATATGCAATGACATGGTGGCTGTAATTTAATTTCATTTTGTCGGTTGCAATCGTCTAAAACGATTAATATTCGCATTATTCAAGACAACGTGCTGCATGCACCAGCGAGAAGGCGCAATAATGTGATAGTTCCAAAGACAAATTCATTCCTGACACACCGAATAAATAATTGGATGTAGCTCTTTCCATTAATTTACTAAAAATTCAATTTGAAAGCGAAATTGGCCTCTACAAACACACAAAACTAAGCAGGTTAATACTTTAATGAGTATGTATAGGTACACATCCTCTTGTGTATAAGGTGAATGAATATAAGGTGAATGGCTCGTCATGCGCGACACACATGAATATTTCACTCATCACAATATTACTGATGTATACATACAGTGATAAAATAATCGATTATTTTATCACTCTACATCGGAGATGTTGTGACGTAGTGACAGCATCATGTCATGTCGCAATGCCTGTCGTCATCATAATCAAATTGGAGCAGATCTTGAAGTAATGAACATTTGTCAAGCGTTTGGTTGACTACAAAACATGTGTTTCAAATAAAGTATTCGGTGTGTTCGTAGTAGAGCCCTTTCAGCCAGACTGTTTCGAGGAAAATTCCCTGCCAGTTTTCCTTGTGTATAAACAGCGCTCATTATTTATTGAGGCGCAAACACTACGTCACAATTGCATGAATGTTGCGGGCTTTTCAAAAAGCATAGATGCGCCATGCAATGCGAAAAAGCAAGAAATCATAAGATCGAATGGTCTTGCAATAATCAACTCTCTTTGGATGATGTATTCAAGTGCTCTTTTATACTTGATATAATTTTACTGAGCCGATAAGGCCCTTAAATGTTTTAAAACTTTCTCTGTATTCTACGAAAACATACCAATGAAAAGCAATGGTAACTTAAACACAAAGTATGGTATTCTTTATACTTGAACAAGGTTAGTACGGTATGTCGAGGTCGGAGTAGACAAAATCGTATGATTGTAATATAAACCTACTGATTGTACACATTTTAAATTTGAATTTGTCTTTGAGTTTGTTAATACATTGACGCAATATAAATGTCCAAACTTGACAGACTTCTTCATTTGCAATGTGTGGTTATTTATTCAATGATTCAACGAAACGTACGTTAATAACATGTGTGCAAGTAATCTACAGTTTTTAATCTCAGAGTTAATACAGTTTATGCCTATGAAGTGAAATTGTGCATTTATTATAAACTCACCTTAAATGTCGGCACAAGTTTAAAAAGTTTGAAGTACAGTTAATACCACTGAATTAAAATTCTTAAAATGAGATCTGGTGCTTATGTCCTTGAGCAAGACACTTCACCATAACTGCTTCTCTCCATTCAAGAGTAAATAGGTACCTGATGTGAGGGCAGAGTTGGTTGTTGTGTTTGAATAGCCCTGTGTGCGCCAAAATGGCTGCAATCATGCTGTATACTCCCCAGGGAGCTGAGCTGATTTCAGGAATGATTTATGAGCCTCATGAGAAGGGGTAATAAAGAGTATAGGGACCCCATGGTAATATGCGATATATGAGTATCATTATCGTCATCGTCATCGCCATGCTCATTCTAATTATCTACTCTTTAAGACAACAAAAATGAAGTAGTGTCATATATGGTCATTACAACAACGACTGAAATAAAAAAGATTTGATATCTCAGCAGTAATTATATGAAATAATCAATCGACAGAGAGCATGCCAATAGGCCTACTACACAATAATTATCACATATGGAACCTTCGAGCTAGGGTGCTTGACGATAAGGCCAAACCAAAAAGTGCCCGGTTTCTGGTAATAGGTCGGCTTCAAAATCGGTGCGGTGACGCGCTTTTATAAATGTATTTATTATTTTTTGTTGTTTCCTTCCTTATTTATTTTTTTATTTTTATTTTTTGGCCAACCAGTGAAATACGTGGTACATGTATACGCGGCTATTGGAACCAGACCACACATTGGGCAAACGTTCATACCCCTATGTGAAAAAGTCGTATACTATATACTGCGCGACAGATTTCCAATCGATCCAGCAATTTGTGGAGTGTCGTGGCCGAGCGGTCTAGCTTACCGGACTCAAGTTCTGGTGTTAGCAGCAGAATGTGGGTTCGAATCACGGCCGTGACACTTGTGTCCTTGAGCAAGACACTTAACCATAATTGCTTATAGGGGCAGAGGCAGTTTAACAACTGCCTTGTTCTGGACTAGTTACCCCTCCCAGTCCTATTCGCACCGTGAAGAGGCTGGTTATTAACTTGTTTCGGTGCGAGGGGTTGGTTTCTTCAGTGTGGAGTGGTTGTAACAACTTAATGACTGAGTAGCCCCCACCTTGGAGTGGCCATTGGCCTTGTGTGGGGCGAATTGCATTTAAAAAAATTGTGTGCCTGTAATTGGACATCGTTTCAAAGCAAAACAAACAAACAAAAAAGATGCCGACACGCTTGTCTGCGGCGATGCGCGTGGAGACCGGAAACCGGAGACTCTTAAATAATATTATGATCATATTTTAAAATATTACAGCTATATCATCCGTGTTTTTCTAATTTCTGAAATATCTCATTTCAATGAAAATATAAATTTACGGAAAATTCTAGTGTTTAAGTGCAAATTATTTGCTACTTAAAGTATTTGCAGTCATTAACTTCATTTCGGGACAACATGAAATTTCATCCGTGCAAATGTGCCACACCCAATCGACATCTCATAATTATGACTTAGCATAGGTCATAATAATGACTTTAAAAAATTATTCACCTTAAGCCTTAAACAATTACCTATTTTAGTCATAATTATGACTTATTTAAAGTAGTTATGACTTAAGCCGACTATATTGTTTGATAGGATGTCCCTTTAACGTTTCCGTAGTCTGGCCAGTGAAACACGATCTTTTCGTGCTTTTTTTCATTTTGGAAATGTATTGTGTGATAGCAAAATTACCGGTTGGACATGCAAAACATATGGTAAACATACAACCTAATTGTTCTCTATTGTCTTAATTTGTGCAGGCCTATATATACGTTGTTGTGATACCACCTCAATGCATTGTCGCGAATAAGAAATCATTTCCTAGCTGGCCATTTGTTCTCGTTATATTCAATATCTAAGGATTGTCTGCAGATTCCTGGACAGTCCCGGGAGAGGCGTTGTGCAATTCAGTAGCAGCACTCTCGGGTGAGTTTAAAGCCGTTCGTAGCTTCTTTATTTCTTCTTCTTGCTCCTGAACAGGTTGAATGTTATGTTAGTGGAGATTAGTTCACTTCACAAAGGGACTGTAATTTCTATTTGTTTTTGCAAGAAAGCATACACAAATAAAATTATAAAATAAAAATCATGAATCAGACTCTCTTTCCCAAAATATTACAAAATAGTGATTTACAAAATAATTGATTAAATCAATCAGATTATAAGATTATAAGTAATAATATAAACAAACAATTAAAAACAAGATTTAACTTACCGAGCAAATTTTCTTTAAATTGATAATTTCCTGACGAAGAAGCCCTATCTCTTTCTGTGAGTCTTCCGAGATGCTGCTTTGGGTGTTTTGGAACGATAATCCAGTAATCATCGTGTTCTGAGTCGGTCGAACATCATTCCTCATTCTTATCTGAAAGCATGATTTACACAACAAATCATTCAGAATGCAAATATACTGAACAGCAAAAGAAACGGAAGTCCGAGGACAGCAAAAGAAACGCAAGTCCGAGGTCTTGTCAAGTTTTCAAACAGAAGACAAACCATTTTGATTCTAATCACTCATTTAATGAAAAATACTTTCAATTTGTTGGTGGGCGGTCCACTTATGCCAATTATCTATTGCTCTATGGGGCCAGGTCAGAGGCCAAACCATATCTGCCGAGTAGCCAGATTTATATTTATATAAAGATGGAAATTTACAGTTCCTTTTTATTTCAAATCATATTAAAAATTAGTATTACAGTTACATATGTAATTACCATTAATGTTTTGATATGAGGACACATGTGTACTTTAAAGTTAGTTACTACAGAGAGATTTCAAATTACCTTGGGAACAAATATTACACAAAGTGTAAGTGTAGTAGCCAGCCATATCAGAGAAGCTACCAAGGCGTAGTGAGAGTTCCGTTCCTCAACAACGAAAGATACCAGGGCTCCAACGAAAGACAGGATCAGCACGTTGTACACGCAAATGCCTGAAACAAAATTACCGTGTATTTCAATGCATAATTGTCCATAAAAAGTTCAAAAGGTCAAAAGGTTATACTCTTCCAATATTTTTTTTTTGGCCTGATCAGTACCCAAGAACAGTTATTGTTAATGTAGCATCGTATCAAAACATTAGTTATAGATGAAGACATCATAAACAAGTTATAACGATGGTAATACATAACGGCAAAACTCGCCCCCTACAAACTCGCCCCCCGTAATGTGGACGCATTTCACACTATTGAGACTTGTTTAATATAGTAAGATGTACGGGGCCATAACTATTTTAATGAATCCAATTATTTTAAGTCTTAACTCTGTGGTAAATTATTTGGCGCTACTGAGACTGATTTAATACAAGAGAGTAAATCAAACATAAAAATCATTTCAAATAACATTTTATTTAACGAAAATAAATATTACAAGAAATAATTAATTTACAATTACAAATTAAATAGAATAAAGAGGAAACTAGCTAAACAAAAAACTGAGTAAAATAAATAAGTAAAATAAAAAATAAGTAATTGCATACCAAATACAAAATACAGATCATTAAAATGCAATTAAATAAACATAATTCAACTTTGTAAATATTCGTAGTATATACATAATGCATCGTACATAGTAAAATAAATTGTAACTGTTTTTTAAATTTTTGTTCAATAAAACGCCCATTGAAGTTATTTGTATAGGGCCTGTGTTTGATTTACTCAGTTTTACTTGTACTAAATTATTCTCAATAGCGCCTAATAATTCATTAAAATAGGTTTGTCCCCGTACATCCTGCCTTTATAATGTTTATTTACTCCCTTATACGATACAGTCTCACTAGTGTGAGATTACGGGGGGAAGTTCGTTGGGGGGGGGGGCGAGATTGCCGGGGGCGAGTTTGCCGAGGGGCGACTTTGTCAGGTGGCATGTTTGTATCAACAGGGGGCGAGGTTGTCAGGGGGCGAGGTTGTCAGGGGCGAGTTTGTAAGGGGCGAGATTGTAAGGGGCGAGTTTGCCAGGAGGCGAGTTGACTGGCATACTACATAACATTAAATGTTTATTTTTTTATTGAATGACTCAAAAGTATTCAATGAAAAGGACACTCATATAATAATAATAATAATAATAACGTGTGGATTTATATAGCGCACGTATCCACCAACTAAGTGGTGCTCAAGGCGCATTATATTATTATCCCTGCTCATAAGGCTCATAAGGCTCATAAGGCTCATAAATCATTCCTGAAACCATCTCAGCTCCCTGGGGAGTATACAGCTCAATTGCTGCCTTTTCTAGCGCATATAGAGCAAACCAACTCTGCCTTCACAGGTACCCATTTAACCCCTGGGTGGAGAGAAGCAATTATGATTAAGTGTCTTGCTCAAGGACACAAGTGTCACGGCCGTGATTCGAACCCACATTATGTTGCTAACACCAGAACTGGAATCCGGTAAGCTAGACCGCTCGGCCACGACATAACATTATAGAGAATATTATAAACAGATTGTTTAGCTCCTATTCGAGAATAAAAAGTTAAAACATTGGGAATATAATAACCAGAAAAACCTTAGAATTATACCGATATACTTGGAGTCGTTCAGTGCTGGGATGGATACTTTTCTAGTCTCCCAGGCCAAGAAAGCTCCAAATATCAGCAGCAGACCGTCGATGACGTAGAAGGCTCCAATAAAGTAGATCTGATTGACCGACTCGCACATCATGCGAATTGGTATATAGACGATGTCATCATTTTCCTCATCAACCTATTAAGAAACAAAAACAAACAAACAAACCAAGCTCAGGGGCGTGTTCGGGTTCTTATCAAATGTTATTTTATTTATTTTTGCATTTAGTTTGTTTTAGTATTTGTTTAAATTTGATTTAATGACAAGAGCGTAACACAAATAATGCAGTAAATTAGCTATTACTATAATCAATCACTCATGCTTTTGTCCTGAGATGTTTGTATATGTAATGCGTTGATTTGAATAATAGGTATAAATAAATGAATGTTTATACCACTTTAGATCCAATCTGTTCCACCGCCATGACTGGGTCAACTACCTCCCACAGGATCAGAATGAAAACATCGATAACAACCAGTACCACAACGCAACCTAACAACCATTTATCCTTCACAACCTGCAAATAAAATATAAACAACATTAAATAAAATGTACCTTTAAAATAGAAGATATTATTCATTCACATAGTGTAAAACTGTATACCATAAAACACCGGACATACATTGCAAAAACACTGAACATAACAGTTGACACTACTAATGTAATGTTAAGGATGAACAGTTCTAACCTAAACAATACAAGTACAGATCTTGCCCAAGCCACTTCTAAACCATTTTCTTTATTTCTTTCTTTTTATTTAGAAACAAAGTATATAAGAACTGGAAGAAATTAAAACACAAACCATACAATCTTGTTTACTTAAAACTCTCCACAACAAACTTTGAACTATACTTGAAAGTTAACTCCTTCCCCATTGATTGTGATTGGTTGTCTTGTCAGCATTCACTGAAGAAAACAGTCTTACCTCTGACTAAATGCAAACAACACATAAGCTGCAATGCACCTTAATATATTAAAAAGACAATATTATTGGACATTCTATGGTTTTATTTGTACCAATCTGTTTACAGACAAATTTCAAGATATTCCAAGCTAATAATACACCTAAACAACACACTGATTGTTTCCGTACTGTTTTCATTGCTGTCTTGTTGGTGAAGATTTTGTGCACTCGCCAAGTCTTGCTGAACATGGAGCCAAAGGCCATGGAGAACCCGATGGAAAGACACCACGTCTTGACCTGAAAGGAGATACCGATGTGCCATGTTACGCAACGGTCCATATAAAGTATATACAAGTTGTACCTGTACTTTGAAAAAGGCTTCAAATATTAACGCAACTAATACATCGGCCCTACATCAATAAATACAAGATAAAAACTTTTGGATCACAAAACCTGATATAATATGTATACATTGTTCAGATTAAAACTCATTAACAACCCTGATAACCAAAACTAAGTACTGAGTCGTATGCTGCTTAATTACCTTACACATTCCAACGAAAGTTTCCATAGATGCGATGTTCGTATCAATACCAATGATGATGACAGAGACGTAGGAGAGTATTCCACCAATCAGCATCAAGTTATTGATCTTAGGACTCGACATCTTTATCACACTGTACATGGAATAATGTTGTATTTTTAAATTTTTGTTTTACACTGTTTTACAACCATTTGATTAATACCATATTGATGGGGGCCTGGGGAAACGTGCCCACCACAAATTTCCAGTACCCCCCCCCTGTGCCCCCCACGAAAATCCTCATAGTGCCCCAAAAAAAGAAAAGAAAAAGGAAAAAACATAGCCCTGGGCCCCTCACTGAAAAGCAATGCCCCCTGTCCGCTCCCCCCCCCCACAATGAAAAAGTCCTGGCTACGCCGCTGGTGGGGAGGGGGGGGGGGGGTTGGTTTGTTCTTGATTTATTTTCTCAACCATTTTTAAAGCTCATTAAATGACACTTCTAGTGACAACAAAACGAAAATAAATTATACATTATCTAATGTATCGCACATATTTTTTTCACACAATAATACTCAGAAGCTTAGTTTTCTAGCAAATAAGTGCCTAATTAATTTATAGTTGGAACCATTATAAAATATTCTATAGGCCTATATATTATATACTGTAAAAGTATGCTTTTCATGATTATTTTGAAAAATCTGCTAATTTCAAGCAGAAAAAATGTTTACACCATTTGTTTTCCATACCGTATCTTTCTAAAATAGATGTTGAAAGCTAAAAAACAGCAAGCAATTACTATTCCTACAATAGCAAATATGGAACCAGTGATTAAAAATGGTAGTTGTATTGTCTGCCGATCTTCTCGCTCGATAATGAAGTCGATAGGTGGCGCCCCACCTGCAAAAAAGTAATGAGGAGAAAACGAACATTAATATGTTTTCACCACAAATGGTTACTCCAGCCTTTTTTCCATACTACATTTAACCCTATGAAGCTTGGGCATATTTTTCGTTCTCAGGTTCTCAGGTGTGTTCAGTTTGACACGATCTATCGAATGAGGTCAAAAAACTATCATATAGGTCACCGTTAGGGGCGCTATACCCATGTTGGCTATTTTTCCTCATTCTGGTCTATAACTTCCTTGATTTCTATGCGTTTGCCATGAATGTTGATACAAATTTGTCTTTAGTACAAGTAACAATGAAATGTCACTTAGATCACCAATTTGGGTTAATTGGTTCAAACAATTAGATTTTGACCCAAAATTTTGATTAATTTTTTTTACCAAAGTACAAAAAGGCAGATAATAACATTCATGGTACTATTCATGTCAAATTTATATATTGAGCAAAGAAACCCTTCAAAAACTCATGTTTTGGGGACAAAATAAAAGATATTCATTTAAACGTAATGGTGGCCATATTGTATTCCCAGAATACATTTGAAGTATTTACATGACTCATTGTTGTCCAGTTCAGAGTTTGAAAGTAGACAACAAACCCCAAAACAATTAACTCTATATGATATTAAAACATGCATAATTTACTGGAAGACCTACCTTGCCATATTACCGGGTAGTGCCCTAACTCCCAATTGATGTCTTTCCCTGACCCTGTGAATGGATCCAAATATCCAACTGCACGAGATGAATTATCTATCAGAAATCAATAAAAAGTAAAACATCAAGTGTCTCGAAATAGTAGGATAATTCTTTTTTGTCGTTTTTTTTTCTCACAAATTTAAGACCTAATCAAATATTATATTTTGATGAGAAGGCGAATTCCTTTATCGCCCGTGGCCACGACCCTGAGGTCTTTATCCTATGAATAAATGTCCTTGATATCATTTTCAACATTTCAATATTCAGTGCTATTTGTATTGAAAAAGAGCTAGAAAGAATCTGACAAATCCAACGTTTGAGAACTGATGATATTCCAATTTGGCCCGTGAGACCGCGTAACACGAATATTAACTCTGATTGGTTCATTCCTATATTGCGCACACTTGCTGGTTGGTTAATATCGCATATGCAGCTAGTCTTTATAGGCTGTTAATAAACTCCACGTTATTTCGTCCGATCATAATTGTCTTAACTGCCATGAGTATTTATTCTAAAAACAAAATAATTTTGGTTGTCAATTTATTTGTTTTAACTGAATTGATGAAGAAATTTATACTCTCCCTTTTATTATTGTATTTATTAGGTGTTCGGGTATGTACCCGAAACACCTATTGTTTTTGTTCGGCTTTTTTTTTCTTTTCTTTTTTCTTCTCCTTCTTTTCCGGATAGATTGTCTACAAAAAATACATACTTGCAAACTTCACATGAACTTGAAACTTGGCATATACTTAGAACTTAACACGTAGATGAAACAGAATTTGTGACAAGAATCTGTGACGTCATGATGAGGTCATCAGATATCGAATTACGATACATCAAAGTTTAATATTTAAAAAATAATATCTAAACAACCACAAGGGGTAAATTCACAATTTTTGTACCATTGTACAGATCGTTAATTGTCAAAACATATTTACAAAAAGATGACCCCAATTTGACCCTACTTCCTGTCCAAACCGGAAGTCAAAGTTTAATATTTAAAAAAATCATATCTCAACAACCACAAGAGGTAAATTCACACTTTGTGTACCATTGTATAGATTGTTAATTGTCAAAAAATATTTACACAAAGGTGACCCCAATTTGACCTTACTTCCTGTCCAAACCGGAAGTCAAAGTTTAATATTTAAAAAAAATCATATCTCAACAACCACAACAGGTAAATTCACAGTTTTTACATCATTGTACAGACTGTTAATTGTCAAAAAATATTTACACAAAGGTGACCCCAATTTGACTTTACTTCCTCTCCAAACCGGAAGTCAAAGTTTAATATTTAAAAAAAATCATATCTCAACAACCACAAGAGGTAAATTGACATTTTTTGTATCATTGTATAGATTGTTAATTGTCGAAAAATATTTACACAAAGGTGACCCCAATTTGCCCTTACTTCCTGTCCAAACCAGAAGTCAAAGTTTAATATTTAAAAATATCATATCGCAACAACCACAAGAGGTAAATTCACAATTTGTGTACCTTTGTACAGATCGTTAATTGTCAAAAAATATTTACAAAAAGAGGACCCCAATTTGACCTTACTTCCTATCCAAACCGGAAGTCAAAGTTTAATATAAAAAAAAGCATCTCAACAACCACAAGAGGTAAATTCACAATTTTTGTACCATTGCACAGATCGTTAAGTGTCAAAAAATATTTACAAAAAGGTCACCCCAATTTGACCTTACTTCCTGTCCAAACCGGAAGTCAAAGTTTAATATTTAAAAAAATCATATCTCAACAACCACAAGAGGTAAATTCACAGTTTTTGCACTATTGTACAGATTGTTAATTGTCAAAAATGTTTACAAAAAGATGACCCCAATTTGACCTTACTTCCTATCCAAACCGGAAGTCAAAGTTTAATATTAAAAAAAACACATCTCAACAACCACAAGAGGTAAATTCACAATTTTTGTACCATTGCACAGATCGTTAATTGTCCAAAAATATTTACAAAAAGGTCACCCCAATTTGGCCTTACTTCCTGTCCAAACCGGAAGTCAAAGTTTAATATTTAAAAAAATCATATCTCAGCAACCACAAGGGGTAAATTCACAATTTTTGTACCATTGCACAGACCGTTAATTGTCAAAACATATTTACAAAAAGATGACCCCAATTTGACCTTTACTTCCTGTCTAAACCGGAAGTCAAAGTTTAATATTAAAAAAATAATGATGCAAAGTTTCTTTAAAAAACATTCTGACGTCATCATCACTGCCCTGACAAAACTCGAACACCTATGTGTTTGTAATATCACAAACACTGCCGTCTAGTTTACCTTGTCGTTGTGAGAGCTTAAACAATCCTATTCTGTCACCAGTGTCGTCAAATTGTATTGGACCCTGTACACAACAAATATCATTATTCAATTAGCAAATATGATCAGCTCAAAAATATCAACGAATTTATTTATTGGCATTGTGGTTTTAATTTCGCACAGCATGAAAAATTCAAAATTCAGGAAAGACAATAAAGCAAGTTGATATGTTACTGAAATTAACTGAATAAAGAATGATATTTAATATAAATGCAAAATGTTGTCATTTCAACAAATGGCATTTTCTGTAACAAACGGTATGATTTGTAATAAATATGCATTATTTTCTTATAAAGTTGAACTGACTTTAACTTGTCAGAACTGATTTTATCTCATTAAAATTTAATATGTGGCGTTTTCAGATTATGCCCGGCTTTCATATTTGCTTTACTCTTCAGCCGATTTTCACACTGATGTGTCACTGCGCCATGAGCGTCTCTTTTGACGGATACCGGCGCATTACAACTGTTCATTATTATCATTATCATTATCATTATCATTATCATTATCATTATCATTATCATTATCATTATCATTATCATTATCATTATCATTATCATTATCATTATCATTATCATTATCATTATCATTATCATTATTATCATTATCATTATTATTATTATTATTATTATTATTATTATTATTAACAAGAAAATTCAGATGAGGTAATATATTTCCCAATAAGTCACTGTAGGGGGGCGTTATACCCACTTTTTAAAATTTTCTTTCGAAAACATTAATTTCAATGTTTCGTTTCTGTATTGTGTTCATCTGTTGGCTGTCAAACTTCGCACGGGTGTTGTCTTTAGTTCAAACAATAATGTGACGTCACTTAGATTTCCACTAGAAGTATTGAGGATTTATTTTACACAAACTCGATTATTTAAGATTAAAATAACTATTGCTTTTGCAACCGAATTTTCGCTTTCGTGAGATGGAAATTCAACATTATGATGAAAACGAACAGCATGTTAAAAAGTTCACCATTTTTCGTTATCGACACAACATAATATTTATATTAATTCCAACAAAATAAGCATAACTAGAAAAGCACTCTAGAGCGCAAACCTCCGCTACATACAGAGAAAAAATATCACACGCACATTCACACGCACATGCACACGCACACACACACGCACACACACACGCACACACACACGCAGACATTCTTTTGTTCTCGTGTAATTAAGAAAACATTCTGTTAAACCATTGCCATTTGCACTGAAGATTCTTTTTGGAGAGGATTTTTTTCTCAGTCTTTCCCTTGAATAATTTCCCTTCAAGAACCTGCACTGAGTGGACATCTTTTGTTCTCAGGTCCACATAGCCCAAATAAGGGCTCCGTCTCTGTAGTATGCACCGAAACGGAGTTCTATTCTCAGGGGGTCAGTCGCCGCACAGAAAATTGTTTTTGTGACATTGTTTAAATCTTCCCTGTGTGGGGAGGTTGATACTCGGTACTAAACTTCCATGAACAGCTATAATGTGACATGCGCTAAGGTACAAATTTCAAAATATCATTTTTACTACGTCATTTTATTGAAAGAAAATCCAGATTGAAGAAATCCTAGAGTTTCGATAGTTTTCGTCATTTCAAAGTCCATTTAGCGTACGCGCGTGTAGTGACAAAACAGCTGCGTATGTGTGGTACGCGTAAAATATTCCACGCAGCAGGTTTTATGTGTGCTCATCACACTCGTATGTACGCTGATGCACCTGTGCCGATACTGGCGTATTTTTGTCGTAACGCTCAAGTTACGAACAGCCATGAAACTAAAGTAATTCTTCAACGTTAAATCTTGCGATTATTTTCATTAATTTAAAAACACTTAGTGAAAATGATATTTTTAAATTCAAACCTCTGTGAGATGCATTGTATTTGGTCATGGGATTCTACTGCCGAGTTTCAGCAACTTCACACAGGTAAGAATTAAGAAATTTATGAATTTTCACAAAATATTTTTTTCTGTATTAGTTAAATCCTGGACGTCACCGTAGTACACGAAGGTGAAAGTCCAACCTGGGCTAAGGTCCACATAGCGTATGTAACGCTTACTCACCCCTACCCCACACACTGACACACAGAGGTGATTACATTACCTCCGTCTGACTTATGTTGGCGAAGGTAATGACAGAATTAGTTTTGCCATCAGATCTTTTGTGACTTACTGACACGCCTTCAAACGAGATGTTGCTGAGT
Source organism: Zoroaster sp. YZ-2022 (assembly GCA_029582265.1). Classification (NCBI taxonomy): domain Eukaryota; kingdom Metazoa; phylum Echinodermata; class Asteroidea; order Forcipulatida; family Zoroasteridae; genus Zoroaster; species Zoroaster sp. YZ-2022. The sequence goes on from CM055826.1 coordinate 17,091,016, forward strand.
ATGTTGAAGAGTATTTGGCCAGTCACCTCGTCGTATGCAAAGTCAGATAAGGTTCTTGGAGGATCTGAAATTGAACATTCGGTAATGAAATCGGTTGAACATACACAGATGCTTTGACCAAATGTACGTTTGAATGTATTGGACATAAACTGTAACACTTTTGGTTGTAGTTGGTAGAAGTCAGATTTATATGCATGTATTATTAGTATTTTTGTTGGGGATAAACTTGGTTAAGCATGCTGTATAACCAAATACTATAGAATTGTATTTACCCAATTCTCTAAGTTTCCCCTGTGCTTCATGCAGAGCCAGGGCTGCAGTCCACGCCATGTCATAGTATACGGTAATCTCTATGTAACCTATCAGTGATTCTAGATTTTCCAATCCCGAGGAATCCTTTAATTCTGCTAAGAACTTGGATGTAGTCTGTAAGTGGTCAATAATAATAATAATAACAACAATAATTATGATTGAAGTGGTAATGGTATCGGACACGTTAAGTGGAGCATTCCTGCGCCATGTCCCAAGCTGTGGTAAATACAATCCTTGTGACGGTAAGTACTATTAATTTTACTGAAATTATCAATCTTGTCTTTGCAGGTGCAGTTGTATAGTGGAGAAATTAGGGGTTAAATCTTCACAATTTCAACATAAAGATAATAAACCTTGGTGCAAACGCAGACTTGAAGGCCATATTAACGAGTTATACAAAGATCTCAATAGAATAGAGCAAATGGATAGAGGTGCAATGAAAGATTCAGATATGAGGAACAGATTAATAAAGAAGTATCAAGTAAAAGGAAAGGGGATGAGTGTAGTTAAGGAGGAAATAAAGCAAATGTTTAGGGCGAAGGCTACGAAAGTAAAGAGGTACGACGACAGGGTCAGGCAGTTTCATCAAAATGGCCTATTCAATAATAACCAACGTCAATTATCAAACTAATTGGAGGGGAAGTGCGGTAACTCACAACCGGGCCCAGAGCCAGCTGAAGTAAGATTTCTTTTGGGGGTGGCCAATGAGATCAGCCTGGTAATCATAACAGACAAGCAGAATGGTTAGCCAACAATTAGACGGATTGCAGATAGATGTGAACAAGGTGAAGAAGCAGATGAGGAAAGTGCGCAATTGGAAAGCCCCGGAACCAGACCAAATGCACGGCTATAAGCTAAAGAACTTCAGTAGTTTTCAAGAAACAATAACCCAGCAGCTGCAAGAATGCGTGGCAATGTTTTGAAGTGGATGACTAAATCACAAAAGGTACTAATCATGTGAAGGACATTAAGAATGATAACGTTACAAGAAATTATCGACCTACTACATGTCCAGGCGCGGATCCAGGGCGGGGCGGGTCCGCGGGGTCACGTGCCCCCCGGGTAAATTGAGTAAACAAAATAAAAAATTAAAAAAATAAAAAGGAAAAAAATAATAATTAGTTAGTCTACATTTCGTTTACAATCGGTAGTCTCTGATCGGGTGCAAAGCAAGCTAGTCTGGTTTCTTGACCCAATTCCTCCACGTCTATAAATTGTTCCGTTTCGTCTGAAGGGTCGGGGTACCGTGTGGAAATTACAATCGCCGATGTACTGTCGGATTCTACGCCAGTACGCATAGGCCTGCGAAGTACGATGAGTCTTGCAGCTGATCTGCCGATGGTTTTAACACAGGGCAAGGAACAGTATGAAATCAAGCCCTTTTCTTGAAAATTTCAACTGGACTGAATTAAAACCAAGAAAAATTCCGGATAAATCAAAACTGAAGTCAAAACTGCAAATTAAATGCCAAAAATCGGGGAGGGAGAAACTTATATTGTTGTAGTCATGACATCGCTAAAATAATGGCTAAAAATAATGGCTAAAATAATGATATATATATATATATATATATATATATATATATAAATATATATATATATATATATATATATATATATATATATATATATATATATATATTCTCCATATAATCTTGAAAACTTTTGCAAAAAAAGTCAGGTGAAACTGGCCAGGAATCGCCTCAGATTGCACCACAGAGCATCCAGAATCCAAAATTTTCCGGGGCCCTTAAGCGGGCCCCAGAGCCAACGCTGTAAGGGCTTCGCGCTCGCATTTAATAATAATAATAATAATAATAATAATTTGACTTCCGGTTTGGACAGGAAGTAAAGGTCAAATTGGGGTCATGTTTTTGTAAATACTTTTGACAATTAACTATCTGTACAATGGTGCAAAAACTGTGAATTTACCTCTTGTGGTTGTTGAGATATGATTTTTTAAAATATTAAACTTTGACTTCCGGTTTGGACAGGAAGTAAGGTCAAATTGGGGTCATCTTTGTGTAAACATGTTTCGATAATTAACAATCTATACAATGGCGCAAAAAATGTCAATTTACCTCTTGTGGTTGTTGAGATAGGATTTTTTTAAATATTAAACTTTGACTTCCGGTTTGGACAGGAAGTAAGGTCAAATTGGGGTCATCTTTTAGTAATTTTTTTTTGACAATTAACGATCTGTACAATGGTGCAAACATTGTGAATTTACCTCTTGTGGTTGTTCAGATATGATTTGTTTAAATATTAAACTTTGACTTCCGGTTTGGACAGGAAGTAAGGTCAAATTGGGGTCACCTTTGTGTAAATATGTTTCGACAATTAACAATCTATACAATGGTGCAAAAAATTTCAATTTACCTCTTGTGGTTGTTGAGATAGGATTTTTGTAAATATTAAACTTTGACTTCCGGTTTGGACAGGAAGTAAGGTCAAATTCGGGTCATCTTTTAGTAAATATTTTTTGACAATTAACGATCTGTACAATGGTACAAAAATTGTGAATTTACCTCTTGTGGTTGTTGAGATATGATTTTGTTAAATGTTAAACTTTGACTTCCGGTTTGGACAGGAAGTAAGGTCAAATTGGGGTCCTCTTTTTGTAAATATTTTTTGACAATTAACGATCTGTACAATGGTACAAAAATTGTGAATTTCCCTCTTGTGGTTGTTGAGATATTTGTTTTTTTAAATATTAAACTTTCACTTCCGGTTTGGACAGGAAGTAAGGTCAAAATGGGGTCACCTTTTTGTAAATACTTTTTGAAAATTAACGGTCTGTACAATGGTACAAAAATTGTAAATTTACCTCTTGTGGTTGTTGAGATATGATTTTTTTTAAATATTATTCTTTGACTTCCGGTTTGGACAGGAAGTAAGGTCAAATTGGGGTCACCTTTTTGTAAATATTTTTGGATAATTAACGATCTGTACAATGGTACAACAATTTTGAATTTACCTCTTGTGGTTGTTGAGATATGATTTGTTTAAATATTAAACTTTAACTTCCGGTTTCGACAGGAAGTAAGGTCAAATTGGGGTCACCTTTTTGTAAATATTTGTGGACAATTAACGATCTGTACAATGGTACAACAATTTTGAATTTACCTCTTGTGGTTGTTGAGATATGATTTGTTTAAATATTAAACTTTGATTTATCGTAATTCGATATCTGATGACCTAATCATGACGTCACAAATTTTGTTTCATCTACGTGTTAAGTTCTAAGTATATGCCAAGTTTCAAGTTCATGTGAAGTTTGCAAGTATGTGTTTTTTTGTAGACAATCTATGGGGAAAAGAAGAAGAAGAAGAAGGAGCAGAAAAAAAACGAGAAAAAAAACGAACAAAAACAATAGGTGTTTCGGGCACATACCCGAACACCTAATAATAATAATAATAATAATAATAATAATAATAATAATAATAATAATAATAATAATAATAATAATAATAATAATAATAATAATAATAATAATAATAATAATAATAATAATAATAATAATAATAATAATAATAATAATAATAACAATAATAATAATAATAATAATAATAATAATAATAATAATAATAATAATAATAATAACAATAATAATAATAATAATAATAATAATAATAATAATAATAATAATAATAATAATAATAATAATAATAATAATAATAATAATAATAATAAACAATAATAACAATAACAATAATAACGATAACGATAACGATAACGATAACGATAACGATAACGATAACGATAACGATAACGATAACGATAACGATAACGATAACGATAACGATAACGATAACGATAACGATAACGATAACGATAACGATAACGATAACGATAACGATAACGATAACGATAACGATAACGATAACGATAACGATAACGATAACGATAACGATAACGATAACGATAACGATAACGATAACGATAACGATAACGATAACGATAACGATAACGATAACGATAACGATAACGATAACGATAACGATAACGATAACGATAACGATAATAATAATAACAATAACAATAACAATAACAATAACAACTAGACTTAAGTGTTTGTCATATGACAAACACATAGGTGTTCGGATTTTGTCAGGGTAGTGATGATGACGTCAGAATGTTTTTGTAAATATTTTTGACAATTAACAATCTGTACAATGGTGCAAAAACTGTGAATTTACCTGTTGTGGTTGTTGAGATATGATTTTTTTTAATATTAAAATTTGACTTCCGGTTTGGACAGGAAGTAAGGTCAAATTGGGGTCATCTTTGTGTAAACATGTTTCGATAATTAACAATCTATACAATGGCGCAAAAAATGTCAATTTACCTCTTGTGGTTGTTGAGATAGGATTTTTTTAAATATTAAACTTTGACTTCCGGTTTGGACAGGAAGTAAGGTCAAATTGGGGTCACCTTTGTGTAAATATTTTTCGCCAATTAACAATCTATACAATGGTACAAAAAATATCAATTTACCTCCTGTGGTTGTTGAGATATGATTTTTTTTAAATATCAAACTTTGACTTCCGGTTTGGACAGGAAGTAAGGTCAAATTGGGGTCACCTTTGTGTAAGTAGTTTTTGACAATTAACAATCTGTACAATGGTGCAAAAACTGTGAATTTACCTGTTGTGGTTGTTGAGATATGATTTTTTTAAATATTAAACTTTGACTTCCGGTTTGGACAGGATGTAAGGTCAAATTGGGGTCACCTTTGTGTAAATATTTTTCGCCAATTAACAATCTATACAATGGTACAAAAAATATCAATTTACCTCCTGTGGTTGTTGAGATATGATTTTTTTTTAATATCAAACTTTGACTTCCGGTTTGGACAGGAAGTAAGGTCAAATTGGGGTCACCTTTGTGTAAGTAGTTTTTGACAATTAACAATCTGTACAATGGTGCAAAAACTGTGAATTTACCTGTTGTGGTTGTTGAGATATGATTTTTTTAAATATTAAACTTTGACTTCCGGTTTGGACAGGATGTAAGGTCAAATTGGGGTCACCTTTGTGTAAATATTTTTCGCCAATTAACAGTCTATACAATGGTGCAAAAAATGTCAATTTACCTCTTGTGGTTGTTGAGATATGATTTTTTTTAAATATTAAACTTTGACTTCCGGTTTGGACAGGAAGTAAGGTCAAATTGGGGTCACCTTTGTGTAAATATTTTTCAACAATTAACAATCTATACAATGGTACAAAAAATGCCAATTTACCTCTTGTGGTTGTTGAGATATGATTTTTTTAAATATTAAACTAGATTTTTTTAAATATTAAACTTTGACTTCCGGTTTGGACAGGAAGTAAGGTCAAATTGGGGTCACTCACAACTCGTGTTTCATCTACTTGTTATGTTCTAAGTATATGCCAAGTTTCAAGTTCATGTGAAGTTTGCAAGTATGTGTTTTTTTGTAGACAATCTATGGGGAGAAGAAGAAGAAGACAGATCGGCTCTCGATTCAAGCGAAAATATTTATTGTTTCCCGTCGTATAATCATTACCAAAAGTGTTCTCCTTGTAGGTGCTACCGAGTAGACTCTACAGGGTAAGTTTCAACATCGGCCATTAAAGATCTTGTGGCTTTTTACTGTAAAAACCTTTTGGATTTCTCCGATTTCGGAAGACTCTTTACAACGTACGTTACTCAGTGTATAAAGTTAGCAGTGAGACGCGCGTTCCATCTGCGTCCTTTAGAACATCTTGATATCAACTAACGCTGAGTGAACTACTGCAGAGTGAAATACACATCGCTTTTGCATGTAATTTCCCCTGAAACAATACAACTTTTCTCACAATTTTGTGATGATAATAATGAATGCTATGCAGCATCAACTCAACGGTGAATCAGCGACGAACTCTCAAAGAGGAAGTCCATCGCCCGTTCTGGTCGGTATGCTTGAGCAGGTGCCGCCAGATCGTATACACACTGCTCAGAACAATAAAAGAATTCGTGCTGTAAACAGGAGAAAGTGCAGTAAGGACGATAACAGAATTGCAATGGAATGTTTTATAAGGAGCAAGCCAGAGAACAGAGGGTACAGAAGGAGAATGATTAACATATGGCAGGATAAAGGCATGTTTGAAATAAGCGAACAGCGGCTTGCCGACCAGGTAAAACAAATCAAACATAATCAGTGACTAACGAAAGTTGAGGTGGAAGAGATGAGTAGAATAATATCACGGACAGAGGCTGGGGATGAAGAAGTGCAGAAGGAGGAACTCGACAACGTGGTCGCTGGTGAGCTGGCAAGTTTCCAGAGTGCAGATGAGGTCAGTGGAGGAGTAGAGGAGGGAACAGAAGACTTGACGGAGGAAGAGCTAGAGATTAGGAAGAGGATTGAAGAGGTAATGGTATCGGTAAAAGGGACAGGTAAGTGGAGTATTCCTGCATTGCGTCAGGTCCCAAGGAAAAAGCTGACAAATGTGTCAGCTATGGTAAGTAGAATCCTTGGGACGGTAAGTACTACTAATCTTTCTGAAATTAACGATCTTGTCTTTGCAGGTGCAGTTGTAGTAGCGGAGAGATCAGGGGTAAAATCTTCACATTCATAATCACAACATAAAGATAATAAACCTTGGTGGAAGCGCAGACTCGAGGGCCAAATTAACGAGTTACGCAAAGATCTCAGTAGAATAGAGCAAATGGATAGAGGTGCAATGAAAGATTCAGATATGACGAACAGATTAATAAAGAAGTATCAAGTAAAAGGAAAGGGGATGAGTGTAGTTAAGGAGGAAATAAAGCAAAGGGTTAAGGCGAAGGCTGCGAAAGTAAAGAGGTACGATGACAGAGTCAGGCAGTTTCATCAAAATCGCCTATTCAGTACAAATCAACGTCAATTATTCAAAGAAATGGACGGGAAATGTGACAACTCACAAGTGGGCCCAGAGCCAGCAGAGGCAAGGAATTTCTGGGGTGGCCTTTGGGATCAGCCTGGTGATCATAACAGACAAGCAAAATGGTTAGCCGACGTGAAAGACGAGTTAAAGAATGTACAACAACAAGAGGGATTTCAGATTGATGTGAGCAAGGTGAAGAAACAGTTGAGGAAAGTGCCGAATTGGAAAGCCCCGGGACCAGACCAAGTGCACGGATACTGGCTAAAGAACTTCAGTAGTCTTCACGAAAGAATAGCCCAGCAGCTGCAACAATGCTTAGTGCGTGGCAACGTTCCGACGTGGATGACTGAAGCAAGAACGGTTCTCATCATGAAGGACATTAAGAAGGGTAACGTTGCAAGTAACTATCGACCTATTACATGTCTATCCATGATGTATAAACTTCTGACCGGTATCATTGCAGAAGATCTGTATAGCCACATAGAAGATCAGCAGTTATTTCCAGATGAGCAGAAAGGTTGCAAGAAGCGGTCAAGAGGAACGAAAGACCAACTCATCATTGATAAGACGGTGCTAAAGGACTGTAGGAACAGGAAAAATAATCTGGCCATGGCGTGGATAGATTACAAGAAGGCATACGACATGGTATCACACTCGTGGATTATGGAATGTTTGGATATGATAGGGGCAGCTGATGTGGTGAAGTGTCTTCTGGGTGAGAGCATGAAGACATGGAGAACAAATCTGATGGCCAGTGATGAATGTCTTGGTAAGGTAAATATCAGACGAGGTATTTTCCAGGGCGATTCTCTGTCTCCACTGTTGTTTGTTTTGGCGCTGTTCCCTTTGACGATGATTTTGCGGAAGGTTAGTGCGGGATACGAGATGACGAAGGATGGATGCAGGATTAATCATCTGCTCTTCATGGACGACCTGAAGTAGTTTGCGAAGAACGAGAAAGAGATTGATTTCTTGGTGCAGACTGTACAGATCTTCAGCGATGACATCGGCATGAAGTTTGGTCTGGAGAAATGTGCTGCGATGACCATGAAGAGGGGTAAAAGGGTACATTCGCATGGAATTACTTGGCACACAATTGAGAGCGTTGGGTGAAGAAGAAAGTTATAAGTATCTTGGAGTGCTTGAAGCAGATCACGTACTGCACGAGGAATCAAAAGAGAGGCTTAAGAAAGAGTATATAAGACGAGTGAAGAAGTGTTTGAAGTCCAAGCTGAATGGAGGGAATATGATAAAGGCGATCAACACTTGGGCTGTGTCGCTGATGAGATACAGTGCAGGAATTGTCGAGTGGACTAAGGCAGATCTAGATGTTGCTGACAGAAAAACGAGGAAAGTGATGACGATGTACAGTATGTTACATCCTCGGTCGAATGTCAGCAGACTCTATCTACCGAGGTCAGCGGGAGGAAGAGGATTACTTAGTGTATCAGACAGCATTAACATCGAGAGAAGGAGCTTGCAGTGTCATGTAAGTAGTACTCGGGAAAAGTTGTTGAAGGTTGCACAGAAATACATGAAGGCAGACGAATTAGGTCCAAAGGAGTAAAATAATCAAAGAAGAGAAGAAAGAACACGAGATTGGCAGGAAAAACCACTTCATGGCCGATTTCTGAGATGTACCAAAGAAGTGGCAAGTAGCAAGACTTGGGAATGGTTGAGGAGAGGAGAACTAAAGAAAGAAACCGAGGGTCTGATTACTGCAGCGCAAGACCAGTCTCTGCCGACGAATGTGATGAAGGCAAGGATCGAGAAGTCAGATGTCTCTTCGATGTGCAGAATGTGCAATGCGGCGGAGGAGACTGTATTTCACATTGTCAGCGAATGCAGAGTGCATGCTCAGACAGAGTACAAAGGCAGACACGACAAGTTGGCCAAGGTGATCGATTGGGATCTGTGTAAGAAGTACGGTGTCAAGGTGCAATCGAAGTGGTACGACCATGTGCCGGAAAAGGTTGAAGAAACGGACCATGTCAAGATTCTCTGGGACTTCAACATCAAGACAGATCATGTTATAGAACATAGACGGCCGGATGTTGTTGTCTTGGATAAGCATGAGAAGGTACAGAAATATCAGGATTTAGCGAGAGAACTCCGCAAGCTGTGGCAAGTCAAGGTCAAGGTTATTCCTGTGGTAGTGGGAGCACTGGGTACAATCCCGAAGACGTTGGAGAAACATCTCAAGGAGATAGGAACATCTGTTAGAGCAGAATTACTACAGAAGGCGGCACTCTTAGGGACAGCAAGGATTCTGCGAAAGACACTCGAGATCTAAGGCTACGGGACGTAGCTTGACTCGAGGTGTAACCGGCAGAAAGGAAAACAAGATCTTTCTTTTCATGCTGTGCTAACGCGAAATAATAATAACTAGAGCTTAAGTGTTTGTTTGAACAAACACTAGGTGTTCGGGAGGAAGTAAAGGTCAAATTGGGGTCAACTTTATTTAAATATTTTATGACAATTAACGATCTGTACAATGGTGCAAAGATTGTGAATTTACCTCTTGTGGATGATTTTTTTTAAATATTAAACATTGACTTCCGGTTTGGACAGGAAGTAAGGTCATATTGGGGTCACCTTTGTGTAAATATATTTTGACAATTAACGATCTGTACAATGGTACAAAAATTGTGAATTTAGCTCTTGTGGTTGTTGAGATATGATTTTTTTAAATATTAAACTTTGACTTCCGGTTTGGACAGGAATTAAGGTCAAATTGGGGTCACATTTTTGTAAATATTTTTCGACAATTAACAATCTATATAATGGTGCAAAAAATGTCAATTTACCTCTTGTGGTTGTTGAGATAGGATTTTTGTAAATATTAAACTTTGACTTCCGGTTTGGACAGGAAGTAAGGTCAAATTAGTCACCTTTTGTAAATATTTTTTGACAATTAACGATATGTACAATGGTACAAAATTGTGAATTTACCTCTTGTGGTTGTTGAGATATGATTTTTTTAAATATTAAACTTTGACTTCCGGTTTGGACAGGAATTAAGGTCAAATTGGGGTCACATTTTTGTAAATATTTTTCGACAATTAACAATCTATATAATGGTGCAAAAAATGTCAATTTACCTCTTGTGGTTGTTGAGATATGATTTTTTAAAATATTAAACTTTGACTTCCGGTTTGGACAGGAAGTAAGGTCAAATTGGGGTCACCTTTTTGTAAATATTTTTTGACAATTAACGATCTGTACAGTGGTACAAAAATTGTGAATTTACCTCTTGTGGTTGTTGAGATATGATCTTTTTAAATATTAAATTTTGATGTATCGTAATTCGATATCTGAGACCTAATCATGACGTCACAACTCGTGTTTCATCTACGTGTTAAGTTCTCTAAGTATATGCCAAGTTTGAAGTTCATGTGAAGTTTGCAAGTATGTATTTTTTGTAGACAATCTATCCGGAAAAGAAGGAGAAGAAAAAAAAAAGGAAAAAAAATAGATATAAGTTTTTGTCACAACAAAAACTAGGTGTTCGGTTGAAGTTAAAATGGTGACGTCATCAATTCGAAGTGTTGGAGAAAGTCAAATGTTAACGTCTGTTGAAGTTCTCGCGAGAAGTTTAATTGAAAACAATACAATACTGAACTTAGAAATTATTTTAATATTAAAATTTGACTTCCGGTTTGGACAGGAAGTAAAGGTCAAATTGGGGTCATGTTTTTGTAAATACTTCTGACAATTAACGATCTGTACAATGGTACAAAAATTGTGAATTTACCCCTTGTGGTTGTTGAGATATGATTTTTTTAAATATTAAACTTTGACTTCCGGTTTGAACAGGAAGTAAGGTCAAATTGGGGTCACCTTTTTGGAAATATTTTTGCCAATAAAAGATCTGTACAATGGTAAAAAAAATTGTGAATTTACCTCTTGTGGTTGTTGAGATATGATTTTTTTTAAATGTTAAATATTTGACTTCCGGTTTGGACAGGAAGTAAGGTTAAATTGGGGTCACCTTTTTGTAAATATTTTTGGTCAATTAACGATCTGTACAATGGTACAAAAATTGTGAATTTACCGCTTGTGGTTGTTGAGATATGATTTTTTTAAATATTAAACTTTGACTTCCGGTTTGAACAGGAAGTAAGGTCAAATTGGGGTCATCTTTTTGGAAATATTTTTGCCAATAAAAGATCTGTACAACGGTAATAAAATTGTGAATTTACCTCTTGTGGTTGTTGAGATATGATTTTTTTTAAATGTTAAACTTTGACTTCCGGTTTGGACAAGAAGTAAGGTCAAATTGGGTCACCTTTGTGTAAATATTTATCGACAATCTACAATCTATACAATGGTGCAAAAATTTCAATTTACCTCTTGTGGTTGTTGAGATATGATTTTTTTAAATATTAAACTTTGACTTCCGGTTTGGACAGGAAGTAAGGTCAAATTGGGGTCACCTTTTTGTAAATATGTTTTGACAATTAACGATCTGTACAATGGTACAAAAATTGTGAATTTACCTCTTGTGGTTGTTGAGATATGATTTTAGTTTTAAATATTAAACTTTGATTTATCGTAATTCGATATCTGATGACCTCATCATGACGTCACAAACTCATGTTTCATTACGTGTTAAGTTCTAAGTATATGCCAAGTTTCAAGTACATCTGAAATTTGCAAGTATGTTTTTTGAAGACAATCGATCGTCTGAAGGACAACAATATTTACACAAAGGTGACCCCAATTTGACCTTTACTTCCTGCCCAAACTAATGTCAAACTCAAACAATTTCCTCATCAGTATCACATATTTCACACTCTTATTTTCATAAAAATACAATTTCTTTCTGAGTAAATCAGGAAATATAACCGTAGCACTCGCTAAAATGGACGTTCATTCATTGTAAAATATTTCAGTATCTGTTTCTGCCGATTGAGGGCGACATACAGTTTTACCGTTCCGCCGGCCGGACTGTTTTATATGCCCCGCCCACTTTATAACAGATTGCGCGTAAATCTTCACGAAAAGTGTGTTTCTTTTTTTACAAAAATGTCGTGTTTTCAGTACAAATAAATATCAAACTCAAACATATCCTCGTCTCTAATGTCACATGTTTCACACTCTTTACACTCATGATAAACTACATATTTTTCCCCGACTAAATCAGTAATTTTATTGATTTTTCAGATCCCTTGATATTATTTTTTTTAATGATTAAACTTTGAATTATCGTAATTCGATATCTGATGACCTAATTATGACGTCACAAATTCTGGTTCATCTACGTGTTACGTTCTAAGTATATGCCAAGTTTCAAGTTCATGTGAAGTTTGAAAGTATGTGTTTTTTGTAGACAGTCTATCCGGAGAAGGAGAAGAAAAAAAAAAAAAAAAAAAAAACCGAACAAAAACAATAGGTGTTTCGGGTGCATAATAATAAAGATTTGTAGCGCGCACATATCCACCCTGCTGGGCGCTCAAGGCGCGAAAACAAAGAAAAAACATGATTACAAACAATATACAATGTTAGCATAGGAAAAAAAAATTCGTGTTGGGTGTGCGGCCCGTCTAAAAAATTCCTGGATCCGCGCCTGATGTCTAACCATGATGTATAAACTTCTGACCGGTATCATTGCAGAAGATCTGTATAGTCACAAAGAAGATCAGTGGTTATTTCCAGAGGAGTAGAAAGGTTGCAAGAAACTGTCAAGAGAAACGAAAGACCAGCCATCATTGACAAGGACTGTAGGAACTGGAAAACTAATTTGGCCCAATATCATAGCCTGGGGTCCTTCACTTCCACCTGTGAGTATTTTGGATACCTAATTAGATTTCAAGCGTAAGGCCTTTTTCCAAAATGGCTGCTTTTCAGTGTGATCGTTTTCACTACGGTAGAGGATGGTTTTCATTTGGGGTGAGAACAACTCGCTGTAAACCTGGACTATCTTCTACAATAAATTGAGAAGAAAATAAAAGGTTATATATCGGTCAATATTTTTTTCTTTTGGTTTTAAAAACTTTACAACTTCTAAGTATTTTAATGCTTTTTGAATATTTTGTATTGAGCACTGTTTACCATGGGAGTTTATTTAGTGGGGTGCACCCTTACGGAATATTAGCCCAGGGCTCTAGTGACCACGGCTGGAGCGAGAACGTGAAACGAAAAAGGGATACATAATCATATTTTAAGGGACAGAAATCACAAAACATTTTAATTATTGTTTCAGCAATTATATTGGATACGGCACAGAAGCCGTTGGCTCTCAGGTAAGTGTAACATTCATGTCAGAATTTCGCTTGTGCTCGGTACATATAATTTATGTGTTGCTGTGGGTTCTTATATGAAAAGGGGTGGATTCAAATTAAATTATTGTATAGGTGTGGGATTGTGACCATGATTGTTTTTAGTACAGATACATCAGGATTTAGCGAGATAACTCCACAAGCTGTGGCAAGTCAAGGTAAATGTTGTTAGAGTGGTAACATCTGTTCGAGTGGAATTATTACAGAAGGCGGAACTCTTATGGACAGCAAGGATTCTGCAAAAGACACTCAAGATCTAATGCTGCAGAACGTAGACTTGACTTGAGAGGTGTAACCGGCAGAATGAAAACAATATTCTTTTTCATGCTGTGCTAGCGCGAAATAATAATTGCAATTGTCACAATAATTTCTAGAAATAAGTTTTAAAATAACCCAATAAATTCATGTGAGAGCCGTTGTGCCTATACCATTAAGTTAGTGAACAATTTGGAACGAGCAAAATACATTGTCGACGACTTACCAATCCAGAGCGTGATGGTCTTCGTGTGTCGTCAGACGGAAACAGATCAATATAAACCCCAAAGTGATAAGCCGTTGCCTCATCCATTTCATCCGGTGAGCAGTCAATCGTATCGTCTGGTGTCCGCCACCACCCCTGCCCCAGCCAGCCTAATAGTGAGAAATACAGATACGATGACTTTTGACACATTGGCAGAACGTGAAATTTACTGAACATATTTTTAAACTTTTGCATCAACTATTGATGGCCAATTCGAAAGAACAATACCCGGTATCTAAGCAACGATTATGCACATTGAATGTATGTTTGTTTTTATTTGTTGGTCACATAAATGAATACCGTCCCCATCTTACTCCAGGCTGTCCCATTCCATCCACTATATAGGAAAAATTGAATAAATGTTACTTCTATCAAATGATATAATATTTCAGTGTGGTTAGTACCATAACCATTTCAAATCCAAGAAAATTTGTTAGACAATACATCGCCCATTTTTGTACATCGCCCATTGCCGAAATGGTTGGCACCCCGTTATGATTTAAATTGATATTTTGTGCATTATATTTCGATTGAATTACATAATATTGGATACCCTAATGCTTTGAAATTTAGGCTCTTTTTGATCTAAACCGGCAAAAGATCAGATAAACGTATGCACATTAATAAATTAATTTTGAAACGAGTGTGACTTTGCTTAACTTGCCTGGGACCATCCAAACATATTTGGCGCCATACATTTTCTGCTTGTAGGCTTCACAGAACACTTTCCTTGCCATGTCACTATAGAAACCACCAACTATTATACGAGCTCCAGAATTCTACATGAAAAAAGGAGGTTTGAAAATGTAAATATTTGCACTGAGGCATACATAGTTATTTTTTTTAAATGACATATCCTCTTTACGTGATGGTCGAGTTAAAGATAGCCTTGACCAAGGCGCGTCGGAACATTTTGGTTGCATAGTTTTGCCCCACTAAATTAGCTATCCAAATTCCCGCCGCAGCCATTGCACACACAGTGCGCAGATTCACATGCATACATATTTGGACGACACGCCTTCATCTTTCATTATGCCAAATTTAAAAACGAAATTCATATTCTCGTTGGATAACCTAGCAACTGCTCGCCGCGTTGTCATGTATGTTCTAAAGAGTAGTATTCACTGAAAAGATGGTTTATTTATAGCCCTTAACAACAACATAGAGTAGGGATACGGTAGCCTCTTAATGCCTCTTAATGCATGTCTGTGCATGCATTGTGTGTGGGATGAAACACGTCATTATTGATGTCAAAGGTAGGGTCCTGTGATTGGCCGTTATTTAAAATGAGCCGCCCACAAATTAACAATTCTTGAATTATTATCGGATTTCCAATGGGAAAATAAGAAACATATAAACTCTGGATAACAGAAGGATCAAGGCTGTTGATTCAGTTCAATTCAGTTCGAACGTGTACGAGGGTGTAATGCACAACTGTATCCATGACTCAGTTATTGATCTCGTTGTATACATGTATCTGTACGTATGTGGACCCTATCTGGGGACAGTGCACCGTGTGTGCTGAATTTCTCAGGCCAGAATGGGGGCCAGGATGGGGGCCAGGATGGGGTACAGGATGGGGTACAGGATGGGGTACAGGATGGGGTACAGGATGGGGTACAGGATGGGGTACAGGATGGGGTACAGGATGGGGTACAGGATGGGGTACAGGATGGGGTACAGGATGGGGTACAGGATGGGGTACAGGATGGGGTACAGGATGGGGTGCCCTTGTAAGTGTGCACTCCTACAACAGCTTTGGTGAAGGTTAAGTTAAAGGGAGCATACAATATTGGTATTTGATAGGTATGTTTATTGAAACAATCTATTGAAACAATATACTTTTCAATAGATATATGTGACCCGCTCTGGGAAAAGGTGATAATTATAAGGCGCGCTATGCATTAATGCACAATGGGCCATTCCATGTTGAGAAGGTGAAAAATGATTGCAGATTTGATTTTTTTTTGTCTTGTCTTCACAGAAATGTTTATTTCCATGAATAAAGTGGGGAAAAAAATCATCATTTTGTGTGCATTGTTGTCTTCTTTTGTTTTAGACTGAATACGTTACGCGGGACAAAAGGCCTTGATTTGTCCCTTCGATTACGAAATTCTTCTATACCCACCATGCAAAGTTTGGTATCGTCTGATAGCTTGACATCCACTATTTCCAAATTTGGTTATGCTTTAGGCCATAGGTCAGATGCAAATGAGCTACGAAGAAAAGAAATTGATAAACAAACTACCCCTTGTTCCTACGGGTGTCGCCATCTCGTAACACGTGTTTACAATCATGGACCGTTATTGGACAATACGGCCCATACTGGCTACCGCGCATGCGCACTAGTGCCAATCTTTCGTTGTTTACGTGGCTGTTCGATTCAGAAACTAACGTTACAATCTTTCTCAAAGTATCGTATTTTCCACAATTTTAGTTTTGTATTTTCTTTAGTATATCTTTGTAATAATGTGTTCGAAGGATCGTTGTTTTGCCGATGCATTAACGAAATTCGTGATGCCAACCTTCACAGTATTGAAGATAAGATCGTTGGATTTGTGAATGATTATTTCATGGGCGACGATGTCGATGACGACGAGTCCTCTGAATCGAGTGACGTTGACAGTGTTACTGTTAGTGAAAATGACGAAGAAAATGACCCAATTGACCCCAGACCAACCTATGTTAGTTGTGGACATTGTTCCCTTCGAGGATGAAGGAGAAAGTAATGGTGCCCGCGAGTGTGATGCCGACCGCGTAAAGGCCGGGGATTTCAACTGCAGTTGCCTGCTTTACTGCGGCGGCCCATGTTCCCAGCGTTTTTGTTTCCTTGATATTCTTTCTTTAAGTAATAGTCCTTGTTACTTAGTTTGGGTTTAATAAGAATTGCTCAAGTAATTTTTTTAACTCATAAAAATTTAGTTTTGGGTATCGGGGAAAAAAATTAAAATTAATAAATTTTTTTAAATAAATTTTTTAATTGATTTTTTAATTAAATTTTAATGTATGCAATAAGATAAAATATTAAAAGAGTACCAGATTCAAACTAAGTTCCATCATAAGCCTACACCATGGTAATTTCCCCCCTTTTTTAAATGTACGTAATGTACTAAGTTGTACACTCTATTCCTTTATTTTACACCAAAAAAATATTTTAATGATTATGCAAATTAATTAAAAAGCTAATGATCTGAAAGAGTAAAATCTTTAAAAAAATTGTAACATCACTGGAAAAATATTAACAAATCACCCTTGAAAATTTCAAACAAATGGCATCACAGGAACATGTTCGTTGCTAGGTGGAATTAATGTGAGCTTTTCAGCATCATTTTTCAACGACCCAAGACATTTCAAAGGCCGTTTTCTCGGTTATGTAAATCAGTCATCATGGAAATTATCAATATGCAAATACGCCATTATCTCCATAACGGTAAGGGCTACAGAGCTCTACCATATACCAAATCAAAACTTATGTTGTGTGCTTTCCAACCATATATAAAACTCAATTTTTTATTTTTGTGACATATATCACCTTTTCTCAGAGTGGGTCACATATCAAGTAACTAACTTGTGAATAATTCTTCACAATATTGTTAATAACCAATGTTGTATCTTTCATTTCATGGTATTATACAATTTACAAATATATAGTTTTGATAAACATAAAAAGTATGCATGCATATTAATGTTAAAAGTGTTAATTTTACCTTTTTTGGCAGATTGTTTATCAACTGAGAAAATGTTTTATAAAACAGGACAACTTACCTTCATATTTTTAACTGCAATACCTGGATTATTAACAAAGCTCTCTGTGGCGATGATTTCAATTCCGAGTTCTTCAGCTTTCCTATGGAGGTCGGCCATAGACTTTAACAAAGATAAAAGCAACATGAAAAAGAGGTCAAATAATGTTAAAAATAACTATTACAGTTTCATCGTTCTGAAAAAAACTACTTAATTAGTGTTTACAACACATTGATCTTTTAGGTAACATTTCATTGGAAATATTCTTGCTTAAGGCATTTATTTCAGCAGTATTACACATGTATGCCATATTTTATGCTGATACTGGACAAACATTCAAGTTGTAAGGCAATAAAAGTTTTCTCGCCTGGTCTTTACCACAGATCAATGACCTGTTTTGGGCGTGGTCACGGGCGAAAGGGACCAGGCTGGGCGAAAGGGACCAGGCTGGGCGAAAGGGACCAGGCTGAGCCGTGGGTGAGGTCCTTATCGCCTGTGACCACGCCCAAATCCGGTCATTCACCTGCGGTAAAGACTAACGTGTCTAACTTTTTATTCCAATTTATAAATGCCGGTACCGATTTCGTTTTCAAAATGTAAACAAAATGTTGAATAAAGCCACAAAACTCTGATTTGTTCAAATCTGCGTCGCACGCCGCGCGAAACAGCTGGCCACCAGCTGGCAAATACGCGCAGCTCTTGATAAGCCATGTCTTTACAATCCGTTAATACACCCCAAGTGATTACGTTTTGTCCAGTCAGATTGTCGAAACTGTCTTGGACAATTGTAAATACAAAATATTATTATATTAATTTGTTTACGAGGGCACACTACATAATAAATTAAATAGTTAATTTGTGAGATATTTTGTTGGATATTTTGTTGCCATTGGAAGCATTGAATTTTTGTTTTTGTGTGCTTCTAACAATTGTGACGTTGTACACAGTTGACGTCAAACGAGAACTAATAATACAGTTAGTGGTTAGGTGATCAGATAAATAAAGAATTATGAATGCAACGGGGAAATGTTAAAAACTTTTGTTATTGAAATAATAACAAACAGACTTGGGGTAATGTAATGTTTAAGCATGGTGCGTTTTAAAGCTGGCTGTGTAATAAGAAAATATATAAAGTTTTCGTTAAATTTTGCAAAACTAGCTATTGACTGAATTGTAGTGAAAACTAGCTTCATAAGGAAAATTGTGTTGACCTGTAAATATTAAAAATGAATCACAACTGTCAACAAAAGAGGTCTGCATATATATCAAATAAAGGCTTGTACGCTATTAATTGTTTATTCGAGAGGGCAGTTTTTTTTTTACAAAACAGCACCGACAATGGACGTATTAATTGTATTGCCCAGTTATAGAAATGTCACAAAGACGTGTCATAAAACGTTACTGTGTGGAAAATTGTGCGCGTCAAGTATAAGTCATAATTATATTTAGCTTAAAAAGCTGTTCGATACATATTGGTCTCAAAGGAGAACCAACCTCTGAAAACATGAACATTTAAAGGGGCAACATTGTCACGATCAGAACAGACTTTCAACAGGGCATGGAATCAGTGTTCTAGTTTAAGATGAACACAGTGATTGAAAATTTCTGGCTCAGCAACGGCAATTACCTAATCATGCGAGGTATTATTTTTCGTCACTGAGTTAATCTAAAACTGGCGCTCCGATTCCATGCCCTGTTGATCGTGTTGATATTGTCCCTTTAAAACCACGACCTAATCCCAGATAACCAAATAATTTACCAAAATAAATCAACAATCAACATGGATGACATTTGTAAATACTGCTGTAAGGGGACGAATCATCAACTGGGATGAAGACCATTACAGCTCAGTGTGCAAATTGTCATGAAGAATATTTTACAGACTTGTATTTGAGTTATCAGTGTCGAATGTCGAGTCACGATCCCTGAACGTTGAGTCCGAGTACGAGGCACACGAGTCATTGACAAGTTGAATTTAAGCAAGAAATCCATATAATGGATCCAGACCACCAATATTTGACTTTGGCGATTTTATAAACATTATCAATTATTAAGAATTTTCTATTAATTTCAAGGGAATTTATTTATATTGAGCAATATCCATGCAATCGGGTTTATACCAAATTTGTCTTATTCCTTTTCGTATTCCTATTATTATTATTATTCTTATTTTTAATTTATTTTATTTTTATTTTTTATTTTTATTTTTTTTCCATTGCAAAAAGCTTCATAATTTACAAAAAATAATCATTGTAGTCTTTAATGCACGCAGAAACACGAGGTTGACGGTTTTAATGTGAACTTTTGAGGTTGTGCTTATAAGATTTCCATATTGTAGTGGAAAATTAGCAGACAAAAGATAACGATTATATTCAACTGTACATCTGTAGGGCTAAATCATTTACCTTCTACCAGTGAATTGGCGGTTCTGCTATAGATGTTTTCGCACGTGGGAAATCACAACATCAAATTTGCACGAATGCCTTTCTTTCTTTGTATAGACAAAATATGTTATCTCAATTGTAATTGTTTTAATCACTCGGACACATCATGTTTAACAGAGTGCAATGTATTGTCCTGTAAGCTTTGCAGAAAACCTCATTGAGATACTGGATGACAGTACATGATTTTTTCTTGACTTACCAGAGCGAATAATGGTATAGCTTGGTTGATCGTTGCTATTTTCTTCCAGTTGAACTCCTGGAACATGGCGAATTTTACGATATTATGCTTGGATTCTGACGGAATAACGCGAAACAGAAGCGGGAACTGCTTACGGTTAGAGAGAAGGGGCGAGGCTGAGAGCGTTATCTTTGAAAATAAAACAAAATAAAAGGCATAAATCAAATTTGCATTTCACCAATAAAATTTGAGTTAAGAGGTTGAGTGGCATCTTCAGTCGTCACATTGAAAAATACTTGATATTCCATCACACAACAATATCACTTTTTGAAATTGTAGTTTCACCATCATTAACGGAGAATATTTCAAAATTCAGTGCACTGAATACAGACCAAAAACAGATTTCAAATTTGTTATTCGAGAACAGGACGATTATTTACAGCGTAATTAATTTATCAGACAGACCTATAAATAGCTCAAAAATTTCTATTCGTGAAAACGGAAAACCGTCGTGCGCGAAGTGTTGTTCTCACAGAGAGTGGCGGAATTATTGACATGTCGTGAACCAGTGTGAAACTGGTACCCATATATTCTGGATTTGCAGGCACGCTAAGAGGGAAACCCAAATTGCTTGTTTTGCCTTTAGCCAATTAGTATAGTTACAAAACTAATGATTTTTTGAACCTGCAACTTTGTGTTGACTGTAGATTTTAATAAAGTTATTCAGAATGTGGGACAAAATCTAACTCGAAAAAATTTAATTGTCCCTTCGTGAAAACGATGACGATTTTTATATACTGTTCCCACTCGAAATAAAAGCGGGGAATGTGTCCCCCGTCCTCCACCGATCGACGCCCATGAACAATATTATATTAAACTCGTGTTTTTACAGACTATTTACTACAATTGTTACTATAATTAAGGTTTATCATGTATGTCAATACTAAACAATAAATATACAGGATACATTCAAGATAATAATAATAATAATAATAATAATAATAATAATAATAATAATAATAATAATAATAATAATAATAATAACAATAATAATAATAATAATAATAATAATAATAATAATAATAATAATAATAATAATAATAATAATAATAATAATAATAATAATAATAATAATAATAATAATAATAATAATAATAATAATAATAATAATAATAATAATAATAATAATAATAATAATAATAATAATAATAATAATAATAATAATAATAATAATAATAATAATAATAATAATAATAATAATAATAATAATAATAATAATAATAATAATAATAATAATAATAATAATAATAATAATAATAATAATAATAATAATAATAATAATAATAATAATAATAATAATAATAATAATAATAATAATAATAATAATAATAATAATAATAATAATAATAATAATAATAATAATAATAATAATAATAATAATAATAATAATAATAATAATAATAATAATAATAATAATAATAATAATAATAATAATAATAATAATAATAATAATAATAATAATAATAATAATAATAATAATAATAATAATAATAATAATAATAATAATAATAATAATAATAATAATAATAATAATAATAATAATAATAATAATAATAATAATAATAATAATAATAATAATAATAATAATAATAATAATAATAATAATAATAATAATAATAATAATAATAATAATAATAATAATAATAATAATAATAATAATAATAATAATAATAATAATAATAATAATAATAATAATAATAATAATAATAATAATAATAATAATAATAATAATAATAATAATAATAATAATAATAATAATAATAATAATAATAATAATAATAATAATAATAATAATAATAATAATAATAATAATAATAATAATAATAATAATAATGTGGACTTATATGGCGCACGTATCCACCAAACTGGTGCTCAAGGCGCATTATTACCCCTGCTCATCAGGCGCATAAATCATTCCTGAAACCATCTCAGCTCCCTGGGGAGTATACAGCTCAATTGCTGCCATTTCAGCGCATATGGGCTAATCAAACACAACAACCAAATCTTCCCTCACAGGTACCCATTTACCCCTGGGTGGAGAGAAGCAATCATGGTAAAGTGTCTTGCTCAAGGACACAAACACCCCGGTCGCGGCTGGGATTCGAACCCACATTCTGACGACTCAGCATACATATTAATGAAGAGGAATAATACTATGGAAGGACATTAAAAAACGAAGCTTGTAAGCATGGGAGCCTAGTGCCTGCATGTGTCTTGAGCTGTTATCAGTACAAAACGGCCAGGTTAAAAAGCTCAAGACACACGCAGTATTCTATAAGTTACGTAATGTTACTTACGAGGTTGCATATTATCGAATAAACAATGTACAAATCAAAACAAACAGGATAAATACAAAACAAACAATAGTAAAACAGCATTTGAAAATTAAGTATCAATTTAAATAAAACGTTTTCACAAATTAGGGAGTCACATTAGACATCATAATAAATAAATGCTAATATCACTAATAACGTTAAACCTTTTGTTGACTGTTAATTATGTCAAAAAGGTAGTATTAACGGTGCTTACCTGAACGAGGTTCCAATGGTGTGCAGCCTGAGCTGTTGGTTCAGTAGCTACTGAACAAGCAGGTCCAAGTATTACAATTTTAGTAGTCGTGCGGTTGTATATCCCTCTGTACATAGCATCGGTAGCTATGCCACTGTCACACTGAAAATCAACATCATCATAATTATTAACTTCATTGCATATAAATCGCCAAAAGTAATAGTTGGCATGGACCCATATTCATGTAATCGTGTCCAAAACCTACTAATATTAAGAACCTTATCAGCTCCTTATTACAATACAATACAATGAAGGCATTTATATAGCGCTCTTACACAAACGGTATCACAGCGCTTTACAGTGAGATGCAAGTACAATTTAAAAATACACAGTGCCTAAAGAAGCATGACGGATACCAGATGGTAGTTCATTCCAAATGCTGGGTGCAGCAGTATAGAAACCCTTGTTAGCCGCAGTTAAATGTGTAGTTGGCTTAACGGATATATATCTAGCTTTAAATGAAATGTCTAGCTTTGTATTCTTCATTGGTCCTTGATTAGACTTCATGGCAATTAGATGACGATGATGGTGATCATGATGATGATTGTCATCATGATCATCATCATGGTCATCATGATCATCATCACGATCATCATGATCACCATCATCATTACCATATTATGTTGGCCGGCATTAACGAGAAAAATGTATTAAATTTTTCATTCAAGGAGAGCTTTCGACTCCTAACATGGACAGAGTTATCTTTTAAGAATGAATGCGGACATACAGAGAAAAAATCACAGGTTGTGTAAAATCTTACCATGTTTTAGGTGTTCCTGGTGAACCTCCTAATAATTAAGTAAAACTTTACCAAAAAGTCGTTGGGTAAAATGTTACCTAACAGTTGTATAACGTGTTACTGCGATATCGGGTAATTTTATTTATCTGGTAAATGCCAGTTAGGTAAAATTTTACATACTTGTGAGGCATAGGACTAAAAGGTTTACTTGTATTGTATGTACATTGTATAAAATATTACTTTTTAATGGGTATTTTGTCTTTCTAATTGTTGGGTAATAGGCCTATGAGAGTTTTGTATTGTACCTGGCCCAGTTACAACTGTAAGGATTTCCTGAACTACTTGACGTGTTTGAAGGTTAAACAAATGTCGAGTTTTTAAATATTGTTATTCTTCTTAGTTGAGGTTACGCCTCAATTCTTCGCGAGAAGGGCAAAACTATTTAGCCGATTGACAGCGCATAATGGCTGCGACACTGCATGCATGGACATCCTTGCACAATGACTTGTACGAAGCGGTCGTCGCTGGGCGTATACATAATGTATGGTACATGACTTCAGTACACTACCCGGTATAAGTGTGGGTGAACACGTACTGAAAATCACTCGCTGCATGCTGAGTACAACGCGGATATCTCATCCCACAAACGATTCAGGCATAACCTAAAACGATCTCGGAAATAAATAAAAAACGTTATGGCTCTTATTAGGGTTTTGGCCTGGTCGCCGAATGCCTATTATTTTCGTTCGATTATTTTTGTTCTTGTTTCCGACAAAACCTCATAGGTTTAACACGTGAATGTTGTCGATGGAAGATGTCATACTTAGCATCGTCACATCAATATAAAACATGCACCATATGAAAGTCCGTAATGTGAATTAGTGTCTAAAACAAAGTACGTCATCATAACGTCAATAAATATCATTTTATTCACATTTTAGTGTGACGCTGTCTCGACCCTTGTGACGACTCGACACGGATAACTGGATCCACGACAGCGCAAGAGCCTTGTGACAACTCGACCTACGCAAAACTCGAACTAGCATTTTCACATAAATACAAAACATGCATGATATGAAAGCCTGTAATGTGACTTAGTCTCTAAAATAAATGACGTCATTACGTCTATAAATATCATTTTATTCATAGTTTAGTATGACGCTGGGGGTGAAAACATGTCGAGACTTGTGACAACTCGACAAGGACAACTCGCGCTACGACACAACACGTAACGCGAGCCTTGTGATAACTCGACCTAAACTCGACTCATCACTTCGCATGTTCACTTGTTTCCTTCCTCCATGCATAAACAAATTACACCATATGAAAGCTCGTAATGTGACTTTGTATGAACATTTCAGTGTAATCTAAGGGACGTATAACGTTAGTTTGGCGAGAATGCATATACTTTGTACACGGGAAGAAGTGTTGGGGCGAAGATTTTTGGCGAGAACCCATACACTTTGTACACGGGGCGAAGAGGTGTATGCGAGAAATTGAACCGACGCAAAACATTGCACTAAACTGAAGCATTCAATTGCATAAAGAATATGCTTCCCAATTTATTGCAGTTTTTTTATTAGTGTAATAATATCTGTACACTGTAAAAAAAAAAAAGTAAAATTACAGCAAAATGTAGGCAACAATATTTCCAACAATTTGCTGTATTATAATTTTACATAACAAGTGTGTTAAACCCTCTATGGTTAACCTGATTTACACAATTTCTGTAAACACTTAATAATGAAACTGCAGTACGTTTCTCCATATTTATTTGTTTTACCCATTCTGATTCTCTTTTTCGGTATTTACACCCAGTTAAAAGCCATTTTATGGAGCCCTTAAATTATTATTTCGTTCCCTCGAAATCATTTCGTTACCACGAATTAATATTTCATTACCTCAAAATAATTTAGCTGGTACAGAGCACTTGATATGCCATTTGATTTATCGGGATATATATGAAAACTATTTAGTGTACCTTTCCGAGGTCACTGTAATACTGAGAGCATATAAAGGGCTCCATACCATCTAAATTATTTCGAGGTAATGAAATATTAATTCGTGGTAAGGAAATGATTTCGAGGGAACGAAATGATTTCGCTACCTCAAAATACTTCATTTCGTTCCCTTGAAATACTATAGAAATGTATTTCATTCGATCGAATTAATATTTCGTTCTCTCAAAATCATTTTCTTACCTCAAATTAGTATTTCGTTCCCTCGAAATCATTTCGTTACCTCGAAATATTATTTCGTTCGAACGAAATATAGTATTTTGAGGGAACGAAATCATTTCGTTTCATTGAGATCATTTTAATTCGTGGCAACGAAATGATTTCGAGGGAATGAAATGGAAACTTTCCTTACATCAAATACCCTGGGGCATAATTGCCCCAGGGACATTTTATAATAAACATGGACAGGCTTACCAATTTACCCAGGCCTTACAAAATACACGAGCAGGCTTACCCCAGCATCCAGGTTTCACCTCATAAACAAATAAAAACGGGCACGCTTGCCCATAGTACCTAGTTATAACAAATTATGGGCACGTTTGCCCACAGTTTGTGACCCGAACAAACAAAAAATTCCACGCTTGCCCAGATTAAAGACTGAAAAAAAAAAACAAAAAAAAAACACCCCAACACCCCAACAAAACAAACAAACAAAACAAAACAAAAATAAACTAAAAAAGTCCGACTCGGACTGTAAAATAAAACAGTTCATTGTAAATAAAATTACATAATACGGAAAACGTACGACATACAAACGAAACAGTGATAGTATTTAGGGATGCAAAAACCAGGTCTGCAAAGGATAATTTGTTTTATAATTGATCGAAATACGTCAGTGGATTATCGTGGATTATCGACACGAGTATACTGATCAAAACTTCGAGTCACCACCGGTTCTTCTCAGAACCAACAATTATTACATCTCCTAAGGGACTGTTTACATGCTACTACCGCAAACCTTACTTCAAGAAAAATAAATAAACAAATTGTATTTTGCTTACCGAAGATTCCTTGTGTATCAAGACAAGCTCGTAGCCAGGTAGTATGTTGGGATCAGCGTTGATATCTCGGAGAGCCATTTTAGAGGCTATTGACATGGCTGGTCCACCAACCCACCTTGTCCCACCAAATGGAAACAGTCCCATAAAGTAAAGTTTAGTCACATTAGAGGAACAGTCACACGGACTAATAGCGATGATTGCCAGCAAGAATGTTGGCATCAATATGTGAAACATGTTGTCATCTGCTCCAGCCGTTTACCGGCGGGTATGATCGTCCCTTCACGGAGTGTTTTTTTTTTTAAATATAGGATAATGAAGGGGTTTTAATCGTTTGTCGGTGACTGGAGTTGAGCTTTGAATTGGTCAGTAGGCTCTGACATTCTGATGACAGAGTTTGTATTAAACATGACAGTGACTGAATAGGCTTATACAGGGCTGTGTACACGTTTGTGCAGCTAGCAGTGAGTGCGCACGCCGAGACGGGTAATTTAGAACACGTATGGTGGCCTTCCAAGCAACGATCAAATCAACATACAGCAATACTTGTCACTAAAACATAAACGTAACGGATACTCAATGGGCTCGAGGGCAACTGAAGAGCTTAGCTGTCGATTACACTTTAAATTAAACATTTCCGAATTTATTACAAAATAAAATATTCCTTTCTGAAATGTTTGATTTAGAGGGCCCCATGCACGCAACCCAAATGTCTCCGTAGATCATAATATAAGTCTCTCACCTACATGTAGGTAATAGAATTCTGATATTATACTCATAACAATTCACATAGGACCAGTAGCACAAAATTGCTATCAAAGTTGATTGTGTTTGTGGTTGGAGATGGGGTGGGGGATTTCAATCCATTTTCAATTTCTTGAAATTCAATTTCTTGAAAACAGTTTTTACAAATGGAGAACAAATAAACCGAACAAATAATGAGCAATGCTAGAGACAAAAAATATATGTTACGAGATTCTTCGTATATTGTGCATGCACGCAACAGTGCTACGACTCGTCTGAAATCATTTCATACCCCTTTCATAATTCACGCTCACCAGACGGGCGTGACGAACTTCAGTCTATCCGAAACCCAATATACGCGCAATGATAAGTTAACAACTTGACCACCATTGCATTATTTGTTATACATGTTCTGCATAGCTTGGTGAAACTCCATTCAAAATTAGCTGATGCGAAGTGACAGTTTCATTTATTAGGCATTATTATTTGATCCTAGTCAGATGGAAAAGGAAGATCTTGAGTTATTATTCACGAAGACAAAAAAATACATATTCAAAGGGAGCAACGATAATCAATTAACAAGGGAAATTCACCTTGTGTGGGTAGAAAAGAAATGTGAAAGAGTGTAAGATGACATGGTGAATGTAATTTAGTTTCATTTTGTCGGCTAGCAAATCGTATAAATAAACGATGAATGTAGGTCTCATGCGCGACGCCGTCAATACATCAAAATATTGTCACGTATTTATACTTGAATAAGTATGTTGAGGTAGAGTAGAGAAATTCTTGATTGTAAGATAAATCTTAATTATTGTACAAACTGAATTTGTCTTTGAGTGTCTCAATACATTGACGCAAAATAAATAAATGTCCAAACTTGGCAGACTTCCTCAATGCATTTGCAATGGTGATTTATTCAATGATCAAAGCTATAACTAAACATGTTTTAATAAAAACATGTGCAAGTAATCTATAGTTTTTAATTTCAGAGTTAATACAGGTTTTACCTATGAAGTGAAACCGTGCCTTTATTATACACTCACCTTAAATTTCATTTTTGTTAAGTTGTAAAAGACTGTAAAACGAAATATGTACTCGAAACGCCGGTGATAAAGCATGTATCATGTATTTGATGCTATGCTTCTATATTAGTGTCATGATTTGTTACCTAGTGTCATATATGGGCATTACAACAAGACATTACAACCAAACTAAAACTCAATAATTATCACATATGGAAACATAGCGCTAGGGTGCTTGACCATAAAGCCACAAAAGTCTCCTGTTTCTGGACATAGGTCAAAATCAGTGCGGTTTGTTTGTTTGTTTGTTTGTTTGTTTTTTGCCAACCAGTGAAATACGTGATACAAATACAGTATATACGCAATTATTGGAACCAAAGTATGATGCTAAAAGAAGCCTCACAAATCGGGAAAACGTTCACACCCTACCGGTATGTGACAAATTTGTTTATAACACAGCATGACAGAATTCCAATCAATCTAGCATTTTAGATGCAATTGGACATCGTTTCATAGCAAAAAAAAAGAAAACTTAAAATACCGACACGCTGGTCTGTGGTGACACTTAAATAGTATTGTATTCATATTTTAAAATATTACAGATATATCATCCGTGTTTTTCTATTTTTATTCTAAAATATCTCATTTCAAGAAATTTGTTTTCCTTTCTAAAATAAAAGTGCCAATGTTCCAATGAAAACATACATTTTAGGAAATTACTGGTGTTTAAGTGCAAATTACTTGCTACATGAATAATTGCATTCATTAACTTCATTTCAGTCAACATTACATTTCATGTTGAATTCCTACATCATACCATCCGTGCAAATGTGCCACACCCAATAGCACTTTTGAATATTACACTCATTTTGCATGTTTGCAGTATCGTCTTAACCAGCAGAGTTTTTCTGGTACGGAAGTGTTAAAGGGACATAGTAAAACAACATTACTCGACTTAAATCATAATTATGACTAAGGATAATTGCTTCTCTCCACCCAGGAGTAAATGGGTACCTGTGAGGGCAGAGTTGGTTGTTGTGTTTGATTAGCCCTATATGTGCTGAAATGGCTGTAATTCGTCCCTAATTTGCCATAGTGACCAATCCGACTTTTTTCAATTTTAAGTTTTCCCGCCCATTAGTACATTTAGGAAGAGACCTACCATTGTATCTAATCCACATGCATGTATTCCTTATGGTTTTGGAGATAGAGCATGATTCAAATGACGAATGCTCTAACTGGCTATTTTTGTAATTTGGCAAAGTGACCAATACCGCATTGGTCACTATGCCAACTTAATTCGGGATTGGTCACTATGGCAAATTAGGGACGAATTATGACTAAGGATAACGATGTTCCTTAAACGCTTCCGTAGTCTGGCCAGTGCAACACAGTCGTTTCGTGATTTCGACATTGTTGAAAAGTATTATGTGAGAGCAAGAACGAATTATGTCTACAAAATTGCCTGCTGGACATGCAAAATTTATGGTAAAACATACAACCTAATTGCTTTCCAATGTATGCAGGTCTACACGTTGTTGTGATACCACCTCATTGCACTGGCGAGAATAAGAAACAATTTGCTAGTTGGCCATTTGTTCTCGTTATACATGTATTCCGAACTGTGAAATCCATTTCAATAGCTAAGGATTGTCTGCAGATTTCTGGACAGTCCCGGGAGAGGCGTTGTGCAATTCAGTAGCAGCACGGTCGGGAGATTTTAAAGCCGTTCGTAGATTCTCTATTTCTTCTTCTTGGTCCTGTACAGGTTGAATGTTATGTTAGTGGAGATTAGTTCACTTTACAAACGGACTGTAACTTTATATTTGTTTTCCAAGAAAGCATACAACAACAAAAAGTATAAAATACAAATCATGAATCAAACTTTTTTCCCCGAAATATTACGCTCAAACGTGAGGTGGCGCTGTTTTTTGGCTTTCCTTTTTACATTTTGGGATATAATTTTCGAAATATTAATTGATTAAATCAATCAAAATATAAGATAAGTAATACAATTAACACATAATTAAAAACAAGATTTAACTTACCGAGCACATTTTCTTTAATTTGAGATTTTCCTGACGAAGAAGCCCTATCTCTTTCTGTGAGTCTTCTGAGATGCTGCCTTGGGTGTTTTGGGAAGATAATCCAGTAATCATTGTGTTCTGAGTCGGTCGAACATCATTCCTCATTCTTATCTGAAAACATGATTTACACAACAAATCATTCAGAATGCAAATATGAAATGTCGGTTGCTACAATTATTTAACTTATATAATAGACATAACGTTTTGTGCCTGTTTCTCCAAGTATCAAATTAAAACGTCACCAAAATTATTCCTCCAGTCAAAGATTGAAGTTATCATTTACTGGATGATTGAATTATTACAGAAATACAATGAAAACACATTGACAGAGCATATTAACGGCTGGGGTTAAATATTACGAGATAAGACGAGACCTCGACGAAACTATTAGTTGCAAACACTCACTTAACAATTTATTTGGGTTTTTATTGTTATTTTCTCATGTTGTTTATATATTTTCTCTCTCTCTGTCAGATGGAACTTTACAGTTCCTTTTTATTTCATTATCATGATTTCACATTCAAAATATTTACACACAGATATTAGTATTAATACAGTTAACATATATAATTGCCATTAATGTTTTTATATGAGGACACATCATGTGTACTTTAAAATTAGTTACTACAGAGAGATTTCAAATTACCTTGGGAACAAATATAACACAAAGTGTTAGTGTAGTTGCCAGCCATATCAGAGAAGCTACCAAGGCGAAGTGAGAGTTCCGTTCCTCAACAACGAAAGATACCAGGGCTCCAACGAAAGACAGGATCAGCACGTTGTACACGCAAATGCCTGAAACATAGACATTTAAAAACAATCTCCTTGTATTTATCTTTAACTTTTAATAAATATTCCTAATTGTCCACAAAAGCTTAGAATAACTGTTTAAAGGGTCATATTGTTCTATTGTGTATTTCTCTGACCTGTGTAAACCTACATGTAGCATCGTTTCAGAACAGAGTTATCGATGTAGACATCATAAATAATGTATAACGATGGTAATACATAACATTAAATGTTTATCTTTTATTGAATGACTCAAAAGTATTCAATGACAAAGTGAAATAAAAAATACATTTACTTGCATAAGGACACTCATACAGGGATTGAATATAAACATATTGTTTAGCTCCTGTACGGGAATAAAAGCAAACATAACATTCAAACACTGGGAATATAATAACCAGAAAATCCTTAGAATTATACCGATATATTTGGAGTCGTTCAGTGCCGGGATGGATACTTTTCTAGTCTCCCAGGCCAAGAAGGCTCCGAATATCAGCAGCAGACCGTCGATGACGTAGAAGGCTCCAATAAAGTAGATCTGATTGGCTGACTCGCATATCATGCGGATTGGTATATAGACAATATCATCATTTCCCTCATCAACCTATTAAGAAACAAAATAAAAAATCTTCCAAAAAACAAAGCTTATCAAACCTCTCATGTTATTTTTTGTATTTAATTTGTTTTTGTATTTGTTTAAATTGAGCAGATGTGCACAAAACAAATAATACAGTAAATTAGCTATTACTAAAATCAATCCCTCATGCTTTTGTCGTGGGATTTGGTAGCAACATTTTGGCATCATGTTTGTATATGTAATGCGTTGATTTGAATAATAGGTATAAATAAATGAATGTTTATACCACTTTAGATCCAATCTGTTCCACCGCCATGACTGGGTCAACTACCTCCCACAGGATCAGAATGAAAACATCGATGAAAATCAGTACCACAACGCAACCTAACAACCATTTATCCTTCACAACCTGCATATAAAATATAAACAAAATCATATAAAACATTTATATTAAATCAAACCCTTTGTCTTAAAGCTGAGAAAATATTATTCCTTCACATAGTGTACTATAAAACTGTATACACAGCACAAACTGGACATCTCTCATGAACATAACAAAGTTGACGCCACTACTTTTTGCAGGGTAATAGTTTTAATCAAAACACATAGTTTGGAAAAAAATGTATGTAAGAACTGGAACAAAATAAAACACAAATTCTGGAAAGTCATCTAAAACGATCTTCCCTTTATGGAATTATTGGTTATGGATAGTCCTCAGAAAGTGAACCCCTTCCCCATTGTAGGCCATGGTACTTGGTTGTTGACTTGTCTACAATAACCACTCACTGAAGAACTTGTGTTCCTTACCTCTGATTTTAATGTACAATGCACACAATGTATAATTTGCAACATGTATAATAATATATTAAATAAACAAAATTATTGGACATGTTCATTTCACAAAACCAGGTTGATAGCCAGGGGCTGTCTACCATGGGGCTGACAACAATGCCTACTTTCGTAGGGTCTAGTATTTCCCTGTTGCTCGGTAATTCTATAGTTTTATTTGTACGGTACCAATAGGTTTTCAGAAAAACAAATTTCAAGGTATTCCAAGGTAATAATACACAACACATTGATTGTGTCCGTACTGTTTTCATTGCCGTCTTGCTGGTGAAGATTTTGTGCACTCGCCAAGTCTTGCTGAACATGGAGCCAAAAGCCATGGAGAACCCGATGGAAAGACACCAAGTGTTGACCTACAAGGAGATACAGACAGGCCATGTTACGCAACGGTCCAATTAAGACAGCTATATGAAGTACATAATGCACTTTTGGATAAGGCTCCAAATACGAGCGCAAGCAATGCATAGGCCCTATACATCAAGAAAGACAAGATAAAAACTTGTTTGATCCCAAAACCTGATATAACTTGAATGCATTTTTCAGATTAAAACTATTGAGTCGTAATAATACTACTTAATTACCTTGCACATTCCAACGAAGGTTTCCGTAGATGTGATGTTCGTATCAATGCCAATTATGATGATGGAGATGTAGGAGAGTATTCCACCAATCAGCATCAAGTTATTGATGTTAGGGCTCGACATCTTGATCACACTGTGCATGGAATAATGTTCTCATTATCATTTTTGTTCGGATTATTGTACAACCATTGTTCTTATAAGATGCTGGTCGTTGTGTGGGTGAGGTGCATATGATTATGGAAAAAAAACTTAACAACATTAACGACGTTATTCGCTCTAGCGGTGAAATTGCACATAGTGTGTTTATTATCCTGTTCGTAAGTGTGACGTAATTCCAACATAAACCACAACCACTTCACACGTGCTCCAACAATCATCAGAAGCCCAATGGAAATGCATCGACCACCCTTTTTCTTTAAGGATTTACGCAATAATTTAAAAAAGCTTGGACTTGCATTTAGCAAGAATCGCTTTTGAGCCTTAAAACTCAATGAATTTATGTTAAATTGCACACAACGGTAGGCCAACTTTGGAAACAAAACTAGCTACCAATGCACACGCGTATTACGTATCGACTTACGAACAGGGTAGCCACTTTGGCGTCAAGTGAGCGTTCTGCATGCTCCATAAGCGCGTATGTTATGGTACGACCCAGGGGGGAGGAAGGGTCTCACGTGATCCGAGGCTTGACACGCATTGTAGGCCATACCATTAATGTGACAGGGGAAAAAAAAGCGAAACGGTTATATATTTAAATTTTCATACCTTTTATCATAATTTAATTAACCATTAATAATCACAATGAAAAACAGAACTCTCACATTTTTCAAAATATTTTGTAAAACTGAAAATTTTAATGTAATTTTTTTTTTACAGAAACTCATAATGAAATGACACCTCTGTATTGCAACAAAAACAGTGTCAACGAGCAGAAGATTCTGTAAAATTTTACCGTTGACCCTCTGACTTTTTTTCCCTTAATCTGAATAAATAATGATTTACCTTTCAAGAGAGTTTTACGGAATCTGTCCGTTGACCCTTGCCGATATTTTGAGATTTCTAACGTAAATGATTCAGAAAATATTGTCGCCAAGCCGTTATAATACACGTACGTGCATGTATACGTTTGCAGCCCGCGAGAGAATGTTATTGACGCACACTAGCTATTTGAACAGTGCATACGTGCTTACACACAGTCCGTCGTGTATACGCACACCACGATGTTCACCACGCGCATCGGCGTTTGCGAATGAGACATGTAGCTGCGTTGGTGGCGCACTTTTGTCCCAACCCTTCCTCCCCCCCCCCCCCGGGTACGACCATTGATCTCCATTACAGTGACTGGATATGCCGAAACGGCATATTGTACACGTTTGTGCGGCTGGCACTGAACGCGCGCGCCGCGAGCGAAACGGATATTTTAAGTACGTGAAAACATGCACGTAGGCCTTTACGCGGAAGTGCATTCATTTCAGGATGGACCAAACAATCATGTATTTGTTGACATAATAAATTCCTTTCCGAACTGTTTGATATAGGGGACCCAATGCAACCCAAGTTAAGTGTCTCTGTAGGGGTGATGGTGGTGGAGGAGTGGGGAAGGGGATGTCCCAATGACCTTATAAGCCCTTTCATTCTGCACTAGTACAAGATGATATTAAATAAACGATTTCTTAAAAACAGTTTTTACATATGTTTAATTACAAAATATATTTGGAAGTTCTCAGTTTTACAAATAATAATTTTCTTCTAAATATTTGCAGGCCTAAGAGCAATTTATAAAATACACAGGTGTTTTTGCACATACATATGAAACCAAATGCTAAGCATGATAAGGAATTTGTTTTGTCATTCACATTAAATAAAGCAACGGGAGATCGAGACTTGCAAGTAAGAAAAAGCCCAGTAAATAGAACATGTTGCTATTTAAAATATACATGTATATATATTGAGAATCAGTGGCGTCAAAACTTAAGTCATTTATGATATGATAAATCTGGAGGGGAAAAGTAGTTAATAATAATAATAAAAACTATAAAGTGTGCTATCATTTTTAAGTAAATTTTAATAATTTCCAGTTTGAATTTAGAAAACAGTATTCTTTCCTAAGGTCCATCAGAGGAATAAAAATGATCCTAGAATATTTAAAATCGCCTCCCTGATGTCGCCATTGCAAATTCATGTTATTAGTACACAAAATCAAATAAGTACTGTCCAAAAATCACGTCAATAACACTGACAATTTCGGCGCACATGTATCGGCGCACGTTATAGGCCTTACGTTAACGTTGCGTTTTATAGAACAAGACGATTATTTTTTTTGTCAACAGACTATTTTACTTGTGAAAGAAAATTCTACTTTTCCGCTCCTCTGCACATCCCTTGACCTAACAACTATGGCTGCACACACCTTAACCATTGTTGCACAGGTCCCCTATATTTTGAATTGATTTTCTCAAATCGTTTATTCAAAAATAAGTAATTATCGGAACATAAAATGTTGTGTGACGCATTAATCCATTTGATGTCTGGCGTGACGACTCGTCTATACCTTTTTAAGCCCGTTTATAAAACGCGCATGCAAGACGCGCGTGACGAACTATGTCCAATCCTGTCAATATAATGGAGATCAATGGGTACAACACGCACATATACGTCTTCCAGCCAATGATCGTTGGAGATATTCCACGCCTACAAACATCAACTGCAAAATATGGCAAATGTAAACGCACTACGGTACCCTATTGATCAACAGTGCGGATACGAATAGTGTAGGGCATGTTTTTCCGTCATGTTTTCCCGTCAATGTTCGTGTGTTTCAATGTAAATTACATGCAAAGGACTATAATATTAACCTGTTCATTAACTCAATCACAAAGAAAGGAGATTTTATGATACTAACAACAAATACTAACCAACTGAGGAAAAAACCGAAACCATTCTCCTACAAAAGGAATTCATTCAATGCACAGTTCATGCAGGGAGTAAAAAAAAAACTATTGCCATTGTTAGTATTGTAAAAAAAAAATTATTGCAGGCATATGTGTTAACATTTTGCATACCGTATCTTTCTAAAATGGATGTTGAAAGCTAGAAAACAGCAGGCAAGTGATATTCCTATAGCAGCAAAGATGGAACCAGCGATGAAAACTGGAAGTTGTATTGTTTGCCGGTCTTCTCGCTCGATAATGAAGTCAATAGGTGGCGCCCCATCTGCAAAAGTGCCATGAAAACAAAACAAAATACAATTTCTTTCAGTTGTTCTTCCCCTAATGTTCAATTGTACATATGTCGTAACACACACCAGAATACTTAGTTCAACTGATGTGACTACTGTTACGAAGTCACGAAACAAATGGATCAACTTAACAGAATAAAGGCAAAGACCACAACTGAAAGGAATTATAATGGGAGTCAGGATTTAGAACAACAAAGTATAAGTCATTTAACCCTTTCGGTACTGAATTGCTGCACACAGTTCATTGCCCATACTGAATTATATTAATGTATGTACAAAGTATACAGAACACAGCATTCAAGCTGAAGTTTCTCATTTCTATTGTTGTCCTATGGGAAAAAAAGTTGTGTACAAAGGTTGTTATGGACAGTATCAGCTTTCCAAAAATGTTAAAAATGTTTTATTATTTTGATTCATTTTGAAGAGTGCCCTCTATGTTTGAAAATTTTTGGAATATTTTCAAGGATTTGAGGGAATTTCGTTTTTTGACAAATTTCTCACCAAATTAGACAAAAATTTGTAAAATATTCAAATTGTGCACATTTCAGGCTTCAATAAGATATAAATTTTAGACAATTTGAAGATTGCTAAGCCATAAAACATTAATTTTTACAAAGTAATAATTACGTTTTTGCGCTTTTCAAATGTTATTTACTGACACATCTACAGCAATGTGTTGAAGGGATCAGTTGAAAAAAAAACACCACATTCTGATTATCATCTCATACAGGTTATCTGCTGTTAATCAGAATCAAACGCGTTTGAAATACCGCTTTTATTTACAGTTTTCAACGTTTAACAACGATATTATCTTTCAAAAGTCGCCCGCTTCATAACTCCTATTTAAGGGCAAAATATATTTAAGGGCAAAATATATTTAAGGGCAAAATATATTTAAGGGCAAATTATATTTAAGGCCACTTTAAATAGTAAAGACAATTTAACAAAGCAACCTTTTCAATGTAAGCCCAGTTTGAAAGCAACATATTTGAAGAAACAAAATAGGTGAACTTGCTCTCTCTCTATTGTACCTGGTTGGAGCAGGAAGACAGCCAACGCACATTGTAATTATAATAGCATGTAAAATGCAATACCTACTTGGCCAAATTATCTGATGGCTCCCTTTCCAATCTATGTCTTTGCCTGATCTTACGAATGGATCCACAACCCCAACAGAAAGAAACGAATCGCCTAAAACAAAAACATAAACATTAATACAAAATAGTATGATATTAATGGTATGATACATTTTGTAGGATAAATGATGCAAATTTGTCACATGACATTACTTGCACAGATTAAATAAATGAGCGCCCTCCATCTAAATCAAGCAAACAATTATATAGATATTTTATAACTGTAATGTAGGCTGCTAATTACGATTGAAGTCATTATATCTTCAATCTAATTCAGTGTTAATGTCTACATATGTTCAGTGACAATGATCACCTTCGGCTTGTTCCCTTTACCATGGTAACGACCGTTCGTCGAGCTTGTATTTTAAGACAGAGTGGGTTACAATAGACTTCACAAAGGACAGTTGTGTCAAAGTTAAGAAATATGAATTTTCATCGATTGTCTGTTGTACTTTACCTTGTAATTGTAGAAGCTCAAGCAATCCCACTCTGTCACCAAACTCGTCAAATTCCACCGGACCCTGTAAAGTATAATAATATTGAAGATGTATTGCCCATGTTTGGGCCGATTTGACGGCAAAAAATAGATTTAAATGTTGAATTACTATTTTTCTGGGGTTAAGGAAGTTATAGGCTTTCATTTGAGACACTGAACGAAAACAAAACCTGTCAATGATTAGCACTATTAATAAAAGGCGGGATCCCACGTTTTATTCCTCAGGTTGCACGTGACCACACAATTAGTGAATGCAACGGACCGAGGGCGTGGGCAGTCTTCCGATTGGCCAGCGCGGCTGTCATCATCAAGTGCGTTTGAAATATCGATTTCATCATTCTTGGTTTTGCTTGTCGAACAACAATATTATTTTTTAATACTTGTTCGCTTTATAAATTCTATTTATATCTTTAATATTCAAATAATAAGTTTAGTCGATGAACATCGGCATTGAGGTTTTCACTTTTATTTGCTTGTCTCGTAATGGTGATCATGTGAAATGTATATGCATTTTATTATAAAATGTGTTATTTAAAATTGACATAACCCTGTCAAATAGTTTAGGAAAAATTTACCCATGATTTATTAAAAACGTCTAATCGTCAATTTAATAATTTGCATTCGGACATTTATAAAACTAATAAAAGAACACAGCTTAATATACACCCACTCACTCTCTTGAACTTACTGTATTCGGTGCAATATTTGCAGTAACCGTCCGTTAGTAAAATAAATTCCTAACATACGTTCGTTAACACAGCGTAATAAGCAGAAATGTTCACTTGTTGGTTGTTTAATGTGTACCATTTCAACGAGAGTAAGCATTAACTCGTAAAATATTTCCGAGAGGTTTCTATACACCAGTACAGGTACTAGTCTGTGACTTACCGACACTCCCTCAAATGAAGTGTTGCTGACTATATCAAAGAGAATTTGTCGAGTGACCTCGTCGTAGGCGAAATCAGATAAAGTTATCGGAGGATCTGTAAAGTGAACATCCGGTTGGGAAACAATTAGCTGACGAGGTGCCGAGTTGGTATACGATAAAGGACTGTGCATGGAACTCACAGCCTTTTTGCCATCATGTGCATGCTGGTGTTTGGAATAATTTGGTTAAAGGAACAATATCTTCACGATCAGAGCAGACATTCGACAGGGCATGGAATCGGTGTCCTAGTTTTAGATGAACTTTAGTGACTTAAAATAATTCCCCACGAGCACGCACTGGTCTAGATAACAGGGCGACATAAGATCATATTACCGTAGCTGCTGTATAATATCATTATAGCAGCCAGTGGCTCATTATTTATGCATCATGCAGCCACGGTACTGGTATATATTATGATCTTGTCATGTTATCTAGACCAGCTCGCGCTCCTGGGGTATTATTTTCAGTCACTGAGTTCATCTAAAACTAGGACACCGATTCCACGACCTTTCGAAAGTCTACTCTGGTCGTGACGACATTTTCCCTTTATTTATACAGCACAAATCAACTGAAACACGGTGTCTGGAAGAGTGGAAGAACTATTTGGCACTAACATAATAATTACCTAACGCCCCAAGTTGAAACTGTGCTTCATGCAGAGCCAGGGCTGCTGCCCATGCCATGTCATACACCACGCTTATTTCGGTGTATGCTACCATTGATTCCGGATTTTCCATTCCCGATATAGCTTTGAATTCCTCTAGAAACTGGGTCGTTGTCTGTCAGAGGTAGTTTGTACAAACAAATATTAGAACACATAAACTCAGGAATATTTAACAGCAATCCAATTATTGAGATTTTGTGTAAACTCTAACAGCTACTAGGTCGGATTTGAAAAGGGTCCCAAGTGTGTTAATAAGGGTATAAAAGGGAAGACACGCTATTTGGCGCTTATTTAATTTAGTGAATGTACATTGAATTGTCACAACAAAGTGCATTGATTTTTTTTACGAATAAAGTGAAATGGCATCATCAAGACCATTGTGCCTGTACTAGCAATTGTAGATAAACAACTGCATTTTTGGCAACTTACTAATCCAGAGAGTGATGGTCTTCGGGTGTCGTCAGACGGAAAATTGACAAGGTAAACACCGAAGTAATAAGCCGTCACCTCATCCATTTGAGCTGTTGAGCAGTCAATCGTATCGTCTGGTGTCCGCCACCACTCCGGCTCCAACCAGCCTAATTGTGAGTAAGAGATGGGAAGCTTTTAAATACACTGAAGCACGCGGATTTGGATGTGAAAATCGTAAAAATATCATTGAATCGACTATAAGGCGCATGGTCAGTATGAATTATTTCAGCATTTGTCCCTATTTTCTGCAAAATGAATTAGGCCTACTAAAAGTGACTATGCTAATAGGAATTGATTTCTAGATCTATCTTGGCTCACAACAGAAGGAGGATGTAATTCCAATAATACTCATAAGCGTACCATATAAACTACCATCATTACAGTAGGTGAGTTTCTGAAGAAGAAAATAAATGTTACCCGAAGATAAATTTATGCAAATTTCCATTAAACCTCTTCAGGAACCAACACGTTTTTGTTTTAATAAGGGGAAACGAGTCAGATGCATGGCTTTTGCCACAGGGTTCGGAGCTATTCGACTCGGTCCTTTGTCGCACGTGGCCACGATCCCGAGGTCGTTACCTTAGAAAGCAAAAAAATAAAAAATAAAAATAAAAAATATAAATAAAAATAATAAATGCCAATTTCTATTTCGTTTTTCCAAATTTCAATATTCGGCCATTAGTAGTGAAAGAATCTTAAAAGTTTACAATATTTTGAGGACAGACAAAATCCAACTTAGCCCATGAGTATGTCTATACGAGTGTGAATACTACACTCTGATTGGTTCAATCCCGCGTCGCGCGCCTAATAATTGCTGGCGGTCGACGGTGAGTTAATTATAGAAGAACCTTTGTTAAATTAGATTTAAAGGATAATGGCAATTGTTTACTGCAGAAAATTACTACTATCCGTTTGGCAAGTGTGACGTAATTTCAACATATAAAGCCACGTCTCTTTCACATGGAGTGCTTCCAAAAATTATTCTGCTAACATACACAAATGCATTACCCACCTGTTATATTTCAGCGTGAATTGTGTTTTTGCCTACCATTGTTATATTGTATTAAAATCGTGAAAAACGTGAATTAAAGGTTCTTAGTCTTTGAATTATATAGCGAGTTTTTCCCTTGATGCCTCAAGTTAAAAGGTGTGCACGAACTGTCAAAAACGCGCACATGTGACGCATCTATACTTACGAACAATGTGCAATCGTTTGTCATAATAGACCTCACAATGTGTAATCGTTCGCCTTTACACAACATGTTCATTAATGCATAGGCAGCCGATCTTTGTCGATCGTTCATGCACCCCAATTAGATCACATTTTGTTCAATCAGATTGTGTTAACTTTCTTGAGTTGTTATGATGAGTAAATAGTAAGCGAAATTCTGTCAGTCTTAATCAGGGATACAAATCAAAATATGTACAATTAATAAAACAATAGGGATGCATTTCCGACACTAAATCCTCCCATACGCCACATTTTGAAATGACCTCTTCATTTGTTTAAGACTTTATACATAACTTACTCTGAATGTGTAATATTGTAACCAGACAACTGTTGAGGTTCTATATCGTACATTTGATTGAGATTGCATAGATATCATCAGGGAGTAATCTGACATCCCTTCGGCCTCACTTACTTACCAGTAATGATCCAAACATATTTAGCGCCATACATGTTCTGCTTGTAGGCTTCACAGAACACTCTCCTCGCCATATCACTATAGAAACCACCAACTATTATACGAGCTCCTGAATTCTAAAAACGGGGTGAAAACCGTGATCTGAAATTTCAAATATTTGCAATGTGACCTAAAACGGGGAGTATACAGCTCAATTGCTGCCATTACAGGACTGCCATTATTAGGACTGTACAATATAGAAACATTGTTGAAGCCAAAACATAACCGTATTTTTATCATGTAAAAAGGAATTGATTGAATGAATTAACTGAGTTAACATCACTGCCCCGTATCAAACGTTTTTCATACAAGATGGCGAATTTCAGTGTCTCTTCCCCAAAATCTTGGGTGCCCTATAAATTCCACCGCCATTGTGTTCTTATGAAATACAGAGAAACAGGGAAACCGGTTGTGGAATGATGTGCATTTCAATATTATTGTCATCTTAAATCTAGACAACGTTGAACACTTTAATAAACAGACTGCATACCCAAGCTTAAATGCAGGGTACATGAACCTTTGGTATTGACACGACAGCAAAATGATTACATTTAAAAATACTCCGAAGAAATATAAAAAATATATCTAAATTCATTTAAAGGGAGGGTTCAATATTGGTAATTGAACACAAACATAATGTCAACAGTCTTGTGTTCAATGAATATATCATGAAGCTAACTTGTGAACATGTCATGCTTTTTTGTTTTTGTTTTGAATTTCGAACTGGAATATTTCACTTTTCTTTGTGACAACATCAAAAACAAACTAATACAAATTTCAAATATCTAAAAGATTGATACCATCATCAGTTTATCACCAATTATATTTAACCTTATAAGTTAGTTGAACTTTTATTATTATTTTATACAATACCTTTATTTTTGTGGATATATATACACTCACTGGCCATAAGTATTGCAACATTGAAATTCACACCAAAGTTCAGTTTGAAGAACTGTGTTACAATAATTTATTTTATTTTATTTACACTACTTAAGACTTTTTGAAATTGCCTTTGTTTTGAAGTCAATGTTCTTTTTTACTGTTCTTGCTATGTAATACACGATCGATGAAATCGGATTAAATGATTATCTCACCTGTTACTGTAAAGTGCTATTTTGAGCATGTTGCAATACTTTTGGCCAGTGAGTGTATAACGACCTTCGACCAAGAGAACATTCTTGCTTTCACATAATGCAATCATGGAATTTGTTTCCAATTAATTACCAGCATATATACACTGGCTAAACATATCACGATATTGTCCACTTCACCAACATAATCATGTCGCAATTCATTAATCATCTGGATAGTGAGCTCCTTATGAAAATCAGTGCAAGACTCACTTAACTTGTTTGCAAGTAACGAGCATTAAATATTATACCAACAAATTCAGGAAATCACTTGCTTTAATTATTGACACAACTTATATTACATGGACCATATCGTCACGATCAACAGTGCATGGAATCTGAGTGATAGTTTTAGATTAACTCAGTGACTGACAATAATACCCCACATGACAGTGTCATGTTACTACAAAGCCCGGGAAGGGACAGTGGTAAGAAAAAATTCAATGGAGTAATCCGTGCGTACGGATTAGTAATCCGTTCGCACGGATTAGTAATCCGTTCGCACGGATTAGGAATCCGTTCGCACGGATTAGTAATCCGTTCGCACGGATTAGGAATCCGTTCGCACGGTTTAACAATCCGTTCGCACGGTTTAACAATCCGTTCGCACGGTTTAGTAATCCGTTCGCACGGTTTAGTAATCCGTTCGCACGGTTTAGGAATCCGTTCGCACGGTTTAGGAATCCGTTCGCACAGTTTAGCAATCCAATAAGGTCATCATCAGAACAACTACTTCCACTGACCTCCGCCATCTTGAATCAACTAACGTTTGTGTGTAACGCATGCGTGTAGCGGATTGCTAAACCGTGCGAACGGATTACTAAAGTGTGCGAACGGATTATTAATCCGTGCGCACGGATTACTCCAATGAATTGTTTTTCTTACCACTGTCCCTTCCCGGGCTTCGTATATTACCGTTGCTGCTGCATAATTGAGCCAGTAATTTTCGGTCACTGTGTTCATCTTAAACTAGGACGCCCTATTAAAAATCTGCTCTGCCTGTTCGTTTATGATTTACCGTGACTGGAAGCATGTACATTTTCACCGGTGTTTATAGAAACAAAATAAAAACAAGTTACCTTGATATTTTCAACTGCAATACCAGGATTATCTACGAAACTCTCTGTAATGATGATTTCAATTCCAAGTTCTTTAGCATCCCTATGCATGTCAGCCGTAGGCTTGGGCGAAAGCAAAATATAATTGTTAGATTAGAGAGAGAGAGAGAGAGAGAGAGAGAGAGAGAGAGAGAGAGAGAGAGAGAGAGAGAGAGAGAGAGAGAGAGAGAGAGAGAGAGAGAGAGAGAGAGTGAAAAGCCACATTACGAAAACTCTTAAGGGAAATGTACAACATGTTTTTCTTAATTTAAATTAAATAAACACACCTGAGCGGTGAACTTAATTATTTTCCAGGAAGATGTGATATAACCTTGGATGCCTTGATAAAGCAAGTTATATTCAGTTGTCATTCTATAATGCAAGACGAACAATTTAATGGCATTTTGCGTCAATAGTTACTTTCAAAAAGATTATATGATTATACATTCTAAATATTTAAATTTAATCTGAACGCGAACAATTGCCGATTGTGTATATATCA
Organism: Zoroaster sp. YZ-2022; assembly: GCA_029582265.1. Lineage (NCBI taxonomy): Eukaryota > Metazoa > Echinodermata > Asteroidea > Forcipulatida > Zoroasteridae > Zoroaster > Zoroaster sp. YZ-2022. Next base: position 17,135,742 of record CM055826.1, read on the forward strand.
AGTTAAGGCTTGTCCGCTATTCACTGCCTTTCAAACAGCTACCTACTTCAATACAGCACCAACAATGGTCAAATTGCGGGTTCAGTATTTGTCGAACAATACCTGCGCTTTTGGAAGCAAGATTAAATTGTGACCCAAGCTGGATTTAGGTTTTCAAACACACATGATATCAACCACAGGGAATTTCGGTTAAAACATATACTAGCATGAACACAAAACAACATACTAGTTCACAGGTTATGCAGCTAGGGCAGCTGCAGGATTAGGCTTACATATCACTAAAAGATACCCATCCAGCAGACAAACATTTTCACTGAAAACAATAATTAAAGAAATATATCGCCCGTGTTTGGATAAGACGACCAACAAAATGGAATTTATAAAGCGAACAAATTTTGGAAGATAATATTGTTGTTAAACGAAAAAATAATGATAAAATAAATAAAAGAAAATTTAAAAATCTGAAATTCGGATGTCGGAAACTGCAAAAATAAAGCGATATTTCAAACGCTCTTCATTCTTATTGACACTATAAATGGTGTAGTCATCTGCAACCTCAGGATTAAATTTACTTGTACCAATCGTTGATGGATTGTTTCATTCAATGTCTCAAATGAAAGCTTATAACTCCCTTAACCCCAACTAAATAGCAATTCAACATTTAAATCTATTTTCCGTCACATCTGCCTGAACACGGGCGATACATCTTTAAAGGGTAGATGTGTATATCCATGCCGTTTCTAAAGGGGTAGATTTATCTATCCCTGCCGATGCTAAAGAGGTAGATTTATCTGTCCCTGAAGCCTCTAAAGCCAAAGGCTTTACATTTTCTATCCCCGCCCGCACAATCAGTTTCAAGGGATATGGTTGTGTAATATCTTGTCGTGGATAGTACTTCTTAAAAACGTATGCATTACTGTATATTTAGGGTGATGTGTAGTGAAGACAAGAACAGTATCATATGTTGACAGAGTTAACTTGGATATTTTATCTACATTTTTATGCAAATGTTTCAATATTCTGTCTGTAATTTCAAGAGGACGAAGTACCTTAAACAAGCAATATAATCTCACTATTCAAATACAAGGGTTCGCTGGTGTAAATCATGGGGGTGGCATTATATCCACACGTTTTGGCTCAGAGATGGTTTATAGGATCACCCAAAAAAATGTTTTATACGGTAAAAATTAATAAGTGAAAAATAATTTTGTTTGCTGAAATATTTATTGTTTGTTTCTTAGTCCGTTTCGGTGTCACCTTTATTATAGCCGTGGCATTCTGATTGATTGTGCTCCGTAGTATATGTACTTCGTTGTACATTATGCACACAATTCATAATACTATAACTTTTCGACACGGAATTACGCCACATAAGAGTCACAATATTGAATATGTTCGAAAGGTTTTGCGCATTGAAGGTTGCGCTTTTACATTTCGCATATTGAAGCAGACAAGAGGGGAAGACGTTATTTATTTATTTGACAATGGCAACATTCCATGCATTGGCGTATAATAAGCGTCCTTGCAACTGTATGGTGTAAGTGGCTCCTAAGTTATATTGCAACAGCGTGAACATGAATTTTTGCTTGTACAGGATGTTAGGGCCCCGTGAGGAAATAAATGACAGATTGTACGACCACTAGTTAAATTATACATCTTCGGAGAGACGGAGACCATGCAGCCCCTTTACTAGCGAGTTTTAAAGTCACATTAAAAACGAACGCTCTATTCATCTGGACGTGTAATACATTTTAATAGTATAAACATTCAAACAGCCTTTGAAACAAAGTCGCTACGTCAGTGGTCATCGCTACATTACCAATCATGGTCGCAATATGTTTTTGACAATTTCCTCCATGCTAGTGACCGATACATATTTCTTTGACAAGTCGCAATTTTATTGTTTTGCGAAAAAGTGTCTTTGTTTTGTATTTCAACAAATTGCAGGAGGTAAGGTTTGCACGATCTGCTCGCAGTATAAAGTCGGAAAATTATATGATACAAAGCCATTTCATTGAGGAATAATTTTCGCAAACACATTTTGGACTAATAGAATATATATTGGCTCACATTTCTTAATACACGTTGTCGTTTGATAAACATTTGTTTCAAAACTGTGACAAAATGTGACAAAATAAATAACAATAAAATACACATCTTATAATATTTGGGACACAGTATTATTGGCCAGCACGCTATCTGCAGAATTTATATTTATCTTTAAGTAACAAAATTATGTCTTCTAAATGTACTTACTACCAGGAGCGGATCCATGGGCTCGAAAAAAGAGGAGAGCATGAAAAACAGGAGGGATACACTGCCAAACAAAGGGGGCACAACTGCTAACTGGGCAGGTCACGGCAGGTCAATTAAATAATATTAAAGGTAGGTTGTGTACATCAGTTGTTCGACATGTAAAACACTATTTAGATTTTGCTTCCTACTATTAAAGCTAAGGACTTTAATTACAAAGACATGTCGCTATCTTTATCATAGAGATTGTAATTAATGGAGAATAACTTACCAAACATTCGCCACTTCATGAAAACGCAAAAACAAGACCGTGTGTGCAGAGCACTATAAATTAAACAATGTATTAATCGATCGATTCGTCAAAATCAACTATTCCCGCTTTGGTATTTTGCCAATCGCCAATGTATAAAGCACTTCTTGAATATGGAAAACAGCTTAGCTAATTGATTCGTCGGGTAAGTTAATTAGCTTAATTACGAAACTATAACGTTTCAACACTTGAAATTTATGAGAAACGATAATGAATACACCTCAAATATCTACAAAACTGAGTTGGACAAAAATGATAATTTTTACGGATTCGTCACTTTGTGAAAACGGTGACGAATTGTTTAACGAGCCGTCATCGCAATAGTCAAAGCGAGATTTTGTATCTTCGATACAAATATGAATCATCTGCTATAATACTTACCAAGGAAAAAAGTGGTATAGATTGGTGAATCGTTGCAATTTTCGTCCAGCTGAACTCTCGGAACATGGCAAGTTTGACGACATTAAGTTTGGACTCCGATGGAAGAACACGAAACAAAAGTGGGAACTGTCCGCGGTTATTGAGCAGGGGCGAGGTAGATATTGATATCTGCGAGTAAATGAAATAAACCTAATTAAAGCAAATTGCATTATACACCAACAGATGAGCGATTAAAAATATTGAGAATCATGTTCAACCCAAAATGTGTACATCAGTTGATGGGTAATAAAGCAATACTAAGCTATACATGCATACTCTACATATCACAGCATTCATTTAATGCATATAACACGATGTTCATATCGTTAATAATTATGACGCCAATCTGTAAAGGTTTCTGTACAAATCTGTGAAAGTTCACGCAACACTTATGGGCTGTATTATTTCCCATAGTTAACAGAGCATTTATTTATTAATTTATTTATTTATATATTTATTTGATTTTGTATTGAATATAGAGTATGTTTCTGGATAAAACATAATATAATTCGACTGATGTTTATGAGAATTCGAACATCGTATGTAGGGGATTTATAGATCGCCCATGTTTGGATCAAGAGACCCTCAAAATATAATTTAAAAAACCAACGAATTTTGAAAGATAATATCGTTATTAAGTATGATATAATTATTATATATTATTATTTAATGTCGGCAACTGTACATAAGAGCGATATTTCAAACGTGCTTGACATGCCGATTGACACCCAGGCTGGCCAATCGGAAGACTGCACACGCCCTCGGCCGTTACGTACAATAAATTGTGTGATTAAAACAGTGGGCCAGCATTTTATTAATTTTGACTTTTTAATTTACTAGTACTAATCCTTAACAGAGTTGGGATGCTTAAAGTCAAATGCATCAGTTAGTCATGAACTCATATTTAAATCACTGAACAGCAGTTTGACCTAATGCTGACTGGAATTTAATTTACGCGAAATATACCAACAAACATAGGCGTCCTTTGACCACATTAATTAATATTTTACGAATGATATACTACACACGCTTGTTAATGCTGCACAATCAGAATGTTGTTTTAAAAACAAATGGTAAACCAAGGAGTATTTGATGTTGGTTTGTAAAATTACCGATTTGGAGTACAACAGACCATTTTTTGGTCATACAAAAATCACCACCACCACCACCACCACCCCTCAACAAAACAAATACAACAAAAAATACAGAGCAAAGCAAACAGCTAAAAATACCCGAGACAAATGACATAAAAACACAAAATACACAACATAATTATTAACAATATAATGATAGAAGGGCAACAAAATGAACATGATGAAAATGACTACGAATAAATACAATGAGTAAAAGGGGAGCATGCAGGTTATGGAAACTCGGTCAATCCGATGAAGGACAAAAGTGCCAGAACATGTTCTGTTGTTCGGATGCATGTTATCCCACGCATAATAAGACAGGAGGACTAAAGAGTAATACAAAACGCTAAAGAACAAAAGAGTGAGCAGAGGAAAGACCAAGTACTCTTTACACGCATGCTCCCAGGTAATACTGTATGGGAAGATTAATTATTATCAGTTAGAGTTTAAGCAGACGTCTTTAAGTTGGCAGAGAAATGTCGGCAGTGGACACAATACAGCAGAGTCCCGAATGTGTAGAGGAATAGTGTCCCCCAATCTCGGGAATCGAGTGGAATAATGAATCTGTGCGAGCGGGAAGGTGGCGGAATTTGAGCGTATCAAGGTGACGGGAGTTGATGATAATGTTATTTATTGCTAAGAGATTCGCAAGGTGATATGCCGCGTAAACCTTAAAAACAAAAGAACAAAACAAATAGTTACGTCTGTGGGTTTTAGGGTGCCACTTAAGCCGCTGCAATCTGTCCTCGTAAGACATATCTCAAGGTTTGCCGACTGAAAATTTATTCTGGACCAACGATTGTTCTAGTACCTTTGATGCTTCATTTGCCGACTGAGGCTCTAAATGCCGACTGAGAAAAATTATTGAGGGTGTCACCCACCCACCCCCTCCCCGCTCGCTACGGCCCTGCATATACACTTTAAAGGTGCGTTTGTCTTTACATACCTGGACGAGGTTCCAATGGTGTGAAGCCTGTGCGGTTGGTTCGGTAGCAAGTGAACAGCCAGCTCCGAGTATCATAATTTTCGTAGTCGAGCGGTTGTAGATCTCTCTGTACATAGAGTCAGTAGCATAGCCACCATCACACTGAAAACAGTTTAAAAAACATAATTATTACCTAATTTGAGAAATTTAGGATTAATCTAGGGCTGGACTCTGTAATTTAGACCGACAAATAAATATATCAGCTCTTATTGGGAATGTATATACCCTGGTTCTTAATTATTTATTTATTTAGGCATATTTCGGAAGCATAAAAACGTATTACATTGACCTGTGTACAATATTAACAGGCGACATTAGAAAATATACTGATCAAAAAGGTCACAGGTGATAAAAGACCTTAGGTGATATATACAAGATTTTTTTAAATAGCTACAATTTAAAACTGCACTTCGAAAATATCAAAAATTTCTAGATGATATGATCTCTATTGAGTTAGTTACAGATTACACTTAATGAAAACACATCAAGTACATGGACACTGACCAAACAAGGAGTGTTTCAAGTTATAAAGTTGTAGATTTAACGAGAAAATAGTTATAATAATGCACACATAATATTTTTGCATTTCTTCAGACAGAAAAATTCAAAGTTCTGTTTGATATCCAAAAACATTAAAAATATTTTTAACTGCATATAGATATTTATCAAGTATTGTTTATTTTGGGGGAGACTGGATCAAGCGTAAGATGTTTTTCGTTACCAAGAAATATTATATTTACATAAGAAAACAATATAAACAAAATCATCATCAATCATTGTCTTACCGCGGAATCGGTAGGTATTAAGAAAAGCTCGTAGTCATGCAATATGGCGGGATTAGCGTTGATATGCTGAAAAGCCAGCTGAGTTGACAGATACATGGATGGGCCACCAACCCACGTTATCCCACCAAATGGATACAGACCCATCAGATAGAGCTTGGTCACATTAGACGCACCATCACAAGGACTAACTGCGGTGATCGCGAGCGAGGCAGTCAGCAGCAATATATGAAACATCTTGACGACTTGTCCAGCCGTTTGCCGGCGAGTATAGACAACCGCTTCGCAGAGTGTTCTTTTTTATAAGCTTTTATGGTGTAAAATCGTGTACGTATTAACTGAGTGTCTATTGGTTAATTGGAATCATGCATGCACGCAAGGTTTTAACCACATGGCGAGACTTGAAGTCAAAGAAGAACTTTTATGCATCTGGCATTTATTTATTATTGCACTATCGTTATACTTTTGTAACAGTTTTACACAATAATGTATTCCTTCACTCAGAGTGCTGTTATTTTTAATTTATTATTATAAATAATTATATATATAAATATATATATATATATATATATATATATATATATATATATATATATATATATATATATATATATATATATATATATATAAATATATATATATATATATACATATACATATAAATTTTGATAAGTATGAGAACACGTTTAGCTTATGTGTCCTCAGACGTCATGCATGACGAATTTTGAGGTCAACCAAATTTGCAACATTGTGTTCGTGTTGCACTCCATACTCATAATATTCTTCATTAAACAAATTATATTAATTATAAAATGAAAATAATAAATATTTTTAGGGGTGACGTTTCTTTTGCTGTTATGTATATATATATATTATTTTATTGTTATTATTTTTTATTCTTATTCTTATTCTTTTATATAGCACAGTGAACTTTGTTGTCTCTGAACTTCTTTGTCTCTTGAGGCCATGTAAAGTATTATTAGGTGTTCGAGCTACAGAGCGCGAGCACCTATTGTTTTTGTTCGTTTTTTTTGTTTTTCTTTTTCTTCTCCTTCTTTTCCGGATCGATTGTCTACAAAAAAACACATACTTGCAAACTTCATATGAACTTGAAACTTGGCACATACTTAGAACATAACACGTAGATGAAACATAATTTGTGACGTCATTATTAGGTCATCAGATATCGAATTTCGATCAATCATTCTTTATTAGTTAAAACGTTTTGATTACGTTGCAAATTAAAGATCTACACGGCTTTTTCAACGCTAAAAAAGTGCGCACTCTGTTGGTGAATGTAAATCAGCTCTGGTCGTGCTCATTATGTATGCATGTAAAAATCATATCTCAACAACCACAACAGGTAAATTGACAGTTTTTGCACCATTGTACAGATTGTTAATTGTCAAAAAATATTTACACAAAGGTGACCCCAATTTGACCTTACTTCCTGTCCAAACCGAAGTCAACGTTTAATGTTTAAAAAAATCATATCTCCACAACCACAAGAGGTAAATTGACATTTTTTGTATCATTGTACAGATTGTTAATTGTCAAAAAATATTTACACAAAGGTGACCCCAATTTGACCTTACTTCCTGTCCAAACCGGAAGTCAAAGTTTAATGTTTAAAAAAATCATATCTCCACAACCACAAGAGGTAAATTGACATTTTTTGTATCATTGTATAGATTGTTAATTGTCGAAAAATATTTACAAAAAGGTGATCCCAATTTGACCTTACTTCCTGTCCAAACCGGAAGTCAAAGTTTAATATTTAAAAAATCATATCTCAACAACTACAAGAGGTAAATTCACAATTTTTATACCATTGCACAGATCGTTAATTGTCAAAAAATATTTACAAAAAATTGACCCCAATTTGACCTTACTTCCTGTCCAAACCGGAAGTCAAAGTTTAATATTAAAAAATCATATCTCAACAACCACAAGAGGTAAATTGACATTTTTGTACCATTGTATAGACTGTTAATTGTCGAAAAATATCTACACAAAGGTGACCCCAATTTGACCTTACTTCCTGTCCAAACCGGAAGTCAAAGTTTAATATTAAAACAAATAATGATGCAAAGTTTCTTTTAAAAACATTCTGACGTCGTCATCACTGCCCTGACAAAACTCGAACACCTATGTGTTTGTATTATCACAAACACTGCCGTCTAGTTAGGAATTGGAATGGACAATCACTGTTTTGTTATTTGACAAACTATATGATTTTACATTTATTTATAATAACTATGGAAAACTGAAAAATAAATTATAAATGTTTGTTTTTGTTTGGCAAATTTCTCATGTTGTTTTCTTCATTCCGAATAATTATTGCATGATAAGGGATTTAAACAATAAATTTACCGAAGTAATGGCATACTGTAATTAAGTAGACTCTATAAAGCCATGACGCAAACAAATGCAATGATTCCATCATATTCGAATATAATGCTAGTTTGCACTTCGGTGATTGGCAATGGAATATCAAACATGGAATAATTTAAACACAATTTAAAAGGTAAATAATAAAAAATAATAATAAAATAAATAAAAAATGAAAAAATCATTACACAAACAAATTTTATACAATACTTGTTAATACCACTATAGCCAAAGTGTTATTGCATGCAACGTGTTACATAGTTTCCCAGATACCTTGTGGCAAAACAAACCTTTGTCATTAGCCAGGCTTAAATAAGGTGGACACATATACATAATTATAATTTAACAACCCTGCGACGTGCCATGACACTTATACGAACAGCGCGGTTGCATCGCGCTAAATTTTTTAGTAGGTGTGAAGGGGCGCTATAACTTCTGTTGTGTTGAACACTACCAACTCCCAATGGTTTTAACAGATGCCTAGAGGTCCTCTAGACCCTAGACAACAATTTGAAGCAAAAAAAAATGTAAAGGCCCTTTAGGTTGATGTTTATTTTAGTTCTGATAACGCTTTTCGCCTACCCCAAATCGACATAAAATATACCCTATTATGTGTACCCATAGCAGTTATAGGAATAAACATCTCTCATCCTTTGGCTGATGTCTCCTGCTTGTCTGTAATAATGTTCTGCCACACCATAGTGGGTAACTGATTGCCTTTGATAAGCCGCTTAGGAGCTGAAGTCAATGGCCTTGTGTTGACAGATGGGATTAGGATTTGTACACGGTCCTATGGGACCATGCAGGATTTGTACACGGTCCTATGGGACCATGCTTTTTGCAGTAGGATTTTTTGAGTCAAGGGTTCAAAGCAGGCTAATGGGAATTAACCATGCTATTTGGGTATACTTCAACAGTGAACTTACGGAATTTGAGAAATTTCGGGTAAAAATCAACGGAGTAATTAGGTTTTGTTTACAAACCTACTACCAAAATTAGCGCCATGGCACGACGCAGGGTTTTAAAAAACGCATTTGAACTATATACACGATTTACATCAATACTATTCAAACGGAATTTAGAGGTCACTTTAATTACATATGAAATTAACTTAAACTTTTAATTGAAAGCCAAATAAATTAAAATTTAGTTTAGTTTGTGAACAGTTCAACATCTCAAATGGTTTAACTGTTACATAACCTTATATAACTAAATCAGTAAACACTTAGATGTACATACTCTCAACTCAAATGAAAGTGTAAATCTGTTATTTTAAGTAAATCTTTACTTAAAATATAGATTTCTTGTCTGCCAAAACTAATTTTATATTTAAAAAAAACGACATAACAAAAGTCTCCACTTTAAATACATTTTAAAAATAAATTTAGCAAGCAAACTTTTCGTTTCTTTACATCAAGATATTAATTAATTAATCAATACAACCTTCCCCAATATTATTTGGCAGGTGATGTTCTTCGTTTTGTCAAGCCGATTACAGGATCCTGTCGTCACGTAGATTCGTACTTACTGGTTAATTTTCAGTCATTACTTAAATGGGTAAATGGGTCATCTATACAAAATATCCAAGGTTACTACAAATGTCTATTATTAAATACAATTCAACAATACTCAATTAATCTTTTTAAAAATGATTTAACATAAATACAGTTGTTGTAGTGTCTAAAATGCATCTATTCGAATTGTCCAATAATGTTCTGACACTAACATCGCACTTTGATAACTTCTGTTTTAAAGGCTAATTATAAACAATTATTCAGTTATCACAAAAATATATAATAATATCTGAATATCATACATGCAGTTATTGAAGAGGAAGTAACTCTGCAACTTGAGGGCAATGCCAAATAAAGATTAGTCATCTTGATGAGGCATGCTGTAAACCCGATGTTGCTGTTTCATCTCGGCTGCCAGTTCCGGGTGACAATTCAACGAAATATCTCCAATATACTTTACCTAGGTACTAAATGTTTACCTCAAACTTACTAAGGACACGAATTACTATAACAAAGATAACGAATTACCATAACAAAGATAACAAATTACCATAACAAAGATAACAAATTACCATAACAAAGATAACGAATTACCGTAACCAAGGGCTAAGGGGGGCATCCTCCGACTGGATGAGTAACAACAGATAATCGAGGCATCACTAGGGTGGATCAAAAACAGTAGACGCTACTTGACATACATTGCACACGAGATTTTTGGGGTGTATTTTTCTATTCCCCGAAATGGTAATTCCACCCAAACACCGCTTGAAACAAAACTTTATGTACCATTCAGTGTTGTAGTCGAGACCAGCTTGTCCGAGACCAAGACCAAGACCGAGACCGAGCCCAAGACCAAGGCATCCGAGACGGAGACGGAGACGGAGACCAAGACCGAGACCGAGACCAAGGCATCCGAGACCGAGACCAAGGCATCCGAGACCGAGACCAAGGTATCCGAGACCGAGACCGAGACCAAGGCATCCGAGACTGAGACCGAGACCGAGACCTGCCCATTTGAGACCGAGACCAGCCCTTCAAAGACCGAGACTTTTATAGGGCGAGACCGAGACCAAGACCAAGACCGGCAAAAAAGGTCTCGAGACGGTCTCGAGACCAAGACCAGGTCTCGAGACCTACAACACTGGTACCATTTTTAATTTTAATAAAACAAAAATTGGTAGGCTCATGGGGGAACAGATTTGAACTCCCTGATCACCCTTGGCAACGAAAAACTTTGACACTAAGGAATACAACTGAAACTCAGTTGGTCTCGTCCACAACCTCGTCTGTATCCATCATCTCGTTTCGAAGAATCTCATGAATCAGAATGTAACTACAATTGTGACTCTGCTGGTGCGCTTCTTAAGGCAATTGATTCCAGACTTCTCAGACACGTTTAATGCATTTGCAATGAGTGGTTCTTTTATTCAAAGAATAATGCTACAATGAAATACGAGTTAATAAAAAAGCAAAGCAATTTATCTAAATCAACCCTATCAGGCCTGGAAGGGGTGTACAATATTCCCTTTGATATTTGAATGTTTAACAACTCCAGAATGCTTCAACCAATCGCGCCCAAATTGTCCGACTTTTCCCAACTATTCTTTAGGACGATGTCACATATTTTGAATAAGTCAAACTAATTTTTCACTTTTGAGTGGTTTACAGTTTTGATAATGTAAGACATTGAATTGTATGTTTTGGGGTTTATTGTCAAAATTGTCCACTTAACTGTCCAATAATTATGTCATGGGAATCTTATGGCGGCCGTTCCGTTTATATATAAAAATGTTATTTGTAGCTAATTTCAAACTTTCTTGCCTAATAATTATACGAATATAAAATATACAATTGTGTTATAGATGTGAATTTTGCTGGCTTAACTGTACTTTTAATTAATATCAACATCAATCTTTGTAAAGAGTTTGAGTCAGTAGTAATAGCAGTTGTAGTCCTAGCGCCCTCAAACGGAGATCTAAGCGTCGTAACAGTATTGTTTGGAGGTAAGACGACGTCTATGCCAAGTTTGGTGACCAACAGGAGGAAAATTAAGGAATATATTCGGAACATTCATCCCACAGATTGTTGAATTTAATTAACATCGGTACTAAATTACATGAAAACAAAAACAGCTAAACATTCAAGAAAATACGAATCAGTCCCAGGCCTGAGATCAGGAAAAAAGAAAGAAAGAAAAGCAGGTCTGATAGGGTTACAAATCTCAAATTTGATTCAGGCTAGACCATATGAACTGATATGCAACTATCGATCATTTATATATTAACACAAATTAAACTGTGCTTGCAGTTAATAGTTTCATTAATCATCAAACAAAAATTGTATTTATTGTGATTGTTCACTGTGTCGAATTAGTGATATAATGACCACGTGTGTGTGTGAGATAGCAACAAGTATTTTTTTTAACCCATCATTAGAAGATCAGACGCAAGCAGCAGTGATGAAGTCACCAAATATTTGAAGGTCTGAAGTCACTGATCACATTGAAATATCGTACCACGTTTGAATTTAAATTTAAATGTTATTTTAATTTTAAGTTTAAGTTTAAGTTTAAGTTGGACAGGAAATAAAGGTCATGTTAGCTTCATTTCATAGAGCGAACATTTCGGATTTTCAATTTTGTTTTAATCATGGACAAATGTAGATTTGTCCTAATTTAGTTCAGGAGTTTTCTTAGATTTTCGTGGGTTCGTAACCATTCATTAAAAAACAAATAAACAGACGTGATATTTAAGCAGAATATAAGGACAAATTCAGACGACAGAGAGCTTGCCCTTTTCTAGAAAATAATAATCACAAATTAAACTTAGTCTGCTAAGGTGATTCAAAATAACACTTCTAATATCACATTATTATGTGTTTTATTATGTTTTAGAATATAAGCTACATAAAGTGGGAAGTATACGTCATCAACCGGCTTTCTATACAGTTCACGGATGTGTAAATTGTTTGAAATGAGATACAAAATTAATGTGTTGGCTTGATTCTAATCAGAGTACGTTATGTTGGTCTTTCGTGCTCACATTTCTAATAAGAAATATGCTATCCATGTCAATCTCAAGGAGTCATCGCTGATTCCTGTGCAGTCCTAGGAGAGCCATTAAGTACTTCAGTAACAGCAACTTCGGGTGAGTTTTTAGTCGTTTGTAGCTTCTTTATTTCTTCTTCTTGGTCCTAAAGCGATTGGACATAATTATTATGATCAGTGCCTGATTCGTATCGGCTCGCGCAGCGTGTGAGCCCTTCCCACTGGGGCAACCAAGAAAGAATAGCGAAAATAAAATTAACAAACTAGCCAACATTTTAATCCCGAAAAATTACCCTCAAAAGAGGAATGAGGCTGTTTGTGCCGTTATTTTCTTCTTTTATTTTAGTAAAGTATTTGCAGTGTAGTATTAATATCGAAATCAATCAGAGAATTAAACCATTTTACATTGCAAATAAACAAGTTAATAATAATAATAATAATAATAATAATAATAATAATAATAATAATAATAATAATAATAATAATAATAATAATAATAATAATAATAATAATAATAATAATAATAATAATAATAATAATAATAATAATAATAATAATAATAATAATAATAATGATAATGATAATAATAATGATAATGATAATAATAATAATAATAATAATAATAATAATAATAATAATAATAATAATAATAATAATAATAATAATAATAATAATAATAATAATAATAATAATAATAATAATAATAATAATAATAATAATAATAATAATAATAATAATAATAATAATAATAATAATAATAATAATAATAATAATAATAATAATAATAATGTAGACTTATATAGCGCATGTATCCACCAAACTGGTGCTCAAGGCGCATTATATTATTACCCCTGCTCATCAGGCTCATAAATCATTCCTGAAACCATCTCATCTCCCTGGGGAGTATACAGCTCAATTGCTGCCATTACAGCGCATATAGGGCTAATCAAACACAACAACCAACTCTGCCCTCACAGATTTTTATGTCTGCCGTTTAGATAATGTGCTTTATCAGACAATTATTAGCTAGTAGTCAAATTTAACATTGCGGTCGCCTTTCGTGAACTTTTGTGAGTTTATGGACATAAGCTGTTTTTGGAAATAAATGAAACGTTTAAATCCCCTAGGTTGGGATTTGGGACATTTTGGAAAAGAACAAATAATATACTGGTAGAAAGAGCTGATAAACACCTACAAGTTAATTTATCTAAACATATGGGTCTTTTTTCCATGTTGGAAATTGTTTTTCAAATATTTGAAAGTTTGAGTTCAATATGTCAATTGATGAAATATCCAAGAAGAGTCATTCATATCCTGGCACAAAATATGTCAATAGATGGCTGTACTCCTCCAATAGAATAGAAGGAATTTAATGAGTTAACTTACCGAACACTTTTTCTTCCATTGGAGTATTTCCTGACGAAGAAGCCCTATCTCTTTCTGTAAGTCATCCGATATGTTGTTAGGGGTGTTAAGGGTCGTTGCTGCAGTAATCATCGTGTTCTGAGTTGGTCGAACATCATTCCTCATTCTTATCTGAAAACATGAATTATAAACAAGTTATTGATGACGCAAATATTTCGGAAAGTAAGTTACTTTTGCTAGTGTACCAATCTGAATGCGTTCTCAGATAATGTGCATAGTTTGGGATTTATGATGTGTTCGAGTTCAACCCCAAACACCCTTAATACTGTTCGTTTTAATGTATTTTGTGTTCCTGTTCTAACTGTACTTTGTAGAATGTCGTCTATAGAATATCTGTAGAATAACCCAATTTCATAATAACTTGACACTTATCACTCATATTGGTTGGACTCACTTTAAATTAGTCTCTATTTTGTAGTATTAAAATTAAGTCACTAATTAATTAATTTTAGATTTTGTTTGTAACTAACATATCAACATCAAACAGGGCCCTCAAGCGATTATGCTGGCGAGCTGTATGTATAAACGATGGTGGATGATAACATTACGAGATTACACAAGGTATATTCGTTTTGGGACACCTTGTGTGCACTTTAATAAAGGTTTTCCCGGTCAATTTCGGCAAATAACCAGCCAGTTTAAACACTGCGTCATTCTGTTTCGCGCGAAATTGAATGCTCAAAATCATCATTCAATTTCGTTTTATGAGTAGGCAATAGTACTCTTGCGTCATGCGATTTAAATAAAATAACCATCCAATTTAACAATCCACTCGAACATCATTCAGTTTCGCAGGAGCTTTTCGGGCGCGTATTTGGTCATTTGTGAAATTTGTGCAACTTAATTGACACTTTGTTAAACTTCGTTTAACTTTAGTTTCCGATAGGCCTATGTTTTTAAAGGTATAAAAACGGTTCACCAATGAATGAATGGACAGTAAGAAACCAGGATAAAAAATGATAAAGACACACTCAAACAATAAAAACATGTTACAATGAAACAGTCCAATATAACATAAATGTTTTAAAAACGCATTACAGAATTAGGCCCAGGTCAGAAAACCAATAAAGATTCTAATCAGAGAATGAACAAAACAAAGTAAGACCGATTGGCCTTATATAAAGTGTACGAGAAACGCACTTGGATAAAGAAAACAAAATTAAGTTTGTAAGTAAACATATTAAGTAAGTAAAAATATGAAACGTATTCTGTTTTCTTTTTTGCTTTTGTTTCTTGTATTTTTTTTAATTCTCATTTTGCGAAATTGATTGACGTTATACGAAAATGAAAGTAACATTTTAGTAAAAATCTCCAGTCGAACTAAAACTGCTAAATTGGATGAAGAATGTGCATTACTAAAAAGAACAACGTATATGCTAAATGGAATATAATGCCACATGAATTCGCTTAGCCTGAAAATGAAATTCAATGCTTGAATTTAATTCGAAACACACTAACAACTGGAGAGGCAAAATCGCTTTAATATAAACTTATGAAAGTGAAATTGGCCGTTTATTTACCGAAATTGACTGGTAAATCCTATTATATCATCAATAAAGAATTAGCTTCGGCAAACGTCTTACCAACCAAAAGGAAATTTAGTGAAAGTGTAAACATAGTTAACATCAGTTTGGAAGCAAGAATTAGTCAAGTGTAATATAAAGCCCATTGGGGGCGGAGGAAAATAAATGGTCACAGAAAGAGGGCAAGGGAAAGATTAATTTACCTTGGGAACAAATACCACACACAGTGTGAATGTAGTAGCCAGCCATATCAATGTAGCAACCAGGGTGTAGTGGACGTTCCGCTCCTCAACAACGAAAGATACTAGGGCTCCAACGAACGACAGGATCAAAACATTGTACACGCACACACCTGAAAGCAAGAAAAAATCCATGATGCACAAAATAATCATGCATTTCATTAAAAACTTAAATTTTTCTTTAAACAGAGTCTCAAAAGAACTGCATGCAAATTCAATGGGTCAAAAGAATGGCATACTAAAATGATGTGTACAATAAAAGAGTCGAACAAGGTTTTCAGTTGAGTATTTTTTAACGAGGTTTATAACATAATACTAACAAAGACAACACTTGTACATTATACCGATATACTTGGAGTCATTCAGTGCCGGGATGGATACTTTTCTAGTCTCCCAGGCCAAGAAAGCTCCAAATATCAGCAGCAGACCGTCGATGACGTAGAACGCTCCAATAAAGTAGATCTGATTGGCCGACTCACACATCATGCGGATTGGTATATAGAAGATATCATCATTTTCCTCATCAACCTATAAAGAAACAAAAGCGCGTGTCTTGAATAATTTATCAAAGGAATTTTAAATGACAACCAGAAATACATCTGGTTGCGTCCTATCCTTTCATTCGCCCCCTTCTAAATATAATGTAAATTGTTTTTGTTATAAGTAGCTTGAGGTCCTTGACCACTACTTTGTTCAACAGTTTGTTTATTGGATCCCGACTTCTACCCAGGGGTCGGACTCGTTTGATGCTGCTAGAAAGTTGTTGGGTTGATACAACCCAAAGATCTGACGTCACATTTTGAGGCTCGTCAAAGGTGCCAGACACCAACCTCTCAATTTTTATGGAGATTCAACATTGACCTTGGTTGGTAGGGAGCCTGCAAACCTTGACGTGTGCCGTCAGATCTTCGGCACAAGGCATCCAATAAAATCCGTTGAATAGTACGCCCGGAGCCTGTCTCTATCCTTTAAAGGACAAATAATTATAGAGGATCAGTCTAGGGTCACCATTGCTCCAGCATTGAGGATAAATGTTGATATTGACCATACATGTCAATCGTTCATTTGGCGCACATTCAATGGACGCAAGCTTAAATTTACGCCTCTACATGGGAAACAATAGTTGATGACACTATATGTGTTAAACAAATCAAATGACAAGGATCTGGGTGTAGTTTATAAATTAAATACTGAGAACAAAGCAGTTAAAAAGTATATTATGTTATGTGTTAGTTTCAATGCACCCGGCCCCCCGGGATTCGGCAGCAACGTTTTAGGATCTGAAGTTATATCCTTGTGGATGATACTTAAATACATAATTTACCACTTTCGATCCAATCTGCTCAACGGCCATGACAGGGTCAACCACTTCCCACACGATCAAAATCAAAACATCGATGAGAACCAGTGCCATTACGCATCCAAACAACCATTTATCCTTCACGACCTACAAATTAAATATTAATAAACGAATTTAAACAGTTTCTAATTAAGTCCAACGACTCGTTTCCGAGCCAAATGCCTTTAAATATATGTTTCACATGATGTAATGTCAACCTGTACACTTCCAATTTAATCAAGGTACATTATAAAGTACCATAAAGAGAACAAAACAACATTGGTAAGATTATCCAATTAACACATTTTCTTCAGATAACTTGGTGTGTATTTGATACATGTTACAATAATCATGAGAAATTATTTATTCGTTATGTTGTAAATTAATTTAATTCTTTAACATTTTTATTTTATTGTTTTTCTTTCAAAATGGTTAAACGGTCCTCTAAATGTAACATGTTTGGTTCTGGAAAGTCGCTTATAGTACGGACACTATATACATAGGTATTTTTTTCTCCATTCTCCCCCAATTGTTTAGTAGTGTTATACGCAACGGTTATTGGTTAATAGTTTTATCCCTTACCACCAATATCCGTAGAACACACATAATTATACTATCCAAGTTTATTGGATATGTATATTAAAACCAGGTTGACAGCTAATGTGCGAATCTGCCATGTGATTGATCTCAAATGGGACAATTACCGTACTCCACTTTCATGCATCATCGACGGCTTTTTCAACTGATTATAGTCCTAGAGCTATATAAAACAACACTCTAACAACCAATATTTGATTATCTTCGTACCGTTTTCATTGCTGTCTTGTTGGTGAAGATTTTGTGCACTCGCCAAGTCTTGCTAAACATGGAGCCAAAGGCCATGGAGAACCCGATGGAAAGACACCAAGTCTTTGTCTGTAACGACAATTGTTATTTAATGTTTTTCAGTGGTCCATTCAATACAGTTAGTACAGAAAGTAATCATTCACATGACCGAATGTTTCATAATTCGGAATATTCTGGCGTTTGGATTTGGCTGAAAATGTGAAAGTTTCATGCATCAGAAACACATGTCCTTTTGATCGTGACTGTAGTGTCCTTTTAAAACATTACAATGCATTTTTCAGATGAAAACAATAATAACCCAATTAAATTGTATACATAAAACTAAGACTTGAGACGCATCAATGCTACTTAATTACCTTGCACATTCCAACAAAGGTTTCCGCAGAGGTGATGTTCGTATCAATACCAAAAACGATGACTGACACGTAGGAGAGTATTCCACCAATCAGCATCAAGTTGTTGATGTTAGGGCTCGACATCTTGATCACACTGTTACAATAATTAATTATGTCCTTGTTAACAATTGTTAGGATTGTTCAACAACCATTGTATTAAGGAAAAGACATTTATCATCGTGTGAGCACACCTGATTATTTTTAATTCAAAAGCATACAGACAATTTGGTAGTTTATGGGCCGGGGCAGGATGACTGTGGTGTATTGTTCACTTTACTTCAATATAAATTACGTTGACGGGGTTGTGATACTTATGAGTCAACCTATTGAAGGTAATTTTATAATATAGGATTTGAGGCTTTGCATGGTAGAGATAGATACTTCAGTTCTTTCGGGTGACACCATGTAATGATCTCTTCTTGGAAGAAGTGATGGCTCTGAGAAGAGCCAGTTGGTTTGTTCTCAACGTTTCGACTAGTCTGCTCTAGCCGTCATCAGGCTAGAGCAGAAGTAATTTTATAATACTTTCACAATAAACATGCGAATAAAATATGCTGAAACAAACTTTGAGATCAAGTCGTAGATTGACTGTATTTGTTTGTGGGGATGCCTGCCGTTTCATAACGTGCAGCGTGCATTGACCGCGCAAAAAAGATAATAAATAATCATTCGTTTTAAACACAGAAGTATGTTTTATCTACCAATATTGTCATACCGTATCTTTCTAAAATGGATGTTGAAAGCCAGGAAACAGCAAGCAATTGCTATTCCTAAAAAAGCAAAGATGGAACCAGCGATGAAAACTGGAAGCTGTATCGTCTGACGATCTTCTCGCTCGATAATGAAGTCAATGGGTGGCGCCCCACCTTCAAAAGTGTTATAAGAGGGGAAACAACAGGAGACGATACAGATTGTAATACTGACATAATAGTTGTAATGGTTATAATTATGTTCTAGCTGTGTTTTCCCTTTTGACAATACATTTGCATTGTTCTCACGAACGATGGTAACCTTCGCTGTACATTTACTTATCTACAGTTACTGGCTGTTTTTATATTTAGACATATATTTATGTCTACTAATTTTACTTTCCAATAAAATTGATTCTATATAGTAGATTCATATAATAGATTACCGAAGTATGATTTAAGCGTAACCGCCCAAGCAATTACAGAATTCATGAATAACCTAAAAAGCTTCTTGAAACTATTTATTTGAAGGACAACGCAAATGATGATTGCCATCAAATGATATCTAAAACAGTTTGTCACAACAAAAATCTAAATTTAGCGGCTGCCACGAGCACGGTTATGCCGTAGTCTGGTACTCAGCCGTATACAACAGGCATTGTCTAGCGGCTGAGCTACGATGTTGGATGACAGAAATTAATTTAACAATTATTTCACTCTTTTTACTAAAAAGATAGTACCTTATAGACCTACATAAATATACCAAGGGATGTTTAATACAATCATCAACTTTACTCTTTATAGTATAGTGGCTATAATGGGACAATGGGACATCAAAATATTAAATAATTCTCAGGATGTACCCATTGTAACCTTATATTTAGCAGAATGGAAAACATACCTTGCCAAATTATCTGGTCACGCCCTTCCCAACTGATGTCTCTCCCTGTCCCTACGAATGGATCCACAATTCCGACGGAAAGAAACGAATCATCTAAAAACAAATAATAATAATAATGACTGATAATCAGTTTACCTTTGATGTATGTATGAGATTATGTATATGCTTTTTTTGTGAAATCATGTTTTGAAAGAACTAAAAGTTCCATCAGAAAGTTGGAATTCTAATTGACAGCGAGCTGCCAAATCGGAAGACTGACATACAATAAATTGTTTGGTTATGTACAACCTGAGGATTGAAACGCAATGTCCCGCCTTTTATTAATTTGAGTTTTTAATTTAGTTGTACTAATCCCGTTTTTTTTTTCGTTTAATGTCTCAAATAATAACTTATAACTTCCTTAATCTGGACCGTCAAATCGGCCCAAACACGGTGTCATGCCACAAATCATAATATATTGATAAAGGTCCTTTTGTATAATACATATACGGCAGCTAAAGGATTGTCATATTTTCTGTTTGGGCTCTTTCTGACAGTACGAAAACATACAAATAAATTATAAATTTAAAACCCAAATATGAGGTGCCAAAACATGTTCTGCTACATTCATTAATTTCAGTTTGGTAAGTCCCAAGCTAAATCCTAGATCCACTAACACCACCACTAACTTAAACAACACACAGTCATGCTGCCTTCAAGAGGAGAACATTATATCCAACTTTGACAACGCGTGATCCAAAATAATGCGCCCTCAACTGCATGGAGCGGAAAACCAGTATTGATTAGCAGAGTTGGCCTGATCTCCAATCACCAAACAAAAAACAACATCTGTATACAGTCTACACACATTATTCTTGTTGCCTCAGAACTTTAAATGACATTCATGTAAAGTGTACCTGTCATTAGAATATTTAACTGACAACGGTTGACACTAGGCTTCACAAGTGGGCGAACGTGTTTTTGCGGAAAATACCTTTAGGTTCCACTTATTGGCCGTAAATATAATTACCTTGTAGCTGTAGAAGCTCAAGCAATCCCAGTCTATCACCTTCCTCGTCAAATTTTACTGGACCCTGTGATAAAAATATTAATTTTCAAATAAAACAGAATGAATTTGCACAAACATCAACAAATTAATTGTTGATACATATTTTAAACAAAGGTGATGTGATGGAAGTTCAAAAAGCAAGCAGGCATAACAAAATACAACAGCCTGGGGAAATATATAAATAAACCCAAAAAACTAAATAATTAACTTTAAAAAAGTAAAACAAATAAAAAGTGTCTTGTTTACTTTTAAATGTAAGCATAGGCCATATGGTAGAATTACTCTTGCCAGAAAAATAAGCAATATTTTCCTCCCTCCAATTAGATATAATTCTTCAACTATTGAAAGTTGCATACTTATTATGTTTTGCGACTTACCGACACGCCCTCAAACAATATGTTGCTGATTATGTCAAAGATAATGTTTCCAATGACCTCGTCGTACGCAAAATCAGCTAAAGACATCGAAGCGTCTGAAATTAAACATAATGATAATATAATTGTCGAGCATAAACCGAAAGCTTGTCTATGGTAGCAGTGTATGGAACGATGTTACTATTTTCCCTATTTTTGCCAACACATACATGCTTTAAAGTGGTTGTTTGGAATAACTTGATTACGACTGCTATACAGCCATAATAAAACAGAAATGGTGTACCTAGAAGAGAGGAATGGATATTGGGTACGAAAATATAATTACCTAATTCACTAAGTTTCCTTTGTGCTTCATGCAGAGCCATGGCTGCAGTCCACGCCATGTCATATACAACACTTATCTCTGTGTATCCGACCAGTGATTTCGGATTTTCCAATCCCGAAAAAGCTTTAAATTCCTCAAGAAACTGTGTCGTGGTCTGTAAGGGGTTGTTTGTAAAAACAAATTTATAACAATATATTTGGTTGTATCAAACCCTCATACTATAGCTGAACGTCTGTGGCAAGTAGCTATACAGTGGTCAAAATCGGTCAACTTGTTCAAACTACTGTGCACACAGGAGCATTATTGACTGGTTTTTGACTGTAATTTTAAACACCCTCAACATCACAAGATAATGCTTTTACCATCAAAAACGGCAACTCATTTCGACCAGTAAATGTAATACCACAACGTAAGGTTTGACAGTGTTTGATATACCTTGGCAATTATATTCAATCGATTTCTGGAATTAAGATAACCCAAAATTAAGAATAATACATCACTGATACTTTGCAATTCCATCACAAGTTCTAGTGAGATCCGTTACAAAATACATTTTCGGGCGACTTACCAATCCAGACAGTGATGGTCTTCGGGTGTCGTCAGACGGAAAACTGTCAATGTATACCCCGAAGTATTTAGTTGTTACCTCATCCATTTGAGCCAATGAGCAGTCAATCGTATCGTCTGGTGTCCGCCACCACTCCGACTCCAACCAACCTAATTTTGGGTACATTAGCAACAATAAAAATCTGAAGTAAAGCCATAATTGCATCGACTATGTGCTACATGGGAAATTTACATTAATGCCTCATACAGTATATATACATGTGGCTCTGTAGTTTTATAAAGAGAATAAGCCGTTTCCCCTTTTTCAGCTACGTTTTAATTAATCGTCCTGTTGACGAATAGTTGCTATACTTAAAAGAAAATCAACCTGTAATTTCATCCAGTGTACAAAGTGTATCGATAGTCTGAAACAGAATTTTCAAAATCTAAGTAATTTAATTCTATAAGAACTTTTTTTCTAATTTGTTTCTAATCAGGCTTTACGAGGGGGTACATTTTCTTTAATGTTCAGCCAATTTTCATGACACTTCATACTGGGGATGTTAAGTTTTACAAGATCTATCTGATGAGGTCATAACAAATGGCTGGTCAGAAACAGTACCGTGTTTTTACCATAATAAATCCCCATAACGAGAAACAAAAGGATATTTCGGGGGACACATCACGTGCCCCTCCCCAAATGTGTTATAGATGACTTATTTTGAAATGAGCTCCTAATTGTGCTTAAAGGGACAATATCGTCACAATCAACGGGGCATGGAATCGGAGTGCTAGTTTTAGATTAACTCAGTGACTGAAAATAATATCCTACATGATAAGGTCATAATTATTACCGTTGTTGCTGCATAAATGAGCCAGTAATTTCCAATCACTGTGTTGAACTAGGACAGCGATTCCATGCCCTGTTGAAAGTATGCTCTGATCGTGATGCTAACGTCCCTTTAACTTACCGGTAATGATCCAAACATATTTAGCGCCATACATGTTCTGCTTGTAGGCTTCACAGAACACTTTCCTCGCCATGTCACTATAGAAACCACCAACTATTATACGAGCTCCTGCATTCTACATGCCAAAAAATGTTAAGGATATTCTATTAGAAAGGTTTTTAAACATTTACACTTTCGTTTATGTACTCGTACGGTGCTTTATTATTCCGAGACATTTTAGTTACTTTATAGGCTAATTTATACTAGTAATATTAAACCTGGGCAATATTTATATTTAATAAATAAATGGACAAATTACCTTGATGTTTTCAACGGCAATACCAGGATTATCTACGAAGCTTTCTGTGATGATTATTTCAATTCCGAGTTCTTTGGCATCCCTATGCATGTCAGCTGCGGGCTTTAGTAAAAGTAAGCAAAAATGTTCAAGGGCAAATAATTATGTGAAATATATATTGCAATTCAATACTTTCTGAAAACTTCATACTGAATTGATACAAATTGATTGTTTTAGATTTAAACCTCCTACTATAGCTGCACTTTAGTTGCTAGTAGCTATATAGAGGTCAAAATCAGTCAACTGACTGTTTTGACTGTTGACCATGGGCACACAGTGGCATTTTTGATTGTTTTTATTGTCATTTTGACCACCCTGAACAATACCAGACAATGTTTTTACCAGTCAAAAACAGTCGACTCATATTAACTTGTAAATGCACTTACCACACATAAGGTTTGACAGTGTTCTTCTTTTAAATGCACTAGATATACCTTGGCAAGTATATAAACATTTTGACTGATTTTGACTCGTCACACAAGGGTTAAATAAGGGGAAAATTATTTTAATTGTTTAATTGTTTTAATTATAAATCAGAAAACAAAACATGTTGACAACGTGTTTTTGAAGCGGGCAGGTTACTTGGCACGTCATTGTTTGCCAAGGACAAAACACATAGTAGTTTATATATATATATTTTTTTTTTGGGGGGGTGATACATTTTTGTAGTATTTATTGGTCACGAGTACACTTTAGCCCTTATAATAGTGAAGTATTTGCAGTACTGGTGTTGTTCCGTTTCAGGCTCCGGATACTATGAGGTTAATTTAGATATGGGGAAAGATTTGTAGAACCCAGAACCCAAAAGCTAACTTTTTGGCAATGTTTGGCGGGTGGGCGGGTGGGTGGGTGCGTGGGCGGGTGGGCGGGGAAACCATTGCGATAGCCATCCGGTCCCGTTGTGCTGAAATACATATTTACTCACCACACTGGAACGCTTACCATACTCACTTTAAGTACTCCTCTCCCTACCACCTGCTAGAATCGCGACTGAATGTATCATGCGTCGCCCTCAACGTCACACCAGCAGTGCAAATAATAATAATAAATTTTAAAGCGCTTTTAAACAAGGTATCAAAGCGCTGTACATTATTACCCCTGCTCATCAGGCGCATAAATCATTCCAGAAACCATCTCAGCTCCCTGGGGAGTATACAGCTCAATTGCTGCCATTTCCGCGCATATGGGCTAATCAAACACAACAACCAACTCTGCCCTCACAGGTACCCATTTACCCCTGGGTGGAGAGAAGCAATTATGATAAAGTGTCTTGCTCAAGGACACAAGTACCACGGTCGCGGTTGGGATTCGAAGTCACATTCTGACGACTCAGCCATCAGAACACAAATCCGATGCACTAAACCGCTCGACCATTGCACTCCATATTATTATCTTTTAAAACAAAAATGTTTGGTGACTTCAAAGTTCAGAGCACCCCCAGCGACATTTTTAAAAGGGATTATTTTTCCAATCTCAGATATTGAAAAGAATCAGGTACTAATGTTTTTTTTTCATGAGGAAGTTTTATTTGTCATACATATGACCTTCAAAACATTTGATCTGACTTTTACTTCCGGTGTAAACAGGAAGTTCAAACTCAACAGATCCTAACGCAAAATTGATAGGACTTTTGAATATGAAATTGATATTGTTAGAATAAAAGATGATACACTTTTGCAAAATATGATTGACATCATCGATGATAATTTGACTGAACCGGCAGTTGACACGAACACCGTGTGTTTGTTCTAACAAACACTTGAGCTCTAGTTATTTTGATGTCGCCAAAGCATGGGTTATCCACAAGCATGCCGCGCACATGCATACTTAATGTGCGATATTGAATTGCAGCTCTATCAGTGCTGGGAGACGTTACTCCTGGTGCCAATGGTGATCGCTAACGTGTTACAATACCGTGTCATAATAAATGTAGTTTACTATTTTGTGTCCCGCTGTTTAAGAAGCGTATACTAACTCCTGTGAACAATGATACCATGCACTACATCATTAGGTTTGCCAGCTCCTGATACGTGCCTACATGGCGCCAAGCCCTCAAACACACATCACATCACATATCACACATCACAATTTAAACATGTTTGGACTAACCACGTAAGAAGGGCGAGTACAAGCTATGTGTTTAGATATGTATTTTGATTCTGATTTTGATTCCTACCTGCTTCATCGCTTGTTCTTCTTTATAACACCCTCATCTATCCTTATTTAAATTACTGTAACATCGTTTGGGCTTCTGTGAGTAACACGAAGATGTACTCCTTATTCGTTTCACAAAAAAGGGCTATTCATATCTGTACTTTCTCTTCCCCCAGAGAGCATTCAACACCTGTTTTCGCACAACTGCACACTCTCACTATCGCCGACATTAATAAACTCCTTCTTTACCTCAGTTCGAGACACCCATAGCCACTCCACAAGATCCTGTACCAATCTGTTTGTTCCATTCACTCGCACCTCTTATTCTATGAGCACCATTCGCTTCTTTGGTCCTCGTGTGTGGAATGCCATAGATGAAAGTATCAGATCCCAGCGGTCCGTGGGTCTTTTCAAGCTTAAATACAAACGAGTCCTTATCTCTCATCATGCGTCTTAGCTTCCTCTCCCAAATATATCTTTTCTTCCATTGCGTTCACATTATCCTCATATCTAAATTTTGTTGGTCTGCTGGTTTTGCTTAATAGCCTTTTGATATCTTTTAAATATTTTAATTGCCTCCGTCATCAGTATATTTACTCTGTATCGTGTCAACTACCTATTGTCTTGTCCCTTGTCTGTCTGTCCTTTGTTCGTGTTTTTGTCTGTCTGGCTGTTTTTTAACAAGCTTCCGCTTATATAAACAGCCCCCATGCTCTAATTAATTTATTTTGCTATTAATTTGTTATTCACTACATCGTTTAATGCACTTTTAATATAAAGTCTGTTAATTCTCTTATGGAAGTATGGAAATAAATGTGATGTGATTGATAGAAAATTTAGTACAAGCTATGTGTTTTTTAGAGATGTATTTTGATTCTAAACACCACCCTACAGTGATGGATTTCGTGCACTATGCGGGCCATTCCGCCTTAAATGATGCGCGCTGCGAGCTCGGGGATCTAACATTCGAACTCGTGGCTATCCCCTATGAATTTGCACACTACTTGGGGCACTCCCCCTTTTAATGTGGGGCTCTCACCTTTTGCCAAATGCCACCTACAGAGGCCCGTCCTCTGCTTTACCTGCACTATTAAAAAGCGGAGTACATCCCTCTCATTTTGAGGCCTAACCTCCTTTATGTGCCATACCCGGGGCTGTCATCTTTTGCCAAATGTCATTAATATTGAAATCTGACACCAAGATATTTTTATTATTATCATCGTCACCATCACCATCACCACTATTATCACTTTCATCATCACCATTACCACTATTATTTTTTATTTTTTATTATTATTATTTGTTTTTAGTATATCAAAACTAAGTATCCAGTGGCACAACACGACACAACACGGCAACTGCAGAAGCCCGTCCTCCGCTTTACCCGCACTATTAAAAGGCGGAGTACATCCCTCTCATTGGAGGCCCGACCTCCTTTATGCCGTACTCGGGGCTCTCATCTTTGCCAATTGTCACCTACAAAGGCCCGTCCTCTGCTTTACCTGCACTATTAAATAGCGGAGTACATCCCTCTCATTGGAGGCCCGACCTCCTTTATGCCGTACTCGGGGTTCTCATCTTTGCCAATTGCCACATACACAGGCCCGTCCTCTGCTTTACCCGCACTATTAAAAAGCGAGATACATCCCTCTCATTGGAAGCCTGACCCAGGGCTCTCATCTCGTCATTAATATTGTACAATTGAAATCTGACACCAAGATATTTTTATTATTATCATCGTCACCATGACCACCATGACCACCATCACCATTATTATCACTTTCATCATCACCATTACCACTATTATTTTTTATTTATTATCAGGATCTCATGATAGCATAAAAACTAACCTGTTAAAATTTATTAAAAATAGGTGCTCCCCCTCGTGTTTGACAAAGTCATATCTGGTAACTTCTTGTATTTTTCACATAATTATTTTTTTTGTCTCTCTCTCTAAGATAAAAGCACTTTGGACAAAATAATTTGGTCATTAGGCCTATGTGTCCCAACCAAATAAAAATGTTTGATAATATTTTGCGAATATGATAATCTAAACCAAAATTGATGCTTCCCTTTCACCATTTTTCCTGTCAAATAAGTAGAGTATGTAATCAGGGGTTAGGGCAATTTCACATAATTGCCAGGGGACATTGTCATGATTGTGTTCATCATGTACACATGTACATCATGTTCTGTCTACCAATGGCAATGCAAACTAATACTGATCATGATTGAGATGCTCACCCAGAATCCAGCATGTCCAGATAGATGCTGCTAAGCACCGGTTTGTTCAGTCTATGCCTTTCTCTATGGTTCAACCCTAAAGAGCATTTTTCCTCACTTTTTTGGATGATCTTGGACGTCGACGTGCACCTGGTTGCAATCTAA
This sequence comes from Zoroaster sp. YZ-2022, assembly GCA_029582265.1. Taxonomy (NCBI): domain Eukaryota; kingdom Metazoa; phylum Echinodermata; class Asteroidea; order Forcipulatida; family Zoroasteridae; genus Zoroaster; species Zoroaster sp. YZ-2022. The sequence goes on from CM055826.1 coordinate 17,164,076, forward strand.
TCAAGGGATTCTGTGATCGTTCGTGCGTTTACAAAGGATACAAAATGTACAGACTGGAACTTTGTTCCTCTTGTTACAATCACAACGGTGTGCAATGCAGAGGTACCAGTCTAAATACAATCTGCAATTGCCGTACAGATTTCACGGTCGTGTAGACTACTGGAAATGCGTATACGTGACCTTTGACCTTATTATTATTTTTGGGGGACATTTCTCAGTAATTACATGATACCCAGATTTTGTTTTTTGAAGAAAAACTTCCAAAAAGGATTATCTATCAATCCCATTTTGCACTTTTAGGGCGGTGTGTGCCTTTAATGTGCACCTGCCTCGTAAATGTGAGGACTAACTGAGCTGAAATGTTATTCCATAATCTACATCGTCAGCGCACATTATGATGAATTATACTAAAAGTGAACGGTTTGAAAACCACGTTCTGATATGGAAGGTTAATTCAAAATGGATGCGGTGCTGCCCTTGTGTGAATATGAATTTTGCTCCTTTGTAAGGCCACATGATTATTACTTGACACCCTTATAACATGGCTATCGGGCAATTTGAAGCCCCGAGACCTCACGCTAAATGCTGGACCTCTAAAGAGAAACTATCATCTGGGGGCCTTTATATCACACGGTTTGCCGACCTGTCGAATTTAACTTGACTAGGCCTAAATTGCCCTCGACTATGCGTCTTAGCACATACATGTATTTGTATACTATTTCTACGTCCTACGGACGGAAACGTTATCTTCATCACGGATTCATCCATCCTACAAGGAACTTTTGTGTCTTTAATTCTGTATTTCTCATCCTGCCATTGTACCCCAGCGACAGTGAATGTATACACCACGCCTGCCCTATGCATACCACCACACAAAGACTGACTCTTGGGTTTGAATTGGCTATATTCATTTGGGAAAGAATGTCGTATCCGACCGCCACTTTTTAAGGATTTTTGGGAATTTTGTTTGCAACCACTAACCAGTTAAAAATGATTCTATCGATTGTTGGTGGTATAGAAAGCGAAAACCATCTTTAAAGTCCACTTTTATGATGGTTTTCGGACTTTATTTCCCTTCTAAAAAAATCCTCCCCTTCAGAAAATAGAAGGATCCTATTATAGTTGCCAATGCGCATGTACAATGACTGTGTTGGTCACTAATTGGGGAGTTTACAAGATCAGACTGACATGGCTGAGGAAGTCATCGTATACCAAAAACGCCTGATTTTTTATGAAATAAATATCCTGGAATAATTTGAAGTATATGCCCATCATCATCCATTCTCCACCTTACATTACATTACATTACATTACATTACATTACATTACAACAAGTATTTATCATGCGCCATTCCCGAGAGGCTCATGGCGCTTACAAAAGTTAATATGACATAATAAATACAAATCAGGTAGGTAGGTAAGATTACTTTATTGGTTATATTGAATGAGAAAAAGTTGCGGTCGGATACGACATTCTACCCTTCATTTGCGCCATACCCCCACATTGCATGGCTGGGTTTGACGAACGGGGGTGAAAATGCGGCCCGCCTTGATTGACTGGCAACTGCTAAGGTATTTGCCTACCAAATGTCACTTTATGAGCAATGGTCACATTAGGTAAAACTTGTAGCTTTGCATGGTGAGGAGGATAAGTAAGACTAATTGTGGTGACACCATGTGAAATTCTCAATTGAGTAGTAATTAGTTCTGAAAAGAACTGGAGGTACAACTCGACGTTTCGATCAGTGTGCTCTGATCGTCCTCAGCCACAGTTGTTTTCTTGCTCAAATACGGCGGTACCGATTACAGTTCTATTAGGCGTATACTGCCGTGGGATGCAAATACCCTGTATGCGAAATATTTTCCTCCTACCTTAAATCCACCAATGTCCCATACATCAATTGCTAATCAAACCTCAATTCTTCTAACATCTTCTATGCTTTAGGCAACTTATTCGCATTTGGTGGTACACAGTCAGATTTCCCACCAGAGCACTAAAATGGACGTGTCGTCTGCTGGCTGGCTGTTAGAATCGCGACTGAATGCATCATGCGTCACCCTCAACGTCACACCAGCAGTGCAAATAGTAAATAGGACATTTTTGCAACTGAAACCACGACATTGTATTCTTTAATTCTATATGAATTGTAAAACACTGTACACAGGTAATGTCTGGAGTGACATGGGTTCGAATCGCTACCGTGGTGCTTATGTTCTTGAGCAAGACACTTTACCATAATTGCTTCTCTCCACCAATGAGTAATTGGGTACCTGTGAGTGCAGAGTTGGTTGTCAAGTTGTGTTTGATTAGCCCTATGGGCCGAAATGGTAGCAAGTGAGCCGTATACCCTTTAAAGCGCTTTGAGATCGTCGTTATTATTATTATTATTATACTCCCAAGGGGCTGAAATGGTTTCAGGAATGATTTATGTGCATGATGAGCAGGGGTAATAATGTAATGCGCCTTGAGCACCAGTTTGGTGGATACATGCGCTATATAAGTCTAAATTATAATTATTACACAAGTGGAACATATAAATTTAGTATTATAGACTCAGAGGATATGGTAAAATTTGATTGGTATTTGAAAATGTGAGCATTTCCAGGGTTTCATTTTTTTTCATAGATGATGCGTTAAAAACTTTCATTTTTCACGATTTCACAAATATTTAAAAGCAGTCAGAATACATATAAACGATGATTGGTGATATTAAATAAAATAATGCTCAACTACAATCCAGTGTTTAGCAACCAGGTCAAAATTCAGCCCCGAAAACTGGAGAATTGACAGTAGTTATCAAATAATACAAATAAACCTGTCATAAAACGTGACGTGTGGGGAAAGGGGAAACTGTGATCGTCAAGTACGAATCCAAATGAACTGGGATGGATTAGCTTTTTGACACACAGGTCACCGACAGGGAATTTTTCAGGGAAAATAACCACAGGGAAAGATGAAAAAATGTTACCTTGGAAACCACGCAAACAATATCAAAAGCTTTACAAATAAATCAGTAACAGATAATACCAGGAGGTCCCTGTTGCTGATTTCATTGAGTTGGGTAGAACTATCCAAAATTATTATAAAGCTTTTCTATAAACATTATGAGTTTATCTTGAGAACGATTTTATAATGAATAAACATTTCAAAATTCAGGTTCAAGAGTGTGACTGTGTTATTCCATCCTCATGATTGATCTTCCAAAACAACCACACCTAAAGTACCAATGGTGGGGAATCCATAGACTGGTCCCCTGTCTATATCCTATCAAGGATATAGACAAGCTCCAGGCATACCACTCAACGGATTTCATTGGATACGTTAATGCATTGTGCAGAAGATCTCACGTCACGCTTCTAGGCTTGCGGGCGAGCTACCAACCAAGGTCAAAGTTCAGCATCGGGAAAAATATGGCGGCTGCACGGCCAGGATCTGGCGTAATTCACGCGCCTCGAGCTCAAAGCGTCAGATCTCCAGGCTAGGGAATCCAGGGTACTGATATCTATTATTATGACTCCCATTGGTGCCTAAGAAATAAATGCTCCACTATACTAAATGAATACAAATGAATTCACTAAGAAATGCTCATACAAAGGAATGCACATGCAAAGCAATGCACATTGCAAAATGTGGTTTATGTGAGCGCCAACATGGCTTCCAGTGGCTTTCAATGGAAACGCCAGTCAGTATGAGATCCAGTAACCATGGGGGTATGTGACAATCCCCTCCCACCCCCCCCCCCCCCCCCCCCAACCACACACACACACACTATTGTCTCAGTCAGCATTTAGAGTCTCAATCAGGCTTATAGTTGTTGTGCCTGATGAGGTAATTTAATTGTTGAGGAATTTTGTTTTTACAACCTCCTCCCCTCCTCACCCGATGATAATGCCATCGCTACGCTCCTGGGCGAAGTATAATTACATATAGGACGGTTATTCAATTTGTTATTTTCTTTATTATGCCACATCGACATCCTTGAAATTAATTACTTTAGGCTTTAAAAGTTGCAAAATAAACTGAGAGGTTTGCAAGTGTTTCACTGTGAAGCTTCAAAATGAATGAACACAGTAATCAAATCAGTTCATTTGAACACGGCGGCTACAAGATTCAATATGATCTGAAAGCCTTGCGCTTGCATTTGCACTGATAAGATTATCGTAAAGTAATGAAAATAAGCTGACAAAAGGTAACCAGTTTAGTACACTCCCGGAAATCTATAAATCATTTATCGTTTTCCACGATTGCTCGCCTATGTAATAAGGCAGTTCTGCTATTGATGTTCAGCACCACGGTCATCATTAAATTAAATTTCAAGCAGTACTTTCCCTTTTTTCGTAAGAAAACTTGGTTTATATTGAGAAGAATTCTTCCTCTCTTCAAATCTGGAATCATAACTGTAAAAAAGTATTCTTGTTCTTTAAAAAACGATTTTGAAAAGGGCATGTTTTTGTACTAGTTTATCGGTGTGTGTGTACGTAATGCTGTGGTATTTCAAAATGTATTACTGATTCATGTGACATGTCTAGCAATATGCCATATCTTTAACGTTTCTTTTACATACACGAATTATTGACCTCAATTATAGTTCTCAAATGCTTGCCCATTGTCATAACTTCTACAAAAATATTACATACTGGGGAGCTCATAAGCCAAGATCTCTCCAGACTCCATAATGAGGATCATCCCAGTCTGATTCAAATTTTAGCCCAGTAAACAATACCGGGTTCTGACCGGGTTCTGACCGTACTAGCAAATTGCACCGGGTTATTTATGCATTTGGGCCCAAGGTGTCTTTTTTTCATGAATTTGTTAAAGGGAAGGTACAATATTGGTAATTACTATATTATTACATTTAAAAATATTACATTATCTAAAAACTGGTACACCTAACAATCGCCCTGAACAAATAATTTTGTCGTTGTAAATATGATGTTTCTGAAAAGCACACGTGATTTGAACAAAAGCTGGACAATTTGATCAGTAGGCTCTGTCCTGTATTCTCTGAAGATGACCAAAGCATACTAAACGTAATGTAGAGTTATAAAACGGCACGTTCTCTTCAGAAATGTCACGTGTTCACATATTAGCACTCCTGAACAGTTTGTTACTTTCCAAAACAAAATTATAATAATAACAAAGGAATGAAATAACATCCGTAGATCAAGTTATTCAATGGCGTTGTGTTCTTCACAAATCAGCAATGTCAAATCATACAGTTTTTTTAATGCGTTCACTCGATGCAAATCAGTCAGTCTTAATAAGATGTGGTATAAAAATTATATATATACAACCAAAATAAACAAATAAAAATATAATTTTGTAAAGAACAAAATATTAAATCAGTTTGAATTTCCATACAAGGTGTCACTGCAATGTTCTCGTCAAAGCAAGATGTGTAATCAATACCAACTATTTCATTTAACTTACCAGGGAGAAGAGTGGTACGGATTGGTGGAGTGTTGCTATTTTAGTCCAGTGGAACTCGCGGAACATGGCAAATTTTACGACGTTATTCTTGGACTCAGAAGGAAGAATGCGAAACAAAAGCGGGAACTGGTTGCGGTTAGAGAGCAGTGGCGAAGTTGCTGTCGTTATCTTCGTAAACAAAACAAATTCATACAATCAGACAACTCTAAAAAAAATAATAAAAAATAAATAAATAAATAAATAACCAATATATCAACCGATTTTTAATCGTAAAATTTCAGTGCTTGTTCTTCCATCAGAAAAATAGTAAGTAAATGTTAGCTCAAGCAAATTAAAAACAAGAACAGCGAAGCCGCCATGATTCACTGCTGTTGGATCAAACTCCGTGGTTGAATAAACAAGCAATAAATGCATTGAACCGTAATTGTACTATTGAATTAAACCATTGTTCAAATGGAATGTTCACTTAGAATGACTGCTAAAGTTCTTTAAAGTGGATTATGTAATCCAAAAAGGCTGCTTCAAAGAAGACGATGTCATCCAAAAACAGAACTTAACTTGAGCTCAAGTGTTTGTTCCTGTCAACTTCCGGTTCAATCAAATTATCATCGACGATGTCAATCATATTTTGCAAAGGTGTATCATACTTTATTATGACAATATCAATTTCATATTCAATTTTGCGTTGGATTTGAACTTCCTGTTTAGACCAGAAGTAAAGGTCAGATCAGGTGATTTGAAGGTCTTATATATGACACAATAAAACTTCCTCATGATTATGAAACAATAACGTTAGTATCTGCTTTGGTTCAATATCTGAGATAAAACAATATCATAAAAAAAAATTCTATGGTTTCTGAGATAGAAAATTATTATTTTTCTGAACCTGCCGTCAGAGGGCGCTGTGACAGGTGATGACGTCAACAGTCACATTTTTGAAAAGGTCACATATCAATAGTAATTTCGTCCACGGAAGGCACGCCCAAATACCATATCATGTTGGCTGCAGACCCTATAAAAGTGCTTCAGAATATGTTTTAACTTAAACTTCCGGTTTCGACCGGAAGGAGAGGTCAGATCGGGGTCATGTTTGTATACGAAATGTCACATAATTCAAGAACTGTAAGATTATGCAAAGATTGTGTAAATATCCTTTGTGGTTCATGAAATATGATTTTTTGAAATATTAAAATTTAATTTAGTGTATTTCGATATCTGATGACGTCACCATGACGTCACAACTTTACCCGAAACTATATGTCATAACTTTATTGACAACTACATGTTATGGTCTTAAGTATTTGTCAAGTTTGAAGGCTCTGTGAACTTTGGAACTCGAGAAGAAGAAGGAGAAGTAACAAAAATAGTGTTTGTTTTAAAATACAAACACTAAGTGTTCGAGTTAACTTCCAGTTCAATCAAGTTTGCAGTTGATGACGTGATAATGATGTTTGAAAATGTCTAATATTAATGTAAGCTTCAAAGTACATATACATTTTGTGTTAGAATGTGTTGAAATTGAAGTTTCTGTTTGGACCGGAAGTAAAGGTCCCATCAGGTCAGCTGAAAGTGGTATATGTGAAACAATAATACTTTCTCATAAACATGAAAAATAACGGTAGTACATACTTTAGTGCAGGAGATATGAGTTTTCAGAATATAAAATAAAAATTACATATAATGAGCTATGCTGAAGACCTTAACTTCCAGTTCAGTGACGTTACTAAATTAAAACTCCCAAAAGTAATAAACTGGATGTCTTTGTCATCGTACTAAATTTTGTGAAATTTTATATGACACAATTATTGTTCCTCATGATCATGGAAAAATAACATTAGTACTTTGGTTGAATTTCTGAGATGGGGGCTCTCTGATCTGCGATGATGTCATGAAATATTTTTTTGGAAAAGTCACTATAGTCACTTTATGAAAGAAGAAAAACCTTACTTTTACAAATAATGCTTAAAATGTTTAGGACTTTATTTTTATTTTTATTATTTTTTTGGCTGTTTTTAGATATCAAAGACTAAAAATGTAATTAAACAGATGTAGTTATTACATAAATTTAAATTACAATTAGTGCTGGGATGGTTAAACGAAACAAAAAAAGCACTAATTTAGAAATTTGCTAACCGGCTAACCAAAGCTAATATTTAAAAATAAACACCCGACAATTTTGGAAAATATTAATGAAAATGTTGTTGCTCTAGACTCTTTTTTCTAGACTCTTTTTTGGTTATTAACAATTATCGATGCTTTTCGATTAAAAAGTTATACACATTATTCCATTTGCAAAATTAAATTGCCCAAAATGATTAACATCTCCAAAATATCTGATGAAAAGTAAGGGCTAAAGGTGGATGATTGGGGTTGGGGAGGGAAGGGCGAGGCTCAGGGTACGCATAAGGAGGGAATTTGTGTGCATCTGGATAACTTCCCCCTTTTTAAATGGGGGTAATTGTGATGCTCAGGGTGGGTTTGGGTCAGGGAACAGACTAAAGAAGGGGAACAGAAATGGGAAGGGTTACAAGCACATGTGTAGGTGAGGGAGGGGGAAGTGGGCTCTAAATACGTGTATATGTGCATTGATTTACCGTACATTTGTAAAATGGGGGTAGGGCTTACCTCGGGGTAGGGGGATGGATAGGGGTTTTTCTGTTGTGTTTCTTTTGTATGTGAAAGGGGCCTTGGCAAAAAAAAAGGAAGGGGCACACTTCAAAAACGGGGACCACAGTGCAGTGAACGATTTCCCCTGTATCGCATCGCAAAATCCGACGTAATTTGGACAATCTGCGATGGAATTTCAAACAATACATCGCAGATTTTGCGAAACAAATTGTGACAGATTTTTTCACTATTGTGGTTTAATAATAAACATTTTTGAAATCATATTCACAAACCTTTCCCGAAATAACGTTTACATGTATAATTCCGACCAAAAAATATCAAGGGGTCCTTCCCAATTGGGTTTGTTTCCAGACTACGCCGGGGGGTACGTCCTTGCGACGTACGTGGTCAACGATGACTTCACGACGCGACGGTGTTGATGCAACACGTGCACTTGTTTTACCTATGTGTATCCGTACATGCAACATTATTTCCCAGCAATCCCTAAAATTCTATATGCATGCAATATTTTTCTGCTGATGAATTAACAACGGGCAAAATTCCAGAAATGGAAAACACGCAACCCACCGCCCAGTTTTTTTAGCTTCGCACTTGTTTATTTTTTCTTCTCCTGAGTTTGGGGGTTGGAACATTGAGCAATTGAGCCACCCCCTATACACAATAGTACCGTGTTCAGTTCACACGTGCGCTTTCATACGATCACTACGGCCGTATTCAAAGGATCTCTAGAAACGTTACTAACTTCGTTTTATAATAACAGTTTTTGAAAATTAACAAAATGAGTATTCATTTATATGTGTGGTGGTGAGATTTAGAATCATTTCGGCACACAATAATGATTGCACTTTCAACCACGGTGAGCCACTCATTTTCCTGACGAATTTTTAATAATCAAAATCAAGCTTGATCATACCGCAAAGTAGTCTTGGGTCAAAACTGTGTTTGTGTGTTTATGATAGACAATCACACGGCGCTACACGAACACTACAATCACGAACCGCTACAACACACACGAACCAACCAGTCAATCACAGTCAACTCAGTCAACCACAGTCTTGGGAACTTCGTAGAATCTCCCCCCGAAAATGGGGGAACCACTACACACATTAATTTGAAATGCTAGCACAGCCCACATTTTTGGTGCGCACGCACACAAACAACAACGGACTGCCGTGTTCACTGACTGACAACTTCACGGCAGTCTGTTGCATAGTGGCTCTCCCCCCCCCCCCCGTTTTCGGGGGGAGATTCTAGTTTTGAACTAAGACTAACCACAAAATAACGTTACACTCGGCAAAATTCACTTTGAAAAGCACCCGAACACGTTGCAGTCGGTAATTTGTTTTCGTGATATTGACTCTGTTTTAACGAACAAGAAAACGGACGGAGGACTAACTTTCGTGAATGACTGCAATTTGGCGAAAATATTTAAGAAATTGGCCTAGAAGAAAGATACACGTGAATTCTTTTACCACATTTCGTGACATTGCCTCTGTTTTAGCGATCGATATAACAATGTAAACAAAAAAGAAAATAGACGGAGAACTGACTTTCATAAATGACTGCAATTTGGCGAAAATAAAGAAGAAATTGGCCTATAAGAAAAAAACACGTGAATTTTTTACCACCTGTGGCTCAATTTCTGGACACTAAAGTTTATTATTTCTGGTAAAAATTTGGACATTCATATTATAAACCAAACGACAGTAAAGCCTTGAAAAACAACACCTTTACCTATGCACACTACATACTGTAATTTTAAGCATTTTATAATTTGCTAAACAAAATTCACAGATTGCTTTACAAAAATATGATTTTGCTATACAAATTAATTTTTTGCATCGTAGTTTTGCTATGCAAAATTTTTGAACGAAATCGTTCCCTGCCACACTCAAAGATGTACGGTAGATTGACTTTTTTGTTCTCAGTTTTGTCTTGAATCTTCAGAATTTTTTTTATAAACCTTGGTATGTATGTTGCGCTCAATTATTTCCAATGTCACTATAAAGAGGCGCTTAAGCCCCTTCTTAAATATTTCCCTCTTAATATTATTATATTGGTCATCATTGTACATAGCATAGTTCATAAGTATTTTAGGAAGGCGTTTATTCTTCTAACGTGGGTTTTAAATGTCGAATGGTATTGAAGAAAATCCTAACAGAGATGCACCTTTTTGTCTGTTTTGATGGCAAAATATATCACTAGGAAAGTTAATCCGTCGGTGCTTACCTGAACAAGGTTCCAGTGATGTACAGCCTGCGCGGTTGGCTCCGCAGCAAGGGAACATCCAGGTCCAAGTATTATAATCTTGGTAGTCGTGCGGTTGTATATCTCTCTGTACATAGAATCAGTAGCTATGCCACCTTCGCACTGGGAATACAATTTATATCAATTTTGGTTTCAACTGTTTCTATTTATTCATACCACTGTACATACATGTAATTCGTATCACACCCGTTCTCCCGCATGTATGTCTTACCCACTCTCCACGGGTAATTTTATCTATGCTTTGCTGCATGCAACTCTGTTGAACTCTATTTTTAGTAATACCGATACCTCATGCAATCAATGTACAAGTAATATTTTTAGCCATTTCCTCCACAGGTATTTCTAACCTATATTCTCTCCGCATACGGAGGAGGAAACCTTATTATAAGTGAGATGATTGTCTTCTGTGCAAAGTAAACGTATCTAGTATCATTTGTGTACACTGTAAAAAAAAAACATGTAAATTTACAGCAAAATGCAGGCAACTCTATTTCCAACAATTTGCTGTATTACAAATTTACATAACAAGTGTGTTAAACTGATTGACACAATTTCTGTAAACGCTTAATAATGAAACTGCAGTACGTTTCCATATTTGTTTGGACACATTCTTTGTGGGCCGAAAAAGAGAATCAGAATGGGTAAAACTCCCAACTGTTAAACATGTGAAACCCTTTAATACAGCTTCTTGGTCGCCACCACATTTTGTTTCCCGCCTTTTAGGCTCTTCCCTCTTGATCATTTGCTGTTGTTAATTATTCGACGTGTTTTATGTTTGTTCTTTGCGATAAGCCTCTGAAGTCCGTTTTGGATCGAAAGCCATGGCCACCACCCAATTTATTATAAGTGTATATTTCATTGGTTATGCTACCACAAGTAGTCAATCCCGAATGTACGAAACATGGAATTGCAAATTTTGTGTTTTACTTACTATGTGGGATAACAAGCGCGTTCCTCTGAGATCTAATAAAGCCACAGTTTTTTGGTCAACAATTCTTACGTACATTTAATTTTCATTTCATAAATGCCCAAGACAGTTTAGACAATCTGATTTAACAAAACGTAATCACGCATAAGGGGTGTATTAATTAATGGATGGTAATGACATGGCTTATCAAAATCAGAGCAAAGCGTTTGCCCATTTTTATTTGGCTTTATTCAACAGGAATTATTTTTTGTTTTTACATTTTGAAAAAGGGAAATCGATAGCATTTATGAATGGGAATAAAAGTTTGATGCCTGGTCTTTACTACGGGTTAATGATCGGTTTTGTGCGTAGTCAGGGCCGATAATGACCTCACATTCGGTCCTTAAAAAGAACAGTCATTAACCAGCGGTAAAGACCGCGCGACAAACGTGATTTGGTAGCCATTTTTTGTGAAAATAGCAACAACAAAAATAAGTAAACAAAATGACATGTAATTTTTATGTTTTATCTACTTCGTGGTAACGGTGACGAATCGAAGTGGTTGTTTGGCTCATTTGATCATGATGTTTATTAGAAAGTCACAAATTATTTGTTTGTTGTTTTGAATGAATAATCCAGCAAATTAAGCAAAATCAAGCATGTATTTTCAACGGAATTGAATCATATCCATATGTTTTCTCATCTTTTATATATCCATTTCAAAATTATGATAAAACTGTACCTTTCACAGATTCGTTAATTACTGTATAAGGTCGAATTAACATACACAATTTTAAAGACGAAGTGCAGAAATCAAACAAAGTTACACTTGATAATTGCAACACCAAAACAAATTTTAATTAACATACTGAAACTAAGCTGAACATAGTATAATGATAAATTAGTATTAGACAAAAGTAAAGATATATCGCCCGTGTTTGGCCCTATTTGTCAATGAAAAATAGATTCAAAATGTTGAATTGCTCATTTTCTGGGGTTGGGGAAGTTAATTTAAGCTTTCATTTGAACGAACATCGTGTTATAAATTCTATTTTGTGGATCGTCTAAGCCAAACGCGGGCGATATGTATATTTAAGTGTAAGAGTGGCTTAAGATATGTATTCTACAGTCAGCGTGCAGCCTATGCTATAATGAGCCAATCCACGAGATTTTATTTGCAGCGAAAACCTCTCTCGTGCGTTCTGGAAATTCGCGAGAAAAAACGCGATTTGAGGAGGGCCCGTGGCAAAACGTTTGGGAAACCTGTCAGGTCACTGCTGGGTCAACATGGATTGGTAAGTACATTTTCGAAGGTACAATTCAAGAAATAAAACCGATTTTACCCGTTTCAAAAAAAGAAATCGTAGCGAAATTACCCCTCAAAATGTGCTGAAATATCCTGACTGTTTTGCACGAAATTCGTTCAAACGATGTTAATTTTCGCTTTCTTTGAATAATTTGCCATCGTTACATACCAATTTCATTTCTGCCGGACCTGGCAATAATGTTTTTTTAAGGTTTCAAAATAGCAAATTTTTCAGCTTCCAGCGGATAATTCGGTAATTTATGTGACGTCATAATCATACAAGTTTGCATATTTGAATAACAAAGGTCCAAAAAACATTTTTAAAAACCTGCACATTAAACTTTTGAGGTAAGTAGCGAAAACAAAGCAGATTACATTGTTTTAGGTACATTCCTTGTTTTCAAGAATGTGTTGAAAAAGCAAAGGCATTTGGTATTCTGCACACTTGCATGGTTGAGCTATGTTATTCAAATATGCAAACTTGTCACAGTCCTGCTTTCAGTACCCTTAACATCTGTCTAGTTTGTTCACTCATCTGTGTCAATAACATCACAAGCTGTATACCATTGCAAAGAGGACATTCTGCCCTTTCTAGAGATATATTTCTCTTTCCCATATATAAAGTAGTTTTGCCATTACAGTAATTTTTATCTCGGTATACTTTTTATGGGGACACCCTGTATAGTTTATATTTTCAACTTGCCATTTTTTGGACTTGACATAAAACGCTGCTGTAGTGACACATAACTTATGCAATATTTAATGTCAAACCACATTATTGCTTTTTTAAAAACCATTTCAACAATAAATGTACGGGTTTAAAAAACATGTGAATCTATAAACATGTGTGGTACATTTAGTTAGGGGTATAAACGTGATAACTTAAATTTGAACATGTCACAAAGTATTGTTATTGCCTTTTAATATCCGTTTAATAATATTGTATTAATTTTTTAATTTTTTTATCTGGCCATAAATTATAAAATACACCCAAATTACGGAGCCCCTAAAGGGACATATGATGCAAACAAATTTATGTGCGAAGAAATAATTTGAGTTCTTTATTTCGTGCGATCGAAATCATTTCGTGCGATCGAAATCATTTCGTGCACTCGAAATAAATTATTTCGTGCTCTCAAATTCATTTCGAGCGCTTGAAATCATTTCGCGCACTCGAAATAAATTATTTCATGTGCTCGAAATCATTTCGTGCTCTCGAAATCATTTCGTGCTCTCGAAATCATTTCGTGCACTCGAAGTTATTTTGTGCGCTCGAAATGATTTCGTGCACTCGAAATAAATTATTTCGTGCTCTCGAAATCATTTCGAGCGCTTGAAATCATTTCGTGCTCTCGAAATCATTTCGTGCTCTCGAAATCATTTCGTGTGCTCGAAATCATTTCGTGCTCTCAAAATCATTTCGTGCACTCGAAATAAGTTATTTCGCGCGCTCGAAATCATTTCGTGCGCTCGACATCATTTCAAGCGCTCGAAGTAAATGATTTCGATCGCACGAAATGATTTCGAGTGCACGAAATGATTTCGAGCGCACGAAATGATTTAGTGAGTACGAAATGATTTCGTGAGCACAAAATGATTTCGAGCGCACGAAATAAAGAACTCAAATTATTTCTTCGCACGTAAATTTGTTTTTATCATATGTCCCTTTAGGGGCTCCGTACCCACATTGATGAAAAACATGATTATTGTAGATGAAGCACACACTTATTTCCAGTTTGTGTGAATTAATTTTGAATCATGAAGGAACATTAGTTTTTATAGTTACTTTTTGTGTTAATGCAACTGCCTTTATTTATATGAAGAACATCTAAGTTATATATTGATAAGTTTAGTTTTCTATACGTTTGTGGATGTATCAAAAGAACCAATAAAATTCACAAAAACGTGAAAAAATGAAAACAGTGCCTGTTTAACTGCCTATTTAATTGTTGTTAATATTTCCTCAAATTTAAAATAAATAAGAACTAACGTTACATGTATTTTAAACAGTTATTTAGATACGAATTTCAGCTAAATGATTGTAAATGTTCCCCATAATCATTACAATAGGTACTAAATTCTTTGAGAAAACGGCAAAAAACATTAACTTGCTTGCTTGTTTACTAAGGTAGCTGGACAGCAAATTTGTGCAAATTCCGCATAAAAAATCCTGTACTCTAAAATATGGATACTTGTACAATCTTAACACCAAGTTTTTAGATACATTAAATTTGATAATCTGATAGTAAATCATTGGTAAATCATGGGTTGTTACCAAAACTGCTTGTACGAGTGCTTACACTGCTTCTTTTTTTTTTTTACAATGGCAAATCCAAAAAGAGTCATCTTTCCTGAATTTGAACTGTGAATTATTGGCAAAAGTGTCTATATTTTTTAATGACCTCGACAACATTATTTCTAAGGGAGATCGATACTATCATCTATAGATGAATAATTAAAATGATTTCGAAATTAAGATTGAATGTTGACAAACTGAAATAAGTACACTGCCTATATATCTTGAAATGGTCGATATGCAGTAATAAAATTAGAATGAATGTACGTAAAATTTTGATTGAAACATTTCGAACCTTTATTTAACATTTTAAATGAACTACAGAAAAAATACGATTGTGTAAATTATCGTGTATAATTTACCCCGGAAAAAATAACAAGAAATAAAACATTCTACAACAATCAGTAACTTACCGAGGAATCCGTAGGTACCAAATTAAGCTCGTAGTCAGGTAGTATGTCGGGATTAGCGTTGATATCTCGGAATGCCATCTCAGTGGCTAACGACATAGCAGGGCCCCCAACCCATGTCGTCCCACCAAAAGGATACAGTCCCATCAGATAGAGCTTGGTCACATTGGAGGCACTGTCACACAGACTAACAGCGTTAATTGCGAGCAAGACAGTCGGTACCAATATGTGGAACATGTTAGCATCTGCTCCAGCCATTTACGAGCAGGTGTGACCATCCCTTCACATTTGTTGTTCCTTTTAAAGGACGTTTTCGTTGGCTGGTGACTGGAAAGGGGCTTTGAATTGGTCAGTAGGCTTTGACTTACCGATAAAGTGTCAAATGGACAAAGTAAACCCAGAATACATGCAATGATAAGAACAAAGCTAGCCTTACTGGGACAGCAAATACTCTGAATGCTTTGTAGGCCACGTAAAATATAACTTAGTGATAGCCCATAGTATATTTTTTTATAATTAAAAAAAAAAAAAAAATTGGCTGGGCAAATTATTGAAAGAATATTTGATGATTTTTTCAATTTGGACAATGCGTTACTTATTCCGGCGATAGTCAAGAACAGACGTAATATTATTACCCTTTCATAAATACCTAAGACAGTTAAAATCTTAAGGCAATTTATTGGACTACATGTGAACATGTGGGGTGTACTCACCTGCCGTGGGGTGTACTCACCTCACCTACCGGCGATAACAACCAACCAGCGTGTCAATCTCCAGCTGCGCAACGCTGGATTGAACCAATCAGGGTGTACAAGTTACTATTCACGTCACGCGGACTCGCGTACTATGTTGAAATTTTATCCATTCTCAAATGTGGATTTGTCAGTTTCTGAACGACCCTTTGGTCTTTACTGCAGGATAACTTAAATTCGGGGTCAGGGCATTAGCTAATTTAATTACCTAGTTAATATCACAAGTGAAACACGATTATCGTAAGTGCCTTTATTATGACCTCAAATTCAATGTCGGTATTCTCAGTTTTGCACTAACGTGAGTACCACAGTGTGAAATTACTGAAACTATTGAAATAAGATTGAGTTTAATAGAAAATAGTTTAATTCAGTCGAATTGTGTTCTCCAAAAGGCCGATGATAAAGCTATGTCCATGTTAGAGTTTACAATTAACGTGTCACGTGAGCATCGCAAGCACTTATTAAATTTTGTTTAACCAAGGTTACAAGGAAAAGACGTGATATCTAGGTCGAGTGTTGAAAGTAATTCAATGACAGAAATCAGACGACTGAGTTAGAAGTATCAGGAAATTGATTTAAAATGAAGCCGATTCAGTGTCAGTACACACATCCTAGTCAAGTGCACATACCTACACGTACAATTAAAATCTTGTATTTGTATTCATCTCTTCATGAATAATGTAAACTTATGCTGACTTTCTTGTAATAATCATCTCGGCATAGGCTAGGCAACTCGATTAATGTCGCTCTACAAATGCTGGATTTAACTAAAACGGATTGGATTAGATCATAAACAATAGTTATCACAAACAAAACTCAATGCTTTGAGGTGCTCTGTTATAAAGTGACACTTCTAAAATCATACTGTTTACTTATTTAACAATTGTAATTATGTGGAAATGTGTTCATAGTGCAAATACGCTAAATATTAACATCGGATGTTAACTCAGTCTCGTTGTCTTTATACTCCTATTAGATGGAATTATGTAATCGATATTAATCTCTAACAGATGTCTGCAGATTGTTCTTGTGCAGTAGCATTATTTGTTTCAGTAGCAGCAACTTGCAGTGAGTTGTTAGCTGTTTCGAGCTTCTTGATTGTTTCTTCTTGGTCCTGAAAAGTATGAATATATTAATGTTAAGGTTAATATGAATTTCTGTTGTTATCTGAGACACAGTGCCCTCGTGTGTCAAGAACAAGAACATTTTTAATGTTTAAAGAGTACACACAATTTTCACTTTTTTTTCAAAAGTAGACTTCCCATTTTGTTCACAAGCAGCGATATTTGGTAATAAATGTATCTAGATACATTTGCATTTTATTTATCTTTTAAACCTATCAAGCATTAGCCTTGTTTTTGTTCTCAGACCTGGGGTCGCTCATGGCGCCCCCTCCGAATGTTCTGTGTTCTTTAGCCGATCTTTTGAAATTTTATAGGTATGTTCAGTTTGACATGATCTATCGAATGCAGCCATGCAAACTTTCAAAGGCCACTATTAAGGGCGTTATACCCATTTTTGTTCATAGTTCCTAATTTTTTTTCTATCAAAAATATTTTCCCTATTTCTTTCTAAATTTGTATACGTTGACCCTGCAATTTGCCACAAAGGCTATTTTCAGTACAAGCAACAATGTGACGTCACTTAGATCAACGCTTGAGGGCGCTATAAGGTATATTTTGACCCAAAATTACACTAAAGGGCAGATATAATAACATCCACAGTACTGTTCGTTTCATAAAATTATCAATTATTGCATTTAAATCCAATGGCGGCCGTATTGGATTCCCTGAATACATTGAAAGTGGTCAAATGACTCAAAGGAAACCAGATAATTATAACTTACCGAACATTTTTTCTTCAATATGAGCACTTCCTGACGAAGAAGCTCCATCTGTTGCTGTGAGTCATCCGACATGTTGTTCTGGTTGTTATGAGTCGCCGCTGCAGTGATCATCGTATTCTGAGCTGGTCGAACCTCATTCCTCATTTTTATCTAATGGCAGGAATTTCCAACAATGATAATTGTTAATGGTATTTCTTTCACTTGATGACTAAACACTTTTTTGGTTTGCTATGGTAGCCGTTATGTTTACATAGTTCCATTTGATTTGCCAGATTGAATCACAACACAATATAAGGTGTTTTCCCCATGTTTTCTGATAATGTAAATTAAAACCACATTAAGGGGGATCCAGGGTCTCGAAACAAAGGAGGCACGCCAGAACCTATTTTGGTAAACCTGCATGAATGCATGGCGAAGAAGAAACATTGATCTCTATAAAAAAAAATGTATAAGGAAAATACATCAAAAGGAAGGTATAATATTGGTTATTCCAGATAGATAATCAAAGTAACAATCAATTTTCCTAAAGTATAACTTGTAGTTTCAGTTATCATGAGATATTAAATTATGACTTCTAAAAGTTTTTTTTAGAGGTCGAGCGTCCAAAAAGTTGCTGTCCAGTAACTTATTGTAAAACATAACAAATTAAAATTGATGTTAACGTTTTATTGGTGAACACATAAATTGATTAAATATACAACTTGTGTGTTATTAGTTATATGATGTTTATCTTGAAAACTATGGGTTGAAATTGTAAATTGTACATGGTACGAATTCGAGAGACTTGCACACTTTACATCTGGCTATCCACACAAATATATTTGTATTTATTTATTTCTAATCTTTTACCAGGGTAACCCGTTCACATAAAATGTGGTCTTCCACAGGGCCCTGTATAAGGACACACATTGCGTTTCTTTAAAATGAGACTGATATACCAAAATACCTTGGGAACAAATATAACACACAGTGTGAGTGTGGCTGCCAGCCAGATTAATGTAGCAACCAAGGCGTAGTGGACGTTCCGCTCCTCAACAACGAAAGATACCAGGGCTCCAACGAACGACAGGATCAACACATTGTACACGCAGATACCTGAATATAAATATTATTGTATTCTCAGTGTGAAATGCGTTAGTAATTATCCATACAAACTTAAGAACTCTTTTGTAAAGTAACATATTATTTATTATTAACAAAGTTCAAACACTGCCAGAGCAGACCTCCAACAGGACATGAATCGGTTTCCCGAAGTTTTAGGTGACTGACATAACGAGCATGCGTTTGGCCTAGATAAAAGGACACAATAAGAACAGATTGTATTATTACCCATGGCTGGTGCATAAACATTTAACCAATCAGCCACGGTAATATGATCTTATCGCGCCCTGTTATCTAGGCCAGCTGGGGGTAATAGGCATATTTTAAGTCACTGAGTTCATCTAAAACTCGAACACTTGCAAAACTAGATTTAATTCTTATTATTATTTTGTTTAATAAAAGTATTCATGGGATGAAATTAATAGTTATTGTTAGTACAATATTTGTTATAATTTCTTCTTTGGTCTTTGTATCAAGTGATTCTTCTCCATACCGATATATTTGGAGTCATTCAGTGCCGGGATGGATACTTTTCTAGTCTCCCAGGCCAAGAAGGCTCCAAATATCAGCAGCACACCGTCGATGACGTAGAAGGCTCCAATGAAGTAGATCTGATTGGCTGATTCACACATCATGCGTATTGGTATATAGAATATATCATCATTCTCCTTATCAGTCTAGGAACGAGACAGAATCTCCAAAATGTTACAAGCTTATGTCTGAACATATATTCTACTGTTTATTATTTAGAAAACACATGCAAACTTAAATGATTTAGCTTATTCCTAAACTGTTCAATAATAATTAACTTCCATGCAGATGACAGCCGAGATATAGTGTCACTGGATTAAATACATAAATATGTAACGGATATTATACCACTTTTGATCCAATCTGTTCCACTGCCATGAGAGGGTCTACCACTTCCCACAGGATCAAAATGAAAACATCGATGATAACCAGTGCCACAACACAACCCAGCAACCATTTATCCTTCACGACCTGTTGGTCAATCAAACTATATTTACACCACCATTGTTATATTCATTTCAACAAAAAGAAGTTATGGAGTCATTTTTTTTTTTTTAATATTGCTTATGTAAAAAATAAATAAATAAATAAATAAATAAATGCTTTTTATATAACATAGAAGATACCCGGCAAATAAAAATTGGCTGATGCCGGACTCGAACCCGCGACATCTCGATTACCGTACGAGCGCTCTACCAACTGAGCTAACCAGCCCCTATGTTGGTGGGCGGTCCACTTATGCCAATTATCTATTGCTCTGTGGGGCCAGGTCAGAGGCCAAACCATATCTGCCGAGTAGCCAGGGATCAAGCCCCGGTCAGATGCAAACAACCCGGGTAACGGCAGTAGCGGGATCACACAATATATATATATATATATGACATTACATTTTTTTTCAAATCAGCATGCGTCATAAATAAGAATATGCAGTGTAATTTTCTACCATTTTAATCGCCTTCTTCTTCGTGAATATTTTGTGCACTCGCCAAGTCTTGCTGAACATGGAGCCAAATGCCACGGAGAACCCGATGGAAAGACACCACGTCTTGGCCTATAAGGAGACAACGATATACCGGTATCAGTTATATATGTGTCAAGGAATATTCCAAAGCAATTATCCAAAAGTTATATTCATTATAGGTGTATACACTATTAATTGTGGAAAGCAAATAATTCTTCAGAACAATTTACGCATACTCGGCTGTAGGCCTATGTTGAATTACTATGTGCAGCATCCCTGCCCAGCAACCCAGAAAATGTACGATTATACTCTCTTTACTAAACGTTTATATCAGAAATACCTACATGGAGTGTGCAACTCGTGTATTAACCTAGACCACGGCATAGTACTCCAAGAACTATGGATTTGGTCCATTCGTGACGTTTTGGCGTTATTGAGTTGAACGTCTCATAATCTAGACAATACTGACTGGCAGAGTGGACACGCACTGGGAGCCAATCAGAACACATGCTTACGACGCGCACTTGTAGAGTTAAGGAAATACACGGATGTGAGTCACAATCTTCAGAGATGCACGTACGTGTAACATTTAATAATAATCGAATTCAAATAAAGGACATTAATGAGGAATATATATTAATATTTATGAGCCAATTCATGAGTGAACATCTTGTCTTCATAGGATCGTATGGCGACACGAACCGATTAAAACTGGGCGTCTAACGGCCATTGCTAAAGTACAGGGACGACAACATCGTGCATCATATGTTATATATATATACGTGTATGGTATTTAGCAAAAAACTAACATGATATTCGAAAGAGATCACCTGTAATATATTACGTATCAGATACCATATTGCGCAGATTATTCCCACGCGACACATTTTAGCTTTAAGAGTAGCGTTGCTGTTTGTGCCTTTTCATTTGTACAGGCCAACCTCATTCCGGCCGATGGTGGCGCTCTCAATGAGAAATTTTAACTCAATATGCTTTTTGAACATTGACAACTTTGACATGTTTCGTCTGGCTTCAGGTTTCATGCTAAACAGTGCACAGATCATAATGTGT
Organism: Zoroaster sp. YZ-2022; assembly: GCA_029582265.1. Taxonomy (NCBI): domain Eukaryota; kingdom Metazoa; phylum Echinodermata; class Asteroidea; order Forcipulatida; family Zoroasteridae; genus Zoroaster; species Zoroaster sp. YZ-2022. The sequence goes on from CM055826.1 coordinate 17,185,584, forward strand.
AGAAATGTGTTGCTCATAGAAGGTCAAGTTTTACGAATTTTACCACATGTACGATGAAGTTGGTGTCAAAGAATTTGGGCCAATTTAAATGCAGGTGTGTGGATGATTAAGATAATGATGATCAAAAAAAGAATTACACATTCACACAGAAAGTTCGATAACAATGTATTACAATAAGGATTAAACAAATTGCCCTATAATATTATTATTAGTGTATAACCCTCCACATCACATGTTCATTTGTTCATTGGCCTCTAATAACTACCAATGGATATTGCTACTTGATAAATACCTTGCACATCGTAACGAATGTTTCCGTTGAGGCGATGGTTGTGTCTATCCCTATGACAATGATTGACACAAAGGCGAGAATTCCACCAATCAGCATTAAGTTGTTGATGTTAGGACTAGACATCTTGATCACACTGTGCGAATGATTTATAACAAGATTATTATGAACCATTTAATCAGCGCTTAAAGAAAGTCATTCTTCTTGTGCCCGAGTTTTAAGCACAACATCGATAGTAATTTAACTTCATAATTGAAATAACAAATCTAAAAAATAAAAAATAATAAATCGGTAAGCGTCCATTCCGTCGTAATTTGAAGGATTCGTCATTACTTGACCGCATTCAAGCTACAATTTTAAGCGGCTACGCCGTTTAATGTGAATCATTACGTTATAATCAATCAAGGTATGAGTAATTAAACTCTATTATATAGCCCTATTTTGTTGTAGTTACCGTATTTTCCTGAAATGGATGTTGAAAGCTAAAAAGCAGAAAGCAAGTGCAATTCCTAAAATGGCAAAGATGGAACCAGCGATGAAAACTGGAAGCTGTATCGTCTGCCGATCTTCTCGCTCGATAATGAAGTCAATAGGTGGCGCCCCACCTGTACACACACATTTGATCCAACACGGCATTATTTGCACTAAAACGGGTTAATTGTCATTGCGATAATGTGCATATTATTATATCACTCTTGTGATATAATTGATTTGTTCGTGCTGATTTCCGATGTTTGTAGGTCGAGATTGGTACAAATAATGTACGCTGTTCTGTGTTGAAAGGTTATTTCCGCATTAATCGTATCATTCAAGCTCACGCACGGTTATTTTTGTTTGTATTATATCATCATTAAAACATTGTTATTATTGTTTTATTTCGCCTTCACAATCGAACAGTTCTGAAACTATACTAAACGAAATCACCATTTGACATTGGTCATACCTTTCCATTGTACTGGTGGACGTCCATCCCAATTAATCTCATTTCCTGACCCCACAAATGGATTCAAAAGTCCCACGGAAACTTTCTTACCATCTGCGAGAAAGAAAAAAAAACACCGTTGTTTAAGCATTATGGCAACCATTTGATTTTTCAAACATGTGAACTGTTGAAATCAGAAGAACATACAATATAGACTTTTATATAATTTTGTCTGAGGTGCCGTCACTTTTAAAGGAAGTAAAATAATTTCCCCTTTAAGGAATTTAGGGAGAAGTACTCGTTCCCAAGTTCTGCGTTAGAGTGAATACAACAGATTTGGATTCATGTTCATTGCAGACGCTATTTTTTTGTTTACATATCTTAAAGTTTGTCGGATACCGTAATAATGAAGTCATGCAACTTAAAATACACTACCAGCTTTAACCCAATCATTCGCTGATCAATTTAATTTTAATCATTAAGAACAAATCGTGTAACAAAATTATTCGTTTAAAAAATTTATAATACTGTTACGAATCTTACCCTCTTTGCTTTTGACAATAATAGTGCCCTTTATTTCACTCCTTTCACTGTTAAATATTTTGCTCATGATGTAATTTCTAGTTCTCCGATTCCCAGAGTTTGTTTTTACTTTCTGTCCCAGACCCTCAACTGTCCGCTATGAATATGCAATCTTCACAACGACGCTACATTTGCCCATGCACATCCAGCGCCAACGCAATGCATAATGCAACACCAGCGAGAGCCTTGCGTGTGTGCCACGCCCTCCCACCACTTGGCTTAATTCGTCCCTAATTTGCCATAGTGACCATTTGAATGCATGCTCTATCTCCAAAACTATAAGGAATACATGCATGTGGATTAGATACAATGGTAGGTCTCTTCCTGAATGTACTAATAAGCGGGAAAACTGAAAATTGAAAAAAGCCGGATTGGTCACTCTGGCAAATTAGGGACGACGAATTGTGATTTATTTTTCGCATACTTTCCTCGGAGTCCACCCCTACACACCGAACACGATTTGTGGGTGAAGCACGGCCAAACAGTCACCGTGACTGACCCGCTCAGTCATTAAACTTGGTCCGTGTGCCGTGCTCCCATCATGCAATAGATTAACATCCCTAGTAAGCATTACCCCCTTGAACACGTCCTCCTTTCTAAGTTGTCACTCACTTTACTTTCGTAAAATCCTTTCCTTATAATTATGGAACAAGGACCCGTTGTATAACCTGATTTTGCACATGTTCCCACCCTTAGCCGCGGAAGGCAAGCTTCTCATTGGCTAAGACGCTAATCTAGGCTAATGTTTAATTCATTCCTAGGCCCCAGATTTCCTTCTCTCGGTGGGAAGTGCAGTTCCAAATAATATCTGGTCTCGACAGCCAAATAAGTCTATTCTAATAGCATGACTTTTGACCAGATATACACAAGCAGTGCGATTCGATCCATGACAGTGCGGTATTCCTATCTAACGGGCGTCGATTGACCATTGGGTTCGCCTAGCTAGTGCATTCTGATACACACTCTAGCCCCGTCCAGACACCCCGTATAGTCAAGCCCTGGTGGTCCCCGTCGTCAAGACAGACCAGCCGTCTCTCTGTGTAGCAGTGCCCGTACCGTATACCGGGTTGACAAGCCGCATTAACGAACGATGGTCCCACTGACTGTATCCAATCCCTTAGTTGGTATTCGTACACGCTATTCGGAACTCGTACATGCACAATATCTTTTTGTTTGTCTTACCTTGCAGTTGTAAGATGTCAAGCTTTCCCTGCCTATCACCTACCTTGTTGTATTTTACAGGACCCTGAGTATCAGAAAACGATTATTTAATGTAAGTCACGTAGTAAACATGTGTGTGTTAAATGCCTTGCTGTGTTACGATTTGCATCATTTCGTGGTTGTCAGTTTGTATAAGCAGAATACATATTTTGGGGAACTGTTTTCACTACATAAAACACAAAACGTTCACCTGTCTTGAACTTTAACATTTGAAACTTTGACCAGATGACTAAACTACACCTTTCTCCATTATGGACCCTTAAATGTGATAAATTATCATTTGTTTCCTGTTCAAAACCACTGATAGCAAATTTAAACTCTAAAATATAGCGCACACCTAGGCGATTGTCTTGTATGATTCTGCTACTTACCGACATGCCCTCATACGAGATGTTGCTGATTATGTCAAATACTATTTGACGCGTAATATCGTCGTATGCAAAATCCTCTAATTTCCTCGGAGGATCTGAAAACACACAAAGGAAAACTGATCGCTTTTCTTCTTAAGTATATTTATTGAAACGTAAAATTAGTATTATAATTGAATCAGGGTAAAATCCATTTCCCCTGCTAAGCTTTACAGTGAGTGAGAAGGGAGTATTTTATTTTATGGGAAACATTTCAACAAAACTTCGAAATGTAATTACATTTTCTCTACTGTACTGACCGGACTGGTCAGTTATTAACTCGCCGTAAACCCAATATTGCATTGCTTATAAATGATTTTAGATTTGATTTTAGATTTGACCTTAAATTTGACTTTAGGCGATGCAGAGGTTGACTGTCCTCTGTGTAAAAACCGTGACACCATAAAATTATCATGGAAGCAGACCGTTCTCGAATAGCTCAGAGAGCACCTTGCAGCAAAGCATAGGCTATTTTGGCACGTATGCAAATTACAACATTACATTTACGATAACATTAAGGTAATCTGGTAATTATTAAGTACCCAATTTCCCAAGTTGTCTTTGAGCTTCGTCCAGACTTAGAGCTGCCGTCCACGCCATGTCATAGATGCCACTTGTCTCCGTATAGCCAACCAGGGACTCCAGATTGTCCAAACCTGAAAGTGCTTTGACCTCCTCTAGAAACTGGGAAATTGTCTGCAGAGGTCATTTGGTAAATGTTACTGCTTGTTTCGTATGCAATTGCATTCTCTGAAATTCTAGAGCCAATCTCTTTCAAGTTTTCTTTAGGGTAACATTTAGTATTTGTATAGTGTTTCCATGGTTTCCATGGTTTCTATGGTTTGCATGGTTGCCAAAGTTGTATTATTGCTTGAAATGGAAGTTTATTTTCTACCATTTACTTGTTAATTTTATTTTCATATTTTCTACTGTGATTGTTATTAAACAATATGCTTTGTTATATTTTTAGTTGCATAAATATTGTATGTTTACTGATTTGTGCCCGATTTTACTGCATTTACTGTCAACATTTGGTCAAAATATCAAACGTTTTTCTTTTCTTTTTCTTGATAATTTATTCTTACCAATCCGGATATTGTCGGTGTACCCACTTCATGAGACGGGAAATTGTCACTGTAAACGCCAAGGTAATTGGCGACAGCCTCATCTAATTCCGCTAGTGTGCAGTCAATGGAGTCGTCCGGATCCCGCCACCATTTACTGTGAAGCCAGCCTACATGGTTTGGAGGGACAATATCGTTAAACAAAAATACAAAATAATAATATAGGTTTTCCCAGGCAAATTTGTCAATTGAGCATAAAGAATTCGTTTTGTACGTTCGTCTTAAAGAGATTGTGCTAATACGGTTGCTATACCACGGTTCGAATTAAGAATTCAGGCAGTCAATTTGGTTTTCAGACACGGTCATTTTTGTGGTAACACATTCAATTTCGCATTTGCGTCTTTCATTTTAGTGATGCACATCCGTCTTTCAATTTCGCCAGATTTCCTCAAATGAGCATTTGCACTCGTTTTTTATACTTTCACATAAACATTTAGTGCCATTATAAGTGAAGGAACTACGGCGATCCATACTGTAATAATGCTGAATGTACTTCTCTAATTTCAACGGAGGCTAGTACAGAGAATGTGACGTCGTTCGCGAGGTTTCAATCTGAGTTAATATTAGTTAACTTGATGAAGAGTGATTGATTTGTGCTGTGAGTGATCACGGCATTGCTAATATAATTCCATTAACACCGATATTATGTTGGGCTAGAGAACTTCAACTACAAATTCAATTTGTGTATATTTGTTCAACATGTTTATTTATGCATCCATAAACTATACTATATTTTTAAAATACTTTATGATAATTGAAGGGGAACCGTTGTATGACTTGCCTGGAATGATCCAGACATACTTGGCGCCATAAATCTTCTGCTTATAAGCTTCACAAAATACCTTCCTCGCCATATCAGCATAGAATCCACCAACAATGATTCGTGCTCCAGATCTCTTTAAAAGCAATAATAATTTAAAAAGCAATTATATAACATATAAGAGTTAGGAGGTTCTATAACCCTTTCAGTACCAAGACCAATTTTTCAATTATGCCTTGGGTACCGCACTCATTTCTTTTTCATGTTTACTTGGTTACCACAGGACTTTTGGCAAGTTTCATTATATAGCGCCCTCACGTGATGATGTAATGCAAGGCAATTTCTCTATTGTTAACATAGGTGTCATAATGAATTACTCTCAGAGCCATGAAATTAACTTTATAATAAAAGACCAATTATGTTGACCTACATTAAAATGGCAAAACACTGTTATTGGGGTTTATTAAGTATTATGTGACTTATACAGAAAGGAAACTGACTTCGTTTGAGCCCAAAAAAAAGACTGAACCGGGACTTGGCTTGAACCCAGGCTTGAACCCTTCCAGCCCCCCCCCCCCCCGCCCCGTTCAATGTTGGAAAATCTGGGCTTGCGGTGTGCGTGCATCACATCAACATTGAAGCGGGGGGAGGGTGGAATTAAATGAAATCACATGTATACAACCAAAAGTAGTTGGGCACAGACAAAACAGGGAACAACACACATTGGCTTATTACACTGTTTACAGATCATACGCGTTTGTGTTCTCTTTGCCCTAGTACTGCAAACAACACAGTCACGTTTTTGCTGGAGACATTTTTCCAGGATAGTGTTGACATGAAAAGGGCCTGGAACCACATGGACGTTGGCTTGCATGCTGTACGGGGTTGTACTTCCAGGTGGATAAAATTCCTTCGATGACCTTTACCCTAAAATCCAAATTGGAAAGGTGCTGGTTTGTAGGTATGCCGTTGTATACCACAGTAGCATTCAGAAAACAGATGTCAAGAATGTTTACGAATACTCTTTTCCACCATTTCATTGTTCTGTGCTGATGAGAGTAATACTGCACAATTTGTGCTGCCAGATCAGTTCCTCCCATGTATTTTTTTTATTATTGTAATCGCAAACTACAGAAGGTTTTTTAATCTCGCGATGTCCGGTTAAACTGTTTTTACTACGAATCTGCTTAGTGGTGACACTGCAGTTCCCGTAATTTGTCAAGAGAGTTACACGCTTTGTGTCTTGCCAGACGACGCAAAGTTGGCCTGCCTTTGTATAAAACCGTGGGTCTTCTGTTTTTTTTTCATTGGGAACTTTTTGGGATGAGCAAAATCAGAAATTCCTTGTGTGGTGTAGTGCACAGTTCCACAAACTCCAAATCCTAGCTGTGATAACTTGGAGACCAGAGCTGGGCTGTTGTACCAATTATCCATGAAGATGACATGACCCTTGTGTTCCAGTCCTTTCACTAGATCCAAGACAACCTGGCCTGGTGCATGAAGAACGGATGGATGGTGTGTTGCCATGGTTGCAGCATGCACAGTGGAGGGTTGAACTGTTGCTGTGCTTGGCCGAAACCCTGTGAACATCTTCCAAGCACACGTATACCCGGATTCGGACTCATTTAAAGAGAAGCATTTCAGTCCCCACCTGTTGGCCTTTCGCGGTAAGTACTGCTTAAAGCTCAGTCGTCCTTTAAACTTCGCCATACTCTCGTCTGGTGAGAGGTTTCGTCCAGGGCTGTATATTTTGAGAAAGGTTGGCAGTACAATGTCGAGTAAAGGGCGAAGTTTTGCCAGTTTGTCGGAAGGGCTGTCGACTTGAGCTCCGTTGTTGGCTAGGTGAAAAAATCTAAGGATTGCGGTGAATCTGTTGCGGGACATAGATGACGGATATACCGGACTTCGAAGGACATCTGACATGGACCAGTGCATGCTGTATCGAGGCCTTTTGTTGATGCCCATGCAAAGTAATAATGCCACGAATGCCATCATTTCGGGAATATTTGTTTGAGTCCAAGCAGACTGACGATTGGTTGGGTTTGCAGGCAAAGTTTGCTCAGCATAACGATTTTGTCTCCGCATCACCATCAGCTCCCAGGTCGCTTGACAGAAGTACAGTTGAAAAATTTGGAAAGATGTACAGTTACTCAAATCTTCAGTAGTTCCCCTGTTTCCACTGAATTGCATGGGTTTCCTCGTGTATGCGTTAGTTTCACACCAACCAGACCGGTAGTTTGGCTTTTCCGATGATGATGATGATGTAGGGACGCATTCCTCTTCACTATCATCCGACTCCGGTGTATAATCCTCGTCAGAAGACATGTCTGACCCACTATCTGCGAAGATTTCTTCCAAAATTTGTGCACTTCGATCGGCGTCCATAGCTAGCAATAGCACGCAAAAGCTCGCGGGCGTCCTTTTTCAGCCAATCAGAAAACACTTTTCAATTGAGGGCGCTATTGACATTTTCCTAAAACAGGTGTTACCGACGTGCCACAGGGGCTCGCCGGGACCAAATGAGAATTGTTTTCGCGTGCCAAAAGAACACCATGATCACCAAGAGATATGCAATATTGAGCCAATATGGCACAATGGGGTTGAAAGGGTTATTGACATCTTCGTTCATCTGTTTGCAGAATAAATCAGTACAAGTAATGGATATTTATAACCAAGATTTGTAGGCGAAACAAATATAACCGCTTTAATAATTAAAGGTACACACCGCCCTAAAAGAGCAAAAAATGGGCTTGATAGAATGATAGAGAATCATTTTTGGAAGGTTATCTTCAAAAAACAAAATTCAGATATCGTGTAATTACCGAGAAATGTCCAAAAAACAACAATAAGGTCAAAGGTCATGTATACGCATTTTCAGTAGTCTACACGACCGTGAAACCTGTATGGCAATTGCAGATTGTAGTCAGACTGGTACCTCTGCATTGCACACCGTTGTGATTGTAACAAGAGGAACAAGGTTCCAGTCTGTACATTTTGTATCCGTTGTAAACACGAACGATCACAGAATTCCTGGATTCGATTCAAACCAGGTGCACGTCGACGTCCAAGATGATCCAAAAAGTGATGACAATGCCTAGTAGGCTTGATAGACTTTGGATCAACCATGGAGAAAGGCACAGACTGAACAAACCGGTGCTTAGCAGCATCTATCTGGACATACTGGATTCTGGGTGAGCATCTCAATCATGATCAATATTATTACTAATACTAGTTTGCATTGCCATGGCATTGGTAGACAGTAGATGATCTAGGAGTGTACATGATGAACACAATTATGACAGTGTCCCCTGGCAATTATGTGAAATTGCCCTAACCCCTTGACAGGAAAAATGTTGAAAGGGAAGCTTCAATTTTGGTTTAGATTTTCATATTCTCAAAATATTATCAAACATTTTTATTTGGTCGGGTCTCGGGACACAGGCCTTATGACCAAATTAATTTGTCCGAAGTGCTTTTATCTTAGAGAGAGAGAGAAAAAATAACAATTATGTAAAAAATACAAGACAGTACCAGATATAACTTTGTGAAACACGAGGGAGGAGCTCCTATTTTTAATAAATTTTCACAGGTCTTATACTATTTTTCGTGAGATCTAATGTTAACGTGTAGTGTTACAGGGTTGAAATTAATGTTCATTATCAAATACGAATGATGAACATTTAATTTAATTTAAATGGTTGTTTATTACAAAAAATTAAGGTTTAGTATAATTTGTTATTATTTTTTGCTTCATGTATAGCAGTACTGGCATTTCAGTCCAAGAGAAGGGGTCTGTCTGATAACCACCTTTGCATTCTATATCAGTTAAACAATGTTTTACCTTATTTCCCAGTGATTGTTGATAATATAAGTTTTGAGGCTTTGCATGGTGGAATATCGATATCGTTTCGGTTTGCGGTAACACCATGTGTTTATCTCAACTAACGTGAAGCTGAGATACAGGTTCTGAAAAGAACCGTATCGCACAATCGTATCTCAACCTTCGTTAAGTGAGAAAGGTTCAAGGGAGAACCAATTTCGGGCAACTCGTTTTTCTCTACTGTCGCTAAGTGAGAAATATGGTTCAGGGAGAACCATGGGGACTTCACGGGTTAATATGGTTCAGGGAGAACCAAGGGACTTCACGGGTTATTCTCAACGTTTCGATTAGCCTGCTCTAATCTTCTTCAGGAGAATGAAGAGGTTTGCCGATGCAACTCCTTAAGTAGTATTTGCTGGGATTATGTGTAGAATGGGAAGTGTTCCGATTGTTGATAATGTTGAATTTGTTAAAATCTAAGCCCTTACTCCTCTTTTCAATCTTAAATCTTTTTCAGAAAGAGGACAGAAACATCTTGGTACTTCAACTATGCAGAATTGATGCTGGGTGTGATTCTCGACATAATGAAGCACCAGCCTTCGGTCAATGGAATTGGTAATTTGGAATCAAGCATAGGCCTGTGTCTGGGCCCTTACTTTTATTGCTTGTTTGCACCTCCCCTCCCCTCCCCTCCCCTCCCTAGTTCTTGGATTCTATAGTGCTGCAATGATAGTCCAAAGAATTTTAGAAAACAAATGTGTCGGTTCATCACCAGTGGCAGTACATGCTATCACCAAGAACTTGGGGAGTGGGGGGGAGGGGGGGAGGGGGGGAAGGGGGGGCGGGCATTTTTTCCAAAATTACAGATTCCAATGACAGCCCCTGAATGTCACCTATTCTGAACTGTCACTAAATCGTACATACATAGCGTACATTTATTATGCAGATTGATTCCATTTTCTAGTCAAAGGATCATGGTTGGGTTCATTTATACTGAAGTCATTTCACTTGTTACATGTGTAAGGCCATGTACACTCATTATTAGGTTGTTTACAATAGGCAGGTCAGCAAAGTGGTTTTAATTTATTGTGGGGGGGGGAGAAGGAAAGAGTAGAACCTCAAAAGTCAGTCATAAAACCAAATGGACAGTTAAAATAAATATGTATTTCATTGTTTTATTAGCAATATACAAGCACCCATACAACTCTTTGATTATTTCAATGTCTAAACATTTATGTACAAAAATGGCATATGATCTTTAGCTTATAATTCTATAGATTGGATGCAGCTACAGACATTTTGCCAAATATGTGTACAACCTTGAAAATGTAAAAAGCAATGTAGAATTTGTTTTAAAATTTTATAAATGATGTTTAATTTGCAGTATAGGTGAAAACAAAGACAATTTATAAGCATGTCACAATAAGGAGATGCTTGATTACAGTGTCACTATCATTGTCAATTTATCATATTTTTGTTCATTATAACCTTGAGTTGAAAGTGAAGTATATTATAAATAAAGATCACTCTCAGTATATAAACATGCAGTCCATCAATTAAATATATTTTTGTACAAGACTTAATACCAAGATAAAATACCAATGTTGGCTTTATCTAAATCTAGAATTTAAAGGTTTTTCCATAAACAAAATGAAAAGGACAAGCAATTATCAGATTTAATCAAGTGGATGTAATTACATTTAATTTTGTTTGAATTGTCAATTGGCTAATTACACTTGTGGCCTTACTTTTTGACAACTCTTCTGCTGAGGGGAGGGGAAGAGGGAAAGCATGAATGTAAAACTTTCTTGCAACGTTATCATGTAGTAGTTATAAGCTTGTTTTCTAATGAAAGGTTAATTAGCTAATATCCATACAAGCTTTGAAAACTGCAGACATTAGCTATTTGAGTAGACTCTGTGGTACATGAACATGGATGAAATGCTCAATTATTAGCAAACTTTCATGTTCCATGTAGCGAAAATTATTTACAACCTGGAAATGGAAATATCAGGAGTGTAAAGACTCGTCTCTCACAGGTAACTTTTCCTTGGTAAAGTTGGAAATACAAAGAAAGGGGAAATGTTTGTATGCTCCTCCATGATTCAGTGTCTTCAGTAACCCCCCCCCCCCCCAATCAATTTAACCCCAACTTCCTGTCCTTTGATGCACGTTTAATCCAGTTACTACCATAAATCAACTTTGTGACTTTATAATAATAATAATAATGTGTGGACTTATATAGCGCACGTACCCACCAACTGAGTGGTGCTCAAGGCGCATTATATTATTACCCCTGCTCATAAGGCTCATAAATCATTCCTGAAACCATCTCAGCTCCCTGGGAGTATACAGCTCAATTGCTGCCATTACAGCGCATATAGGGCTAATCAACCAACTCTGCCCTCACAGGTACCCATGTAACCCCTGGGTGGAGAGAAGCAATTATGGTTAAGTGTCTTGCTCAAGGACACAAGTGTCACGGCCGGGATTCGAACCCACATTCTGCTGCTAACACCAGAACTTGAGTTCGGTAAGCTAGACCGCTCGGCCACGACACTCCATAATAACGCTGAATAAGTTGATCTGGCTACCTACAACCCTGGCAAACTATTTTCATATGAGTGTTTTCATATGAGTGTTTTTACATGTTGATTTATCATCTGGCATGGTTTTTGAAAAGCATGTGTTGGGCTAGTGTCAATATCATTATGCATATAATGAGGTTTGTGGTAGCACCATGTAACTACCTCTACAGTTTAATAGTGTTGGCTCTTACAAGAACTGGTGGTGAGATAACTTGAAGTTTCCATCGGTATACTCTGATCATCTTCATCCCCCTGAAGACAATCGGAGTACACTGATTGAAACAAAGCAATGTCACTGCCAGTTCTTGTCAGAACCAATGCTATTTACTATTCTTGAAAGATAATTACTCTTACTCCTACTGTTCTCAACCACGTAAAGCTTCAAAATCTCAACATTTTCAAGGTAGTACATAATACTAATAGAGTAATTTGTTTGGGTGTGGGGGGGGGGAGGTTGAGGGCTGTCAGTTGCCTTGAAACATTTTCATGTTATACCTGCAATTTTTGAGGGTCTTGAAAATACGACATGTCCTCTATGCTTCCTAGAAACTTTTGATTGGATGGCACCCGTAACAAACCTGAAGTTGATATAGTAGGTAATCTTCTTGAGAAAACTCTTATTCAGTGGAATGTCTGCTAGTTAGTGGGATGTTGTAGGCTTCCGTTTACTGACCCCCATTCGCATACGTAGGTGACATGATGAACTGAGCATTCGTCTCTGTCTCCATCTCCCTTCATCTCATCTATGGACCAAGCATGAACAAACATGTATACAGTGCGTATCAAAAAAAAGGTAATCCGAATTCAGGGGGTTAATATGCCAAGGTTATTTAGTTTGACAATTTACATGTAGTGTACCAAAGAAGAGGAACTCCTCAGCTTTCCATTGATACCTTTATTGACCCATTGCTGTCACACATGACCGAGTACATTGTTATTGAAAATGACAAATTCAAATCGCATTTTTGCAAGTTTGGGTAATCAGTGCAAGGCAGGATAATTAGTGAAAGTCAGTATGATAAACCAGATTTTCTTTAGGAATGACTGGACATTATTCAAGAAGAATCTCTTCTAACATTGCCCTTTTATGCACCCACACCTTCAACATGTCCACCTCCCCTTTCGTCACAAAGCTGACAGCGACGGAGCATGTCCTGCACTGCTCGTCTCACCATAGCCGGATTATTGCGTAAAGCATCCACATCATTTCGAATACGGCCCTGCAATTCATCAAGATCACGGGGAGGAGTTGCAAACACCTTGTTCTTCAAATGTCCCCAAAGGAAATAGTCACATGGTGTGAGGTCAGGTGATCTTGGTGGCCATTCCACCTCATGGTTGACGGCGATGACTCGTTCGCCAAAGAGTTCCCTCAGACGATCTCGGACAGCGATAAGGCGATGTGCTGGGGCGCCATCTTGGGCCCACCAGAGTTGTCTGAAGACCCCACGAACCTGTCGCTCAAAGTGTTCCTGCAGCTGCGGTAAAACGTTATCATTGAGCATCTGCAGATACATGTTACCATTGACATTCCTTTGAAAGAAAAACGGTCCGATCAGCTGACCACTTCCACAAAGTCCTAACCAAACAGTCCACTTTTGTCGACTCATGTTAACCTCAAAATTGAATTCTGGGGGGTGTCTTGCTGGTGCATATTCAAGAACATTATGCGTATTGACCTTGCCGTTCATGGAGAAAGCAGCTTCGTCGCCGATTACGAGATTCCGCAGAAAATTGACATCTCTCTCGGTATGGGCTATCAACCATCTGGCAAACGCCAGCCTGCTAGCAAAATCTCCTGGCGTAAGTTGATGTCGGATGTGAATCCGATATGGCTGCTGGTGGAGGTCCAATCTCGTGATTCTGTTGAATGTCGCCGAAGGCAATCTCAGCCCATTTCGCCTTGCGCTGGTGTCCCTAGGATGCTCCAAAAGTTGCTGCCTTACTGCTGCAATGTTCCCTTCTGATCGCCCGGTGCGCCTCCTGCCAGAATTCCCCTTGTTGCGGTTGAGGCTAGTGCCATACTCTTGATATTTTCTAACATTCGCCCAGATGGTTTTGGCTGCTGGGGGCTCCCGTTCTGGGAAACGTTCCCTGAAAGCATCGCGAGTTTGCTGCAAACTGTGAGTTTGGTGAAATGTTGTAATCATGAAAACTCGCTGTTCAGTCGTTAGTTGTACCATCTTTCCAACTAGCTTAAAAATCTTACATAATCATCTAGGCAGTCAAGTGACGCGTCCATTTCAGACTGCCTTGAACTGATTACCCAAACTTGCAAAAATGCGATTTGAATTTGCCATTTTCAATAACAATGTACTCGGCCATGTGTGACAGCAATGGATCGATACAGGTATCAATGGAAAGCTGAGGAGTTCCTCTTCTTTGGTACACTACATGTAAATTGTCAAACTAAATAACCTTGGCATATTAACGCCCTGAATTCGGATTACCTTTTTTTGATACGCACTGTATAATCTTACAAAAGAAATATTACATTGAACTGATTACTCTAGCAGTTGAGAAATGAAACTGACCACAAAGACATAAATAACACAATAGCCAGCCATGAATAACACATGTAAAGCTACTCATGACTAATAGTGCTACAGTACACTTATCATTCACACACACACACACACACACACACACACACACACACACACACACCCTCACGCACATTGATTTGTGGGGTATTCCTTTGTTCGTTCTATTATCCCTTTTCCTTATAATTCTCCTGTGGGGTACAAGATTTTCTATAGTTACCTTGTGGGGTCCAATTGTTCTATTGTGTTTTGGACCCCACAACGAATGGTGTGTACGTTCACCCTCACGCACATTGATTTGTGGGGTATTCCTTTGTTCGTTCTATTATCCCTTTTCCTTATAATTCTCCTGTGGGTACAAGATTTTCTATAGTTACCTTGTGGGGTCCAATTGTTCTATTGTGTTTTGGACCCCACAACGAATGGTGTGTACGTTCACCCTCACGCACATTGATTTGTGGGGTATTCCTTTGTTCGTTCTATTATCCCTTTTCCTTATAATTCTCCTGTGGGGTACAAGATTTTCTATAGTTACCTTGTGGGGTCCAATTGTTCTATTGTGTTTTGGACCCCACAACGAATGTGTGTACGTTCACACAGACACACACACACACCCACACACACACACACACACATTTCAAATTATAACCAATGTTGTTCTTTCCCTTTAAGAGGACAACAGTCACGATCAACAGGGCATGGAATCGGAGTGCTAGTTTTAGATTATCTCTGTGACTGAAAATAATATCCCACATGATAAGGTCATATTATCATTGCTGCTGCATAAATGAGCCAGTAAGTTTCAGTCACTGTGTTCATCTTAAACTAGGACACCAATTCCATCCCCTGTTGAAAGTCTGCTCTGATCGTGATATTGTCCCTTTAATACGGACAAGTTGACATTAAGCATTGCACAAGGGGGAAACCTAAATGCACAACTTCATTTTTTTCTAAATGAGAAATTGTTTCTGTAAATCTGATTTTGTTTGCTAGAAAAACAAATATTTACATCAACTAAGTTTTCTATATATACACAAAAATTATGGTATAAAAAACATATCCGAATCAATCCAAGATTTACTCTACCTTGGCAATGCTTTGTAGCTGTGAATACTGAAAATGGAATCAGACTGAAATCTACATGGTGTTGATGCAAGTAAAAATACTGGCAGTGATGTTTTCTCATACCTATAAAACAAAACATAACAGTTAATGAAATAATGGTGGATATGATGGCGGACATGGTGTATATTAAAAATCCATTTAAATATAACTCGTACTCGTACTCGTACTCTAGGGGAATAATGGTAGCTGATGCTATTTCCTCCATTCTATGTTTGAATTTTCACCATGACCCCTTTTGACCATCTTCACCATAAAATACCCGGGCATCGATGGTGGAAATTACAACTAATTCACTGGAAATTGTTCTGCTTTCTAAACTATATCTCATATTCATAATTATCATGTCTGTATTGTAAACATCATCACAATATCATTGGGCCTTGGCTATATCACAAATAAAGTGATGGCTAACAGAAATTAATCATAAGAGTTCAGCATAGCCTACAGCCACACAAAAAGCCCTACGAAGTACGAGTGTTATATTATCAAACAATATTTCTCTTTTATTACTCTTACCTGTCCAACAATAATCCTACAAATGCGACATTATTCATAGTATCATCATGGTCACCATCACGTTCAACAATCAAATCCCTGAGTGTTTGCCATCATTTGAGGTTGGCTGGCCGGTCAATGGTCGCCAGGCATGCGTCGTTTTGCAGTAGACGGTGAGCCTTTCTTCGCCCAGGCCGCTCTGTCGAAATTCTGGCGTTGATTTTGACGGATGGCCTTCCAAACTGAACAGTTTTTGTCACTTTTTATTGGCGTTGATATGATGAAGGGGCAGTGACGATGTTCCAAATAAATACGTTATTGTTGTTTCCAAAACTAAACTCGCTGGCAGTATCATAATTAAAAATACCCGACACGAAAAGCACCACAGTGGTCGAGACCCTGCTTTACGCTTCCAGGCAAAAAGTGTTCATATATTTATGGCCTAACCAGCAGGCTCACGCCTCGGGCGCTTTGCCGCGCTGGCGCCCATGGCTGTACTGGTACAGTCTTGGTTCGGTTCCCGGTGTATCAGGAAAATGCCAAAACTTTCGTCTTTTTGTCGATTTTGACAATTTTCACCCATTGTTTCAAAATCATTTCACTTTTGTCATGTATCCATGAACTAAAAAAAATAATTATTCTTGAATTTGGTTCAGTAATAAACTTTTTAAACGTCTGAAAGTGCGACTATAAATTTTGTCCTCGTGAGTTTTCTGGACAAATTTTGGTTCACGAAAGTCACATGACATTGGTTTTTGTATAATAACAGAAAAACGACGCATTTTTCAGGGGTACTTGTGTGGACAATTATATTCTACTTTTGAAAGTTCTTTCCAACCATGTATGTAAAACAATGATATGTTGAGGGGCGTTTTTTATCGCCCAATTTCGCCCGACAAAGGCGGTGTGTATCTTTAAATTCCGAATACGTAGTGTACACACAGCTCGTTTCAGGTATTTCAGTATATTTTTAGTGATCTGGGGGCCCAATTTCATGACGCTGCTTATTTCAGAAACCACGCTTACTTTCACCATTTTCTGCTAAATGGGCTAGCGACGAATGTTTGCGCTAGCCATGTAAGCGCGAATGCTTAGTTACGTATGTGCTCAAGCAACATTTTCCTTACATACCCTTCTAATAAACTTACGTTACGCACATAAATTTCTGCAATATAAGCACCTATATTTTGTTTTATACTAACGGTACACAAAGCCATAAAATTTATCCCAGGTCGACCTAATTAATAAATCATCACCACAGAGCGTGATTGGATCTATAGGCCTATTTTGTATCACTAGCCCAAATTGCCTAATGAAACACCTAATGTATAAACTTCTAGACATTATTAATAATTTATGTATGCAAATTTATTCAAAATAATCACCGTAAGCAAATCATTTGGCTCGTCTTTATTTAAATATATATCTCTACCAAATCGGACGTGAAATATAAAGAAGAGCATAAGACCACAGTGCGGATTGGTAAAGGTATTTGTGGCTTCGTCACTCGAGTGCTTGGTTTTTATCTTGGGTCTGGTGTTACGTGCCGATTTACAAAGAAAGCTTGGATTACTCCGTCTGTAAATTACCTTACGCTTGTGCTTTTTAAACTATAGCGCATTTTCCAAATGTACAATTACTGCATCGTTCCTGGGTCTTCAAAGAAACTATGCGAGTTCGTCACATGTTTTAAAACATACCGGTAATCAATGTTGTGATGTATGCATGAATAATGAGGGACCTGTATGAAAGGCAACATTTAATTGTTCATGTTATTCTGTTATATATTTACCTTAATATTCTCAACAGCTATACCAGGATTATTCACAAAGCTCTCGGTGGCAATAACTTCAATTCCGAGTTCTTTGGCATCCCTGTGTAAATCGCTCGTGGGCTTGAATAAAACAATAAATATACGAAGCCAAAAGATGTTATGTTCCTCTGTAATGTTAATACAAATATTATAATTGTTTCTCCTATGTACCTGCGGATACCATTTTTAAAGTTGACAATGATACCAACAATTCATACGAGTGCAGAGATGGTAAACTTAAATCACATGTGAATATCGATGGATTTCTTGTTCGTCGACCTTTAGGTTATTTTAAATACTAAAACCAGATTATTGTCACGTTAGTGCAACACGGTCGTAAACACAACATTTTCATGATTATAAATGTTATATTGACTTAAACGGGAAGATGCAACATTGGCATTAAATAGCCAGCCTGCGATATTTCAGTTTACGTTCTGTCTTTAACGTCACAAAGAGTGAAAATGATTCCATACTTTGTTGTATTCATTCTAACCTGTATAGTTTGTGAATGAACACTTTTTGAAATGTATGTATTAGTTTGATAATTCATCAAATTAAGTTTTACATTAACGTTCATCCATTTTATTTGTAAACAGCGAACAGCACTTTTGAAGTCGTACCATTCATGATAAAAAATCGATACAAAACAATTGAAATGGCTAATATCGGAAAACTAAGTAAAACATAATGATATCGCTGAACACTCAAAGAAAAGTGTAGCGTATAAATATATGCCGAATTCAAAATCCAAAAACACAAAATAAAATGATGATGTTTATGCTAATGCGCAGCATGTATCCTCAAATTATAATCTTATTACAGTTTGCCTTTTTCTCTTAAATGACACAAACTTATAATGCTTAAAGATGTTATACAATGCCGAATTCAAAGTCAACTTTGTTTAAATAAAAAAAGAAATAAAACATAACATCTTTACCCAGCCTGCGAAAATGGTGTATCTAAAAATATAATTAGGTTATATTGTCTTCTTTATCTAGTTATTTCTTTACAGCGTGGGTCAATACCTTGTCTCCTCGGATGAAAATTACATACGTACCATTGACAAACACGCAATTTAAAACTTTAAAATTAATGTGTGCATAAGGTACAGGCAGGTGTATATTTAATTATTTTCACTGGTTTATTATTTTGTTTATTTGATTTAAAAAAAGCGAGTTACGAAAGGGGAAAATAACAAAGTACTGCAACCTTTAAGTGCATTGTCCTCAGTTTAAACATAACTACAATTTTACCTTCTGCACAAAATATTGTTTAAAGCGTTCAAGGTGCCAGAGTTCAATAACGCGTACGGTAATTGCATAAACGTGTGTTAAAACGACATCTTGCAAAGCCTACGTACACATAATAAAATACGTCATCAAGCTCTTAAATGAGATGGCGTGGCGACTTTCAAAAACCAATTTGTGTTCACTTAAGGGTCTGCTTATTTGAGAATTGACCCGTAGATATTTTTAAGGTGAAAATATGCTCTATGATACAATTGGTATATTTATGTTTATTTTTTGTTATAATGTTTGCCTTGGGACAAAAATACTACTAGGTTCGAATCGTAAGGCCATAGGGGCCTAACATATATTTTTAAGGTCTAGATGAAATAATTTTGAAGATATTATCAAACAACCCTTGAAATATCGTCTTCCCAGTTTGTATGCCTAAATCTACGTCTAAATAAAGTACAGCAAAATTAATTGCTGATGCTTAATTATACCCGATCCGCAGTCTGTATGTTAAAAATTACAATCTAATAGTTTTACTATTTTCTCTGAAATAACACAAACTTATAATGCTTAAAGATGTATCGTCCGTGTTGTTCTCATTTTGTTGTTCTTTAACAACAACGCCCAGCATTTTTCTTTTTTCTTTCGAAGATAGTTATTTTACTTAAGGAAAGGAAACAGTTGTTGTGAGGAAATGAAACCAAATGCTTTAAAATTATACATTTCTCAAAATAATCGTGGCAAGCATGGGTTCCGTCATAAATTCAAATGGGCACTTTTGTTAACTCCGTTATGAAATATATAATTTCAAAGTATTTGTATTCTTTTACTAAAGGAAATGATCAATGTAAAAAGAAGTATAATATAATATATATACTTATATAAATAAACATTTAATATTCCAAATATTTCCGGTAAAATAGTGAAAATCACGAGCGATATACTGCGAAAACTGTGGTGTTAAAATATGAATGTCAAGAAATACTAAAGCTGATATCCTTGGTGTTACTTCAACACCACAGGGTGCACCTTTAAACTTTCACAGGTCAATTTTCCAACGTTTTTCAGCGATTGTTAGCCGACTCGTATTGGAAGCAACATTATCATTGTTTTACCCAACCTCGTCTCCAGGGCTTTCGAGCAGTATATCTCGCACACACTACTCCCTCGCCCTGCAACAGAACGATTTCAATATTCAAACTTGGATAGGCCTATGCAAGTTAAGCACTAGTCTGATACTGTTACTAAGAATAGTGTTAGCTGCATGCAGTGCGACACTGGGACTAGACCAGCCAATTTATTTCATCATAATTTCAGTAAAATCACTTCACTTCACAAAATCACTGTCCAAACATTTAGTGTGTTAAACACAAAATCGTATGGGCATTAATAGTATAAAGAATAAAACAATTTAAATATGCCGTTGTACGTAGCAAACATTTTTCTCACAAGGGTCTAATCTGGTAGTGATGGTGCCCTCACACCATAGCGTATGCTGAAACCTATGAGTTGCGTGTAAAAAATATTTTTATACGCACCAAACGCAACCCAAATCAACAATTTTTTCAATTTCTAACCTATTCAACCTATGGGTTGCGTGTGGGTTGCGTGTGGGATGCGTGTGGGTTGCGTGTGGGTTGCGTGTGGGTTGCGTGTGGGTTGCGAACTGAACTTATGATCCCCCAATATCTGCGATCACCTGCGTACGAGTTGCGTGCGAGTTGCGTGTGAGTTGCGTGCAGAACTTACGAGTTGCGTTTGAGTTGCGTTCAAAACTTACAAGTTGCGTTCGACCTGCGTGCTAGTTGCGTGCTAGTTGCGAATATCGGTCACGTGATAAAAACCTATCAAAGCGGAGCCGATTAAGTATTTTCTTCAGTACTGATTTGGTCATCGAAGAGTCAACATGGGGAAAGCTACCAAGAAATCTGATAAAAGTGACCCCAAAAGTGATGTCAAAACAACTGACACCGATCTAGAAAAGGCCCACTATTTATACCATTTCTCAACACGCATGTAGTACGCAACTAACACGCAACTGACACGCAACTAATAGGTTGGATACGCAGGGCATAGGTTGGGGATACGCTGGGAATACGCACAATAGGTTGGGGGTACGCTACACACGCAACAGGATTGCAACAGGCACGCAACACGATCGCAACATGATCGCAACAGGTACGCAACACATTCGCAACATGTACGCTACCAAAACCTGGCCAGATACCTCAAATTTGGACCTGCGATCACCTGCGTTCATAACTTATGAGTTGCGTACCTGTTGCGATCGTGTTGCGATCGTGTTTCGTGCGTAGCGTCCCTGTTGCGTAAAATTGATCGCAGGCATTCGCAGAGAATTATTGAACATGTTCAAAATTTCTGAACTTACTCTGCGTGTGTCTGCGATCACCTGCGTGCTTGTTGCGTACTTCAAACCTATAAAACCTATTAGTTGCGTGTGAGTTGCGTTCGGAACTTATGACCACTATTTTTTATTCGCAACCATACGCAACTGGTGATCGCTATGGTGTGAGGGCACCATGAGGACGAGGTACACCCTGGGTACAAGGTTGTGTTATACCCTGTATTTCAATACCCGAACAATTTGTCATGGGGACTCGACCACTCGGGAAGGAAATTAGCCGGGAAGGAAAATAATCGGGAATAAACATCTGCTCAAAATGTCATCACATGGAAACTCATACAAACTCATTATAAACTGCCGAATGTCCGCCCACGAAATGTATGTTATGGTACCTCAGGTTGAATAGTCGTGTTGGTGAACATTGCGAAATAAATTGCCATGACCAGCATTCACACGTCAGGAGAACATACTGTGACCGAAAGTGCGTGGTGACCACAAGGTTTTTATACAATATGGTGAAATACATAACGTATATTCCAAAAGTGATTTGACATTAACAATAGTCATTAAGTTACACAACAGTCTTTAACAAAATTATATTAAACCCATCACATGAATTAAATTAATATCACGTTTATTGTCATACTCATGGAAATACACAATAAGTCCAGATGAGTATAAGAATTGTACAAAAAACGAAACCATACCCAACAAAACGGGTAAGAATGTAAAATACAACCGCCATGTTTCTTTTCAAATATGACAAATATCACAGATTTTTCTTTAAAAGATAACAGAGGACACACTTAAAGAGAGGAAAGTGTAGTCTGGATTCAAAATGAAGTTTTTGAAGATTTTGAGCAATGGATGAATGCACATCCACTGTTGGCGATTAGTGGTCTGCTAAAAACACATACTTAGACATGCTTGCACAAGTGGAGGTTAAGTTCGACATTCTTTCCAGAAAGGATACAAACACATCTGTTGTGAGACATAAACAGCAAATACTGTGTTAAACTACACAAGTGGTGTTAACATCAGGCAACGCATTCAATATACATACAGTTGACACTAATGTGTTATTTTAACATCCCCGGTTTTATAGGGTAAGCACGGGGTTCGTGCATAAGGTTTGCAGAATCATTAAACAATAAAATTCACTTAAAACTGCACCCGCCTTACGCTGTTCCATTCACCCTAACCTTATTGCTATACTCAATTCCAGCATTTCCCATTCTCCCCAACATCTCAATTTTTCCCCGATAATTTCTGAATTGCGACGGCCGTCGCCTGCGCCGTTAAATTACCCGAACCTACGCCCGCTGCATGTGTTTCCTTACGCGTCCCTTGCATGCATATTTCCGTGTGGCAACATCTGGCATATGTTTTATTCCCTAATGGCGTGACGTAATCAGCCGCCGGACTTCTGACATCAAAAAGCCGTATACGAGTCATTCCACGTAAAGTAGAATGACACGAGCCCCCCCCCCCCCCCAGTTAAACATTTTTTTTAAATCACTCATGGGTGGCTGGCATTTCCGTTCAGACGTCTCTAATTGTCAGTAAAACTAAGCTTCTCATCTCAATGACCATCAACAACGACAAGTGTTTAAACTGTTAACTTTAACTTCCATGACAAAACCGGTTTCTCCATGTGGAAAATTTTATGTTGCATGCTCAGTAGTCAGATCCAAAAACTCCCTATAATATTTCCAGAAAATGCACCTTCTAACTATAGGCGTAATCCTAACCTACTTCCTATGTTAACATGCTTCCAAAACCCCATTATGATCGTTTAAATATCAACACCCAATCATGATCGGGTAACTTAGCTTGTACGTCTCATTCTGGCACGATTTGTTATACTTCCTGGAAACGTGAATGGCTTACCAGTGAGAATATTGGAAACGACTGGTGCAGCGTGGCTACTTTCTTCCATTTGAACTCACGAAGCACTGCGAGTTTGCCTTCGTTGAAAGCTGTCTCCATCGGCAAAATACGGAACAATAGCGGAAACTGCTCTCGGTTGGAGAGCAAGGGCGAACTCGATATACAAATCTAGCCAAATGGGATAAAATGGGCAAACTCAAATTCTTGTCCGACGAATTTAATTTTTAGCGTACAAATTTATAATTTTTTACTCTACTGTAATTTAAGGTTTTCTTCCAAAAAGCCCACTTTTCCTTATTCACCCCAAACAGAAATAAATAAATAACTAGAGTTCAAGTGTTTGCTGGAACAAACACACGGTGTTCGTGTGAATTTCCAGTTGAATCAAATTATCATCGATGATGTCAATATCATATTTTGCAAAGGTGTATCATCTTTTATCATAACAATATTAATTTCATATTCAAAACATATCAAATTTGCGTTAGAATGTGTTGAATTTGAACTATAGTAAAATCTGAATATATATATAGAAACTGAAGTAAAGGTCGGATCATATGATTTGAAGGTCATTAATATATGACACAATATAACTTCCTCATGATCATGAAAAAATAAAGTTAGTACCTACTTTGGTTCAATTTCTGAGATTGGAAAATAATCACTTTTTAAAAATGCCGCTGGGGGCGCTCTGAATTTTGATGACGTCATCAAATCAAACATATTTTGAAAAGATAAGATGTCACTAGTCACTTTATTCACAGAAGTCATATTCATATTTCCTATGGTTTTTGAAAATTATTTTTCTAAGCCTGCCGCCAGAGGGCGATGTGACAGGTGATGACGTCATCAGTCACATTTTTTAAAAGGGCACATGTCAATAGTAATTTCGTCCACTGAAGGTATCTCCAAATACCATATCAAGTTAGCTGCAGACCCTATAAATTGTGCTTCAGAATAATTTTTCACTTCAGCTTCCGGTTTCGACCGGAAGAAGAGGTTAGATGGGGTCATGTTTGTGTACGAAATGTCACATAATTCAAGATCTGTAAGACGATCCAAAAATTGTGTCAACATCTTTTGTGGTTCATGAGATATGATTTTTTGAAATATTAAAATTTGATTGAGTGTAATTTGATAACTAATGACGTCACCATGACGTCACAACATTACCTAAAACTATATGTCACGACTTTATTGACAACTGCATACTATGGTCTCAGTATATGCCAAGTTTAAAGGATCTGTGATCTTTGGAACTTTTTTTTTTTTTTTGGTTCGATGTCTCATAGAGCAGGAGAAGGAAAAGGAAACAAATTATAATATCAATTTCATATTCAATTTCATTTTCAATTTTGCGTGAGAATGTGTTGAATTTGAACTTTCTCTTTAGACCGGAAGTAAAGGTCAGATCATGTGATTTGAAGGTCATATATACGACACAATAAAACTTCCTCATTATTATGAAAAAAACGTTCGTACCTTCTTTGGTTCAATATCTGAGATTGGAAATAATTCCCTTTTTAAAAATGCCGCTAGGGGGCGCTCTGAACTGTGATGACGTCATCAAAGATCGTTTTTTAAAGATGTCACTGATCACTATATTGACAAAATTCGTATTCAAATTTCCTATGTTTTTTTTATATCTGTAAGATGACGCATTGTGTAAATATCTTTTGTGGTTCATGAAATATGATTTTTTTGAAATATTAAAATTTGATTTTAGTGTATTTCGATATCTGATGACGTCACCATGACGTCACAAATTTACCTGAAATTATATGTCATAACTTTATTGATAACTACATGTTATGGTCTTAGTATGTGTCAAGTTTGAATGCTCTGAACTTTGGAACTGTTTTTTTGTTCGATAAGTCTCATCAAGAAGGAGAAGAAAAAAACGAACAATTTCAAGAGGTGTTCGCACTGTCGCACGAACACCTAAAAAGAGCTGTATTTTGTCGTGTATCCGCTGCGTACCGCTTATAGTATTTATTTGTGTATTGATTTGTAAATTTATTTCGCTTAATTCAATTTGTTGGATTATTTTATTCATATCATGTTAGTGTTGGGTTGCATTTAAATTTCCTTGTATTAATGTTATTATCGTTTGTGATATTAACAAAACGATATGAAATGACATCCCAATTGTTGATGACCAAACCTGTGTACAGATAACTGGCTAGATGAAACTATCCTTACCTGAACGAGGTTCCAGTAGTGTGCAGCCTGCGCAGTTGGTTCAGTAGCGATGGAACAGCCAGGTCCGAGTATCATCATTTTGGTTGTCGTGTGGTTGTAGAGCTCTCGAAACATGGAATCAGAAGCCTTGCCACCGTCACACTGAAAGTAGTGGGTAAAGCCTATAATTATGTATTTAACTATATAAGAAAGTGATACGCGATATCTGCTGAACAGTCTTGTATTTTATATACTTCTCAAGTTTCAACCTGATCCCTTTCCAAAATTTACAATTTTCAGGTCAAGTTCATTAAGTATAATTAGGAAGATCAGGTTGAAGAATAATCGCTGGGCAAAAGCCTACTACTACTACTACTAATAATAATAATGAGATATTCCTTGCTCTTGATTTTTCCCCAAGACTAGCAAAATTCTCAATCCCATTGAGTCGAGGCCGAGACCTCCAAAGAGAGTTCTCGAGACCGGTTCGGTCTTGAGATCTAAAACACTGCGTTTAAAAAGCCCAACCTAAAGGTAGACCAAACCCTACCTAAAAAATAACTTTGTGTTATTTGTTGCCCTATACCTTACCCTTAAAGGGTAGGTACACCAATGGTAATGTTGGCAAAACTGCTTCCATGAGTATGGTTACTTTCTTTAAATTAAGGCATACATTAAACAACCCACATGTGGATGTTTTTGCTCGATGCTGATTCTAAGTAGGAAGAAAAGTATGAGAAAAAGCATCCACATTTTGTATTTTAGAAAAACACTAGAAAACATAAAAAGAAATCGAGCACTTGAGATGGAAACATTTTTTTAGTATAGTTTGTACCTTAACCAATTTCACATCAAGTGTGCTTCGGTAATGTTATTTATTTGATTTTCTGTTTTTCATTGCCCAGTGAACAACACATGAGAGATACAGGTAAATGTTAGTATATTTTCAGTTTAAACTATTGGTCTCGACTATTGATTTCGACCCGAAACTTAAAACTATCAGATACGGTAACATAAAACAAAAATAATAATAACAATTGAACCATAAATTACAAAACGGTTTCTTAAGACAATATGCTGGATCTTGACGTTTGAAAGCACAATTGCTAAATATTACAATTTACATATATATTTAGAAGACAAACTCATCTGGACAAAAATGGTGTATCCTTGCGATGAATTACCAAATGTAAATACAATTATGGAAAACAATTACGTGTTTGGGTTGGAATCAATTTGAGCACCGTTAAAAGGCAGTGTACACCATTCGCATAATGTAGGTTAAGAAATTCATTATAATGTCGAAAATAGATACATTTTTCTCGAATATTATATTCAGCAATGTCAGACTTTATAATTTATCGGTATGTTTGGAAACATTACCAAATTAAGATTATATAATTCAGTAAATGTGTATTTTCATTCACTCCCTTCATTAATTGGTTGACCAACACTTAGTTAAAGTACTACATTGTTGATCTAATAGTGCGTCAGTGAATTTATTTGTTTTTTCCCAATCAAGATATATAATAAACTTTCTTATTTTTCAAGATGGCTTAAAAATGTGTGTTGTTCCCAAGAACAAATCAATAACACAGGAAGAAAACAAAAACGATACCTGCACCAACGTTAGACTAAGTAAGGTTTTATGTAAAACAATGACATGATCATTATGAAAATGTTGAGAGAATAACAACGTTTTACCTCATTTAGAGGGAAATGTCATCACGATCAGAGCAGACTTTAAACAGGGCATGGAATCGGTGTCCTATAGTTTAAGATGAACCGTGGCTGAAAATTACTGGCTCATTAATGTAGCAGCAACAGTAATATGACCTTATCATGTGGGGGTACTAAGTCACCGGGTTAATCTAAAAGCAGCACTACGATTCCATGCCCCGTTGATCGTGACAATATTGTCCCTTTGTGAACGTTAACGTTTGGTTATCCGTGGTTGCATTTGACCTTGTCATAGTCTGACATAATCCTACATACATGTACTTAATTATATTGTTGTATGTGTTTATTTTTTGTATTTTTGTAAAGTTTAGGATTGAAAATTAAAAACCAATGGTCGAATTGTAATGTGAAACTCACTTGGTTTGATGCTGATGAGGGTTTTAATCTTCCCTATAAATTATTTAGTCGGAGGTGCTACAATTTTTCAAAAAATCTAAACAGTACTAAAGGAACAAAAAAAAAATATTTTATTTATTTATTTTGCATATTGCTTGACTTCTACGCAAATATAATATTGATAATTTTCTTACCGCAGTATCTGCTATTATCACAACAAGCTCGTAGTCTGGTAATACGTCTGGATTATTGTTAATATCTCGTAGAGCAAGCTCAGTGGCTATCGACATAGCCTTGCCCCCAGGCCATGCTGTACCAGTCAATGGAAACAGTCCCAGTAGGTAGAGTTTGGTCACGTTAGAGGAACAGTCACACGGACTAACAGCGGCGATTGCGAGCAGCAAAGTCGGCACGACGATGCCGAACATGTTGGCTTCAGCTCCAGCCGTTTATCCAGACGAGTTTACACAGGTGATGAACGTCCCTACAAAGCGTTAACAGGAATTACTACAAACGCAGATTTCTCTTCGTTTAACTACTGGTTCACTGACAAGTCCCGGATGTGTTTCTCACCCGTTACTTATTGAGCACACGCCCATATGATGAGTACTAACAGCGCATGCGCGTTATTATCGCGCTTCGCACATTAATCGAATTGTTCAACATTGATAAAACGTTATAAGAATGAGGAAAGAGACAAACGGAAACAAGCATGTGAAAGTTTCAGCTTATTTCATTATATAATTAACGACGACAGAGCAACTGTAAACTAAAATTGTCAGGGGAAAGACTTGTACGTGAATTTCAGTATTTGCGTAAAATGTAAATATTTTGTTCAGGCTTAACGGATTGTGTGGATCGTGTTAGAGATGTATTAGTTTGAACCAAGGGATGCAGTTGACATAATCAAAACCATTTTAGCCGTCCTTGAAACGGTTCAATTCATGCTTCTTACGATTGTCTTAAGAAATGTGTATTATTTTAAAACATGTTGTTCCCTTTTCTCAAGTAAATATGAATAATTGCCGGTAAAATATCGAACAACATTGTTATCGTTTATAAACAAAATACAAATAACATTTTAACAATCAATTCCATTAAAAAGGCCATCGGGCTAATACAACAGACCAACAATCTATTCCACGTCCATGGAAACCATCGGAACGAGGTAGTTGCATCAATTGGACACAGTTCAGAGAGAGCGAAATAACAGGACACGAACTTTAATAAAATGTGATGATACAACAATACATTATCATTACCCAGTTGTGATGTGTTAAAAATGCAATGACAAGTGACATGGTTATGGGTTGAGCAAACAAACAGGACTGTTGTTATAAGAGACGAATACCCATTCCATGCATCTCTGCATCGTTGTGAATAAATGATTAAATATAAATTGTAAATATCATGATTTAAAAGTGTCACATTTATTGTTAAGTCTGTTTTAAAACGTTTTCTATCTCTTAACAGTTTTCCTCTTTTCGGGGCTTTGCAAGCTTATCTAAAATGAAGTATTAAATGACATTTGCAAGATGAGGAAAAACATTTTCAAATAAAGCTATACATGTCCTTATTTAGGCCAAAAGTCTCTGGTTTCTGGTCATCGGTCGGCTTCAAAATCGGTATGGTGACGCGTTTTTTCTTTTTGTCTTTTCTTTTTTTTTCTTTTTGCCAACAGGGAAATACGTGATACATGTATACGTGGGGACCAAATTTCCCAGACACAAAGTATAGTGGCTAAGAGAGGCCTCACAAATCGGGCAAACCCCTATGTGAAAAAGTCGTTTAAAACAGAGCACGGCAGAATTCCAATCGATCCAGCAATTTTGGCTGCAATTGGACATCGTTTCATAGCAACAAAAAAAAGGAAAATTAAAAATTCCGACGCGCGGGTCTGAGGTGACGCGCGCGGAGACCAGAAACCGGAGATTTATTTTATTTAAAAAAAAAAAATTTTTGGGGGGGAGGGGAGGCCTTACCTACCACTATATAAATACATTAATTTATAAATAATACATCTGTAAAATTAAATAAACAATCGGATCATTGAATGAGCCATACTCAGAAATTACCCGAAATCGGGGTCAAATATTTTCAAACCATGTTATAAACGACCCCAACTCAATTGCTCAGGTCTGGTCTAAACTGGCAATCCTTTGACACTCCATGCAGGTCAATTTGTACCTATTAGTGTTAAATCTGACCATGAAGTTCACTAACGAGTGTTAATGTAGTAATGCACATAATTATGTGTGACCTTTGTATCTCCAGTAACAGATTGTATGTGGTATCATAAATATAAACAGGAAGCGAGCAAAAAAAGTTGGCTGATGCGACTTCTCGAACACCGTATGAGTTGCTCTACCAACTCGTCCCTAATTTGCCATAGTGACCAATCCGACTTTTTTCAATTTTAATTTTTCCCGCCCATTAGTACATTCAGGAAGAGAACTACCTTTTATCTAATCCACATGGATGTATTCCTTATAGTTTTGGAGATAGAGCATGTATTCAAATGACGAATTCTTTAACTGGCTATTTTTGTAATTTGGCAAAGTGGCAATACCGCATTGGTCACTATGCCAACTTAATTCGGGCAAATTAGGGACGAACTGAGCTAACCAGCCCCTATGTTGGTGGGCGGTCCACTTATGCCAATTATCTATTGCTCTATGGGGGCCAGGTCAGAGGCCAAACCATATCTGCCGAGTGGCCAGGGATCAAGCCCCGGTTAAGATGCAAACAACCTGGGTAACAGCAGTAGCGGGGATCACATATATATACACTCGTAGTAATAAAATGTTGCTCTTCTATTGAACAATATTCACGGCAAATTTCGTCAAGAAACATTAAAACTTAAATGTATAGCTAGGTCTACCATCTATAACATCTTGTGTTGGTGAATTGACGTGAAAATGTTTGTATAAAGACTAATTCGCCGACCGATTTACTGGGCGCCACCATAAATTATTATTAATATGTTTTCATATAAAAAGTGATTTGTTTAAATTATTTTGTAATTTATCGTGTAAATTACATTTTTGATGTTGTAGTTAGTATTTATTTTAGGAGAGACTGATGAAAACATGAATTTGTGGCATGTATATATTTTAACCAATACTACACATGAAAATATTAATAAATCAAAATAATTTGTGACCTGCTCTGGAGAAAGGTAGTATGAGTCGCGCTTGAACCCGTGACATAAAGGATTTTTTACCTTGCGTATGTTATACACGTTGGCCTGTATACATTATAAGTTTAAAAATCCTTCACATCACGGGTTCAACTGTCGCTATTCAACGTGTTGGTTAAAAAAAAATGTTGGTTACAAATCGTTTCACATGGAGATACGCAGTACTAAAATCTACAATAAGACATGGTGTAATATAAAGACATGTTGTGACACTCAAACTTTGTAATAACAAGGATTTTCAGGGAAGTTGCGGCAATTTATTTACAGGTCATTATGTTCTATTAATGATCTGAATTCTGAGAAGGGGGGCTGGTAACAAAAGCAATTTTGTGACACATGTTCTATTTGTGTAATATTCATAATGAAATTGCTCTCAGCCCGTTATGTACATATACACTCACTGGCCATAAGTATTGCAACACACACCAAAGTTCAGTTTGGAGAACTGTTACAATAATTTATTTTATTTTATTTACACTACTTGAAAGTGCCTGTGTTTTGAAGTCAATGTTCGTTTTTTACTGTTCTTGCTCGGAAATTATGTAATAGTAATACACGATCGATGAAATCAGATTAAATGATCATCTCACCTGTTACTGCAATTATTGGATAAACCTCTAGCTATTGTAATTAATATATATTATAGTTTAAAAGAATGATAAAATATAGACTAAAACTTACATTATAAAGTCCCTACCTGAACGAGGTTCCAGTGTGGTGTGCAGCCTGTGCAGTTGGCTCCGTTGCGATGGAACATCCAGCCCCGAGTATCATAATGTTGGTTGTCGTGCGGTTATACAACTCATTGTACATGTAATCCGTAGCTATACCACCGTCATACTGAAATGTTTGAACAAACCTGATGTAACCACTATTCTAACATACATACAACAAATACGTACATATTTGGCGCACAGCCTACGGACAAACGGTGTACTGTTAAAATATCTTGTTGACGGGTTCATGATAATTATTTGGAGGGTTATCTAATGTATTATCCCAATTCACGAAATGTAGGTATGCATAATCGTAAGGACAGTGTAATATTATGTTTTAATATCAATAACCGAATATAGTATATCGTATAGCTCCAAATAAAAAAGCAATAATTTGTCCGTTTTAGCTAAAATCTGTGATATGAACGTTTGTTTTGTATTGTTAACTTCATTTCGATATGGAATTTAAGAAATTAATCTCTTCCCGATAAACTTATTGGCAATTTTGTTTTACCTTTCAGATTGAAACCAATTTGTTAATATACCTTATCTTAAACACAAGGATAAACAAATAATAATGATCGTTATCTTACCGCGGAATCTAAAGGTACCAGCACAAGCTCGTAGAACGTCAAGATTTGTGTTGATATCCTGTAAAGCCATCTCATCAGTGGCTATTGACATGGCCTGACCCGCACTCTAACGCTATCCCACTGCGACAGCAGCGGCAATTGCGAGCAAGAAAGTCGACACCAATATGTGGAACATGTTGGCGTCTTCTCCAGCCGTTTACCCGCGAGTTTCTCAGAAGTAAGAATGTTCCCTACGTTGTGTAGACGAAATACGCTATTCGTTTAAAAACCATATCCACGGCATAATCCACAGACCAACGCTCAATTAAGTTCTCAAGAAGCAGTGCATCCTGAGTAAACTACCGTCAAGCGCGAGATGTAATTCACACACATAGGTTTAATGAATACTGCGCTATACGGTTTGAAACGTAACCCGTCTTAAGGCCCTGTCACAAGAAACCGAATTGCAAGAACGTTCGTAAACCTTATTGAAAAATTAATATTTTTCTAGTACGGTGGAGAACGGACATAAAATGCAATTCATCAACTTTCTCATACCGCCCCAGTACCGTTCTGTTTCCGTACCAGTACCGTATACAGCATAAAATGGTCAATTTTATCCAGAATCTAGCAATTTTGTCCGAGCCGAGACAGTACTGTTGACGAATTAACCGTTGCTAAACCTAACCATTACCGTTCTAAGACCGTTCTAAGACCGAACACACGAATCAATACCGTTCTATAAACTGTTGCGCACCGCACATAACTTACCAAAACCTTACCAACACCTTACCAATACCGAACGCATACCGACCGGCAACCGTCGGAAACGGGTGGCTAGCGAGTGTATAAATAAGCGTCTCCGTTCAAATTAAAATCTGTACAGTTCCGGATATCGACGAGACCACTACGAGAACACTACCAAATAATTCTCCAGATTCAAGATGGGCAAAAGAGGACGCGGTGCTGGTGACCGTGGTGCTGCTAGTCGTGGTGCCGGTGGTCGTGGCGCTGGTGGTCGTTGTGAATCTCCTGCCCCTGAAGCTGCAGATGTAATAACAGCTGATGTCCACGATGTCCTCCCTCCCCGTGGTGGTCGTCGTGCTGGTCGTGGTGCTGCTGCTCGTGGTAGAGGTCGTGTTATTGCTGCTCGTGGTCGTGGTAGGGGTGCTGTTGGCCATGATGAGCCTGCCATTCACGGGGGGACTAGCAGCAGCAGCAGTTCTCCAGCAAGAGAAGAGGAGGTGCAGGCTGAAGCTGAGTTGGAGGTTGAGGATGAGGCTGAGCCAGCTGCTTCACAGTCCAAGAGCAAGAAGAGGAAGGCTAAAATCAGCTACCAGGTGAAGGCTAATGATGAGACGAAGCTGATTGAGTGGATCGAAGGCGAGGAGTTTTTGTGGAACCATCTCAAGTCCAATTATAAGAATACCCAGATGAAAGCTGCCAGGTGGGAGGAGAAGGGACAGGAGTTGGGCTACACTGAAACTCATTTGAAGGGCTGGTGGTCGCAGATGAGGGATATGTGGACAAAAATTCACCAAACCAAGAGCGGACAAGCAGCCAAGCCCCTGTCTGATCGTGCCATCTACATCCAGCAGAACATGCATTTCCTGTCCCGTGTCGTCCGCCACCATGCCCAGTCTGTGCGACCAGTAAGTACAAACATTATCATTTAATCATGAACATAATTTTGCTAATGCATATTATGAAATATTATATTCCTATAAATGTTATTTCAGTTTCTGTACATTAAAATATTATTAACTAGCTAATTAGTAATAAATGTGCATTAATGTAATTCTATTTTTATGTAATATTTCTCTACTTGGATTCTCGCGGCATCTTCTGCAGGGTTCATCTTGGAATTCTGGTGGGGTCTGGATCTGAACTGAGCTTATCATCACAATTTGGTCATATTTATACTACATGTGTGTCATGCACGGATTGTTCGGAGAACGGTCGTGATTAGTGCGTGATAGACGGTAGATACACGGTAGTTATAAGTTTACGACGTTGTAAGGAACGGAGCGAACGGGGAAGGTAAGGTGAAGTGCGGTATCGGCTCTGTATCAGAACGCTATCCAATCGTTCGTGATCCGGTACTGGTACGCTGATATCAAACCTTGCCGTATCAGTAACGGCTTATAAACGGCAAAAGAGATCCAATACCGAGCTGATAGCGTGCAAGTAACGACCCGTTAACGTGCTCCAGTTCGGTGGCAATTTTTGAACATGTTTAAAACTTTTTTTCAGCAATTCCGTGCTGTCCTTATAACCCCGAGACAGCCAGTGTCAATAACTTATCAGTAACGATAGAGAAACGACCACTTACCGATCACTCCTTATCAATACCGATTCCACATAAATCAGTACGGTTTACGAACGTTCTTGCAATTCGGTTTCTTGTGACAGGGCCTTTAAAGAGAAAAAAATAATTAGTTTCTTATGAAATAACGAAAAATATACAATAAACGTAGTGAATGTTTCTTCTAAGAACCATTCAAAACCGTTTCAACAATTTTAATTGGGGTGTGATTGGGCAGTTTTGTAAAATCCACGGAAATTATGTTATACGGTTTCAAAAGTAACCAATCGAAAAGAGAAAAAAAACAATTCGTTTCAAATGAAATAACGAAAAATGTATAATAAACGTAGTGAATGTTTCTTTCAAGAACAATTCAAAATACAGGGGTGTGATTGGGCAGTTCTGTAAAATCCACGTAACTTGTGCTAGGAGTGTTTGGGGTCGCTATTGTGAACAGCGCTGGGGCGAAATATATAGTTGTGAGCGTTTGCTTTGCTTTCCTTTATTGCTTAAATGTTTAAAGTCCAGCCAGGATCACAACATTTCGATTTGTAAAAATCCCAAAATCCGGAAAAATCTGGACACCCCTGCCTTATATTGTTTAACATTGTCAACCATTTCAGAGGGTGCATTCCTACAAGACCATTATATAAATCACGTGCAACTTTGTTGACAAATAAGCTTTTAACGCAACGAAGTTGTCAATTGTCAATCATTTATTTATGGATCATTATAAACTCACACAACAAAACAAAATAAAATAATACAACAAAATATCACAATTTGACTTTTAACGATAGATATACAGTTATGGATTTCCACAAAAACAACCTAAATAAAAAAATATCAGTTATTTTGCTATATATAACAAACAGGACTATGCAAATTAAATACTCGTGTGTAATGATGACGTACAGTTTGATATATACCTATGCAAACAAAGACAAATAGCATACCCATAATTATAACCCCCCCAAAAAAAAAAAAAATACAAAAAAAAAAAAAAATACAAAAATACAAAAATACAAAAACAACTTCAAGGCAACGTCACACAGGTATATTTCTACAATGGCACAGTTGTGAAAGTCTTGAAATCAGTCCCGAGTGGGTGAGGTTGGAATAATGACACTTTCCATGAATTTCACCTCTGTGGACCCTGGTCTGAATCCCACCCGGACAAAAGCTAATGTGGATTGGGTAATCAGTCCCTACTTGATCGTGTTGGAATGTTACCATAAATAATGTTTTTGGGGTTTTCCTCCCATTTCTGAAACTGAAACTTGCTGGTTATGTTGTTGGTAGCAATGTCAGTTTATTTTGTTGAGTCAGAATAATAGTGTAAAATAAATTCAGATTGTGTGTATTCATTTTTTTCCCGCAAATAACATGTCAGACGGAATAAATAATTCCTACCATAACCGAGTTTTTAACCGAGTAAGCTTTAATATAACTAATTTGCACAGTTTCATTTGACAACAAAAAATATACAAACAATTATAAAACAAAATTACTGTTGTGAACACTTGTTCGGTAGTTTGTGACATAAAAGCATAACTCCAATGATAACAAAGAAGGTGATAAGTAACGACTGTTTGCGGTGACACCATGTGAACAAATCTCTTGAGTAGTAATTAGTTCTGAAAAGAACTGGTGGTTGCCAGAGTGGTAACCACCTGTTTTTTCAGAACTAATTACAACCAGAGTGGTAACCACCTGTTTTTTTTTCAGAACTAATTACAACCAGAGTGGTAACCACCAGTTCTTCTCCGAACTATAATTACTACTCAAAAGAGATTTTTCACATGGTATCACCGCAGACAGACTGTACTTATCCTTTTCAACATGCAAAACTACAAATTTTAATTAGGTAAGGTAATATAACAAAAACAGTCCATTAGCTTTACTCAAAATCAAGTCAGTGCAATACTGTGAAATTAAATAAATGGCTGAAATACGGTTTGAATTTCATTGCAAAGTTTAAAGCATTGCATTGGTGTTGTGCTCGTTAATATGTTAACTGTTGTTACGGCCAGCAACTTTTAATGCACTCAGAGGCTGTCTATTCTTGACTAGCTTGGTGACTTGAATCACTGAAACTGTCCAGTTCACTTCAATAATAACAGCCTCTTCGAGGACTTCTATCTAACTGTTTTTACAGTTTGAACAGTTTTACAGTTAAACTCACGGTCCGCAGGAAAATCCAATTTTTCTGACGCTTGGCGAATTCTCTTCACAATTCAATTGTCTGCCAGTAATTTGGTGAAGAACTACTCTGCACGCACTTCTAATCCTCGTTATCCTTACGATCATGTTTTTACTAACATCAATTTCGATCATCTTCCGCGCGCACGAGCGAGGCGCCGGGGGCGTCCGCCACGCCATCCAATTGTCCCACGGCTATACTAAAGGTGTCACACATTTATAACAAAATCATCATTCTAGCAAATTCTAGACTTGTGTACAATTAAGCTTTGTTAGGAAACCTATTTTTAGACATCGCGTCATCACTAAACGAAAGTTCTAGACTTATTTACGCACGTTTCATCACTGAATGAAGGTTCAACGAACTTCCCACGTTAGTTTGCATTCAAAACGTTCTCCGTTACTAAAAGAGACTCTCAATTACACAACATTATTAACATTGTGATTTAAATCCACTGATGATTGCAACCGTGACAATAAAATTAATTAAACGTTATATCCAAGTAGACGGTTTAAAACTAAGTGAATGCTACTTTTGAACAATAACTGAATAAAACAAAAACTAAAATTCAGCTCTTAGCAAGTTATAAGCAGAGTGCTTACATATTAATGTATACGGTACATTTGTGAAAATATATCAAGTGACTAATTATGTGCTATATTAATGTTCACAGGACACTTTCGACAGGACATGGAATTGGTGTCCTACTGTTATATGAAATCAGTGACTGAAAAATAATATCCCACTCGAGTGCGCTGGCCTAGATAACAGGGCGCGACAATTATGCAGCAACTGGCTCATTGTTTATGAAACAGACACGGTTTCATGATCTTATCACGCCCTGTTATCAAGGCGAGCGCGGCGTGTGGTATTATTTTCAGTCACCGAGTTCGTCTAAAACTAGAACAATAACTCTCTTTATCCTAAAGATCATACAAAATGGTAAATATTTTCAACCCTATTTTAAAAAGTAAGTAATTTTAAGTAGGAATAACCAAAAATAAGACTTAGAATATTTTCCTTTAACCCTTCAAAAAACCTATGAAAATGTACTTCGTCACTATCGCGAACGGCAGGAAATGAAACAAAAGCCGTCGGGGACAGTTTCACTGAGCCTATTTTGATGACGTACATTTAATGCAGGGCGAACGCTCCAAATGTTTACTGCAGTACGTTTTGTACACAAAGCATATTGCATCGCGTACAGCTGCAAAAATAAGTTTACCAACTTCCGAAAGTGTTTTTGAAGAAGTTTCCAAAAGTAGTACTGACCAATTGTGTTGTTCATTATCGTCATTTGATGGAGATTATACTGATGCCGATGTTGGCGAAATAAGGGGTATTGAATCGTATAAATTTCAACCCGAAATGGACGAAATCCAGGCGAAAATGGCGAAGCCAAAGGTCTGGATACCTGCATGTACATGTATAAGCCATGGACAACGCGGCGGCAGCCAGACCGTTGTTAAGACGGCTGCTTCCAGCTACCGCCGTAAAAGTACGTCATAAAAAACCAGCCAAAATGTTTGCTGCCGCCACGGGTCACAACTATAACAGTTACGTCGCGGATTTCAACCGCTGGAATTTTGGGTTGCAAACTATGATTTTTTCCACAGTTTCTGATTTGTTTAAATATTTTTTAGAATAGCATATAAATAATTAAATACATACTGAATACATTTGAGTAAGTTCTTTAAAGGGTTTCATGTGTTTATAAAAATAATAACGGTATTAAATAAGCAGGTTGTTCCCAAAGTGTCCATAGCCTATTCCTATAATAACAAACTATGTTAACCATTTTAATCTCTAGCAATCGTCTGCATATTCCTATGCAGTCCCAGGGGAGGCAATTTGTACTTCAGTCGCTTGTAGTTTATTAATGACTTCTTCTTGTTCCTGAATAGATTGAAAAGAGTGCGTTTAAGATAAGTGAATCAGTAAATGTGGGCTCGCGAAAGGTTGCCCAATTCGCGTTGGGCCAATTGTATTTTCTATTTTTTATTTTTTTCAAGAAAGAAAAAAAGACAAGATTCAATTAACCAATTCGCGATATGTAAAGCCCAAAATTTACGCAAACAAAAGTGATTAGGCTTGTATTTTCAGATAATTAATGCACTCCTGACACTGCCTGAGAAATGTAAAGTTCCATCATTGATTCATGAGGACTGACATGACTTGCAACTAGAATAACTGTCTTTCAAAACCTTTTAAAGGGTTATTTATTTATTAAATTTTTTATGAAAGGATTTTACATAATGTGAGTTCAAATCATATTATTTAGAATCCAAATTTTAAACTTCTGACACAACATTCTTCAAATAACACTATCAGTAAATTTAATTGAAGCCCATGATTTGTATGTATTCATTTGTTTTAATTGAACGCTGTTATTTGACAGCAAAGAACCAGAGTTAACTAACCGAGCAGTTTTTCTTCAACCGGAGTATTTCCTGACGCAGAAGTAGTAGCTCTTTGTTCGAGTCCTCTGAGATGTTGTTTTGGGTCGATACTCCAGTCATCATTGAATTCCGAGTCGGCCGAACTTCATTCCTCATTCTTATCTGAATGCACGATTTACGAACAGATCGGTGATTTACGAAGTAATCGAGGTGAGTATAAATATAATGTTCATGATCACTTTACCCCACGTGTAGCTATTTCATATACTTGATTTATGTATAGTTGTCGTTCAGTACAGCGCAGCTCATTATCCATCGGTATAATGTAAAAGTCGGTCATCATATATTATCATGATAAATCAAAACAACTATTAAAGGGAAAGTACAACTTTGTAATTGATTAAAGCCGTTCATTTCAACAGATATATCTCATAAAACTAACCTGTGAAAGTTTCATAATATTCCTTTTGAATATTTTTTTAAATAAATAAATAAATGTTACGCCTCTTTTTTAGTTTTGATGATCTATCAAAAGTTTGCTTGACTTTTTGTAAATTTGACATACAAAATATGTTTTTTCTAAAATGAAAGCACTTTTTGTAAATGTTGACATACAGATTGATGTTTACCTAAGATTAAATCACTTTAGACGGTATGATTTCTCAAGATGACTGAAACGTGTTCCAACTTCCAACAGTTAGGTTTTAGATGACAATTCGTCAATTTGATGATCTGGTCATAACCAATGTTTTACCTTCGCTTAACATGACAACAATCAGGTAACAAAATACAAATGAGCCCTAATACGGTTTGAGATGAAACATCCTGATATTACACAAGATGAGATGAGACCTCGACAATAGTTTAAATTAGTCGGATGTGAATACATTTGATACAGTGAGGATTATCAAGCATTCTTCAATACAATTTCAAATTACCTTGGGAACAAATATTACACAAAGTGTAAGTGTAGTAGCCAACCATATCAGAGAAGCTTCCAAGGCGTAGTGAGAGTTCCGTTCCTCAACAACGAAAGGTACCAGGGCTCCAACGAAAGAGAGGATCAGCACGTTGTACACGCAAATGCCTGAAATATTGATAACGGAACATGTATATTGCTAAATTGTTTGGAAGATTAACCTGAATTTCATTAGATCTTTAATTGGACTGCATTATTTAGCAGACTGTTTAATTTAAATGATCTATTGCCCTAATATTATGTTGTCTGCTGGTTAAATCATTCCCAGTGACAGCAAGTGTTTAAATTATTGATTTAATTTTGCCCTATACCGACGTGTGTATAGCACTGTATACTTAGTGCTTTCCGAGTGTCTGTGAAAAAACTACACAGGCGACTCGGGCGGGATTCGAACCCACGACCTCCTGCTTGCTAGTTCAGACGTCTTAACCTCTCGACCACCGAGCTTGCCCAATGACAATTGGCCGGCTAGAATCCCACATAGCAGCGGGTTCCGCGATATATAATAGTTGGTGAAATTCTTGCGTCGGGAGAAATAAACAGATAAGTGTTTAAATTGCTAATTATAATTTGCATATTCATGAACAGAACAGCAATGTAACAGTCTGATAAAAGATTTCAGATATACTTCCCGTTTTGTTTGCTCAGAAGCAGCAGCGTAGCCAGGACTTTTTCAGTGGGGGCACGGGGGCATTGCTTTTCAGTGGGGGGGCCAGGGGTATGTTTTTTTTCCTTTTCTGGGGCATTATCGGGATTTTTTGTGGGTGCACCTGGGGAGGCACTGGAAATTTGTGTGGGGCACAAATATTAAAGAATATAATTGAACGCGTATACTTGTTTTGGTCAGATGTTATAGAAACGATTCAACAGATTAGTTTTGTTTAAACCCGCCCTTCAAGATGGAGAGTGACAATACATTACAAAATACATTATACCAATATATTTGGAGTCATTCAGTGCAGGGATGGATACTTTTCTAGTCTCCCAGGCCAAGAAAGCTCCAAATATTAGCAGCAGACCGTCGATGACGTAGAAGGCTCCAATAAAGTAGATCTGGTTGATTGATTCGCACATCATGCGGAGTGGTATATGAATGATGTCATCATTTTCTTCATCAACCTTTTAAGAAAAGAAAATAATTAACAAATAACACAAGCTTAGATCTTAAATATTAAATTTGTTGGGTTTTGGTAACAATACGAACATTCGTATAATTGCTGCCATTAGTTTATACTGAGAAAAGAACTGAAAGCTTTAAAGCTGTTAATCTACGAGGATTGTTTAAAACCTGGTGCGTTGACAAAATATCATAATAATTCAAAAATTGATACAATCACACATAGTTTCATTATTAGCATTGTTCAGCATTATTGAAATTTCCATGCAATTTATTGTCTACATATTTAATAGTACTAGGATCTTTACATAGGGAGTTATTGGTATGAATATTGTATAGATACATGAAGGTTGTATACGTACCACTTTAGACCCAATATTTTCCTTCGCCATTACAGGGTCAATTATTGCCCACATAATCAAAATAATAACATCGATTAAAACCAGTGCCACAACGCATCCCAGCAACCATTTATCCTTGACGATCTACAAATAAAAAATGACCAAAACAAAATCATAAAACCGTCTTTCCACGAAAAAGTATTTTATGGCTAGAACTGAATCACGCACAAACACGATTTGCATAATTAATTTGTATTACCTATAAGTGCCGCTACCGCTTAACACTGTTACCAATTTAGTATTTCGATTCATTAAAAAATATTTCTGACGTTTCTGAATACAAAAACACGATTTGGTCATAATAATGATAAACCAGGTTAGATTTATTGGACCTCGCAAGTATGTTATGGTTAACGTTTATTCATTTGCAACGATAACGGTATTTGATTGGTCTTGTCCACAAACCACCACTCACTGCAGAACATGTTAATTGTTAACCAATAACCAGGAGACATGGTGTGGACCACCACTGGGATTATTGTCATACAGAAGACGAGTAACAAGACCGATCAAACAAACGCATCTGTGAAATTTCAAGCTGCGAACACATTATAAAACACAAAGTGCGTACAGTTTTCAAAGATGTCTTGTTAGTGAAGATTTTGTGCACTCGCCAAGTCTTGCTGAACATGGAGCCAAAGGCCATGGAGAACCCAATCGAAAGAAACCACGTCTTTGCCTGTATAGAGAAATACATATCATGTAACCTGATGATCCATTTCAATACATCTGCACCAGCCATAAACTTTATATTCGAAGATAATCTACACACACCTATTTACTATAAAAATGTACAGGCCACAATTCCAGGCAAGAACCCCATTATGTATCTTTTTTTGAACCAAAAATCGGTACCAGTTTTTTTTTTTTTTTTTTTAATTTGGTTACAATTCCACCATTCGATTTTAATTTTGGTTATTCGGTTTTGTCCATACTCGGTGTCGATTCCAATATTCGAATTTGTTTTAGGTTATTCAGTTTAACACAATTCATTTTCGATTTCACTATTCGATTTTTACTACGGTTATTCGGTTTTGTTCATACAGCTGGACTACATCGCACTGATGCTACTTAATTACCTGACACATTCT
This sequence comes from Zoroaster sp. YZ-2022, assembly GCA_029582265.1. NCBI lineage: Eukaryota > Metazoa > Echinodermata > Asteroidea > Forcipulatida > Zoroasteridae > Zoroaster > Zoroaster sp. YZ-2022. The sequence continues at coordinate 17,228,008 of CM055826.1, forward strand.
AACGAAGGTTTCCGTAGATGTGATGTTCGTATCAATGCCAATGATGATGATGGAGACGTAGGAGAGTATTCCACCAATCAGTATCAAGTTGTTGATATTAGGGCTAGACATCTTGATCACACTATACAAGGAAAACATTCTTAATTTTTATATAATTGCCGAGTACGTAAAAGTAACACAAATATTATATTTATAGGGAACACAAGTTCGACCTTATTGTGGCTTCTTGATTTATTTGCTTGTTCTTACAGAGTTATTAAAGAAAGTACAAAGGTTGACCTTCGTGACCTTCTTTGCATATAGGTGTACTTAATTTTTTGTATTTGTGTTTCACATTTATTGTATTTAGATACAATGGTTCAATTTTTATATTTACTGGATGGATGGTTACAGTGAACTATTCATTGGCGTTGAAATATGTAGATAGACAGCTTTGGTGACAGGCACAGTTGCTGAATTGTTTCCGGTCTTTCTCCAAGATTTTCATTGACGGGCACACTCACCTGTATTTTCCCTCTAGATTTCCCAATTAGTTGATGCGTGAACATGGCTTCGCCATGATAAGGAACCCCAGTGAGTAATCCTTCGTACGGGACGTTAAACCGTAGGTCCCGTGTACTAGATTATTAATGCAATGCACGTAAAAAACATGGAACACCTAGCGCCCTTGTTTACAGGTTTCCTAAGCACCTTTGAAAAACAGTGTTTCACTGAAAAGTCTCCCCGGGTTAAATAAGAAACAAATAAATCCTTATTTCTTATATTCTAATGCACACTTTCGTGGACTATGTTGCTGTCTGTATATTTTAAATTGCGTTTACTATTATTATGTATAATTCCAGACAATGGAAGTTTCGACTTCATGTGGATTGGTTTCTACATGGGTTTCTTTCGACTTCTTTGTCACTGTGCTGACATTCTTAACATTCCACCCGTTTCATTGCTGATGGGCTCGATATATTAACCTAACCGCACTGAATTTGTTATTGAATTTGTTTCATACCGTATATTTCTAAAATGAAAATTGAAAGCCAAAAAGCAGCAAGCGAGTCCTATTCCCAGTACAGCAAATATTGAACCAGTGATGAAAACGGGAAGGTGTATCGTTTGCAGATCTTCAAGCTCGATAATGAAGTCAACAGGTGGCGCCCCACCTGCATATATTATGACGAAAAAAATACATATTTAAAATACAACAGTTAATACACAAGTCTGATATGTACATGTAGTACGTACATTCAGGATAAATTGTAAATTTCTAATTTAATTTTTAACTTAATCAAATGAAGTCATGCAAAGCGGGCGCTGTTTGGCAATTCTAAATAGTAATAATTTGTCTTTTGTATATTGATTTGTAGGGTTTTTGAGCTGTTCCTTGTGTTAATTGATCACAAAAAAAGTGTTCTCGGTATATCATAGAAATCAATGGAGGTGGAAATATCACGTTGTACAATAATCATTTATTGCAAGACTTACCTTGCCATATTATCGGGTGACGCCCTTCCCAATTGATGTACTTTCCTGACTCTACGAAAGGATCAAAAACTCCCACGGACACAATTGAATTATCTAAAAATATAAATGGTATGATCAAACGTTTTGCAAACCTGAATTCGTAAGAATAATCTGTTATTTACCGCTTCCTGGATTTAGTAATGTAACTCGGATCACGATCATGTCTATTTATGGTTTCGCGCGGCAACATGCTCTATCAATATCGTAGCCCCTCGGGAGGTGAAAACGAACTCTGCTATTCAGGTACCTGTTCACACTTACACGAAACGGAGTCAATGACGTACAATCTCCTGTGAGCCAGTGCTTGCTCAAAGAGCACCCTCAACATTTCGCCCTCATTTGGTTATGCACGCAGCATCAGTGTTGCTCCCAGCTTCTCTCACCGGCAATTTGTACAATGTGCTATTTGCGTGTGCTAATTCCTGCATCGAAACTGCTAACAATATTCACGTTTATCCATGCAAAGTATCCATGCAAAGGTTACTTGTCATTGTCAGGTTTCACAAGATTGATAAGCTAACGACTATACCCTAAAAATTATCATTCACTGACAGCATTTATTTACCTTGTTCCTGTAGGACCTCAAGTAATCCAAGGCGTCCACCTGCCTCGCTGAATTTCAAAGGACCCTGTAATAAATAATAACATATTTCTTAAAATAAAATACAGTATAGACGATGTGACCTGTGTCGTCACACCTGAACTAAAATATGATGCGTGGGCATACCGCCGGGCAGAAAACGCATTCTAGACGTCGTTGGCAGGACAGCTCCCACAACTAGCCATGGTTACAGTGTATGGTTGTACAATGTCCATGTATATGCCAATACTCCAAAATAATTCCAAATACGCAATACATGTGACACCAAAATTAAACAAACCAAAATAAATATATAAAAAATAAACAGTGTTCCAGTTTTCTCGGCGAATCGCCAAGAACCACCGGCGGCGTTTCTCCTTTCTCAGTGGAGGTCGACCCGATGGGATTTTGTAAAAGCATAGGCTTTTACACATTTTCCTCATTTTTGGCGGCTGTTTTTGTGTAGCCGACATAACAGCTCTCCTGCATTGTCTCGGGAAGGAAGGTTTTATTCAACTGAAAATACGAGAAAAAATAATAATAATATCGCCAACAATTTCACTAAAAAGCGTAATTTGATGCGAGGCCACAGCTCTAAGTTAAATCGGTACATGTATAGTATGCACACATGGTTTATTTTGCCCAGCGGAAGTTAGCGTCACGTGACCGCGTTTGTAAACACAGGTCATATTGTCTATTCAATATTTACGTAATCTAACCAAACTTGTATGACTCATGACTCATGACTCGGACTTGGAGTCGGACTCGAGTCACATTGTACAATGACTCGGATTCGGATTCGGACTCAGACTCGATGGCAAAATGTCAAATAATCACTATTGTGGTTTTAATTGGGGTGTCATGGCCGAGCGGTCTGGTGCATCGGATTTATGTTCTGATAGCCGAGTCGTTAGAATGTGGGTTCGAATCCCAGCTGCGACCATAATATTTGTGTCCTTGAGCAAGACACTTAACTAATTGCTTCTCTTTACCCAGGTGTATAAATGGGTAACTGTGAGGGTAGAAGACCGGTAATTGTGTTTGATTAGCGCCAAAAATGGGCTGTATACTCCCCAGGGAATGATATTGGCCCAGTGACCTGGGGAAATAATATATTGTAAAGCGCTTTGAGGTTTCCTTTTGCGCTATAAAAGACCAATTTATGATAACCATAAGATTATGATTATTATCAAAATGTTTAATGTTTAGTTTGATTTGCTGTCCGCCATAAAAGTAAAGTGCATTCAGAATTTAATAATATAAACATCTAAACACAAAAGAAGACAGTGTTGCCTTTGAGGTGGCCTGTTTACATTGTTTTGTGACTTACCGAAACGCCCTCAAATGAGATGTTGCTGATTGTGTCAAAGATAATATCGCCAGTAACATCGTCATACGAGAAATCAGATAAAGTTCTTGGAGGATCTGAAATTTGAAATTCGATAAGGAATATTGGTTAATCAAATTCCGTGTTGAGAACTGGTCAATAAAATAGTTTTGCTGTGCAGTATCACAATATTACCGTTGCAAGGCTCTGGTATAAGCTCGGAAAGATGTGACTTTTCAGCACATTTCGCCAATGTAAAACATTCGTTTGTGTGGAATTAACTCAATTTTGGTTAAGCCTGCTGTGGGTGCAGCAAATAAAGAAGCACGTTGAGAAATACATTACACATTAAAGGGCAGTTCTATACTAACTGTAATTACCTAATTCCCAAAGTTGGATCTGTGCTTTGTCGAGTCCCAGTGCAGCTGTCCATGCCGTGTCATAAACTGCGCTTATCTCCGAGTAGCCAATCAGTGATTCTGGATTGTTCAATCCAGAGAATACATTGAATTCATCTAGAAACTGGGTCGTCGTCTGTAAATGGTTGTTTTTAAAAACAAAATAAAAGGTCATTGGATAAGCTCGTTAATCGTTTTGTTTGAAGACACCGTTGTACTATATTCTCAAACCTCCTATATACCAAATATTTAATCTGACTGGTAAGACTGATAACTACACTCCCATTCAGCCACTACTCTAAGTAGGAGTGCAATACACGCACGGTGCCTTACCCATCCAGATAGTGATGGTCTTCTGATGTCATCAGACGGAAAACTGTCAATGTAAATCCCGAAATGATTAGCTACAGCCTTTTCCATTTCATCTGGCGAGCAGTTAATTGTGTCATCCGGTTTCAGCCACCACTGTGGCTCAAGCCACCCTAATAGGTAGATAAGAGTTTGGAAGCGTTTCCATGAAGTAGAACTACATTAAGTTGTATTCGATATAAAAAGACATGTGAGAATTGCATATGACTAAGGTATAGGGCCAAATGTTAAACAAAAAGCTGGTACAATAACCAACGGATGATGTTAATTTTAACATTTCTGGAAAAGGGTGATATATTCCTTTCCATCAGGCCATTACATAACACTGTAAATATTTAACACATCATTCATTATAAATCATTCATGAGGAAAATATACATAGACCTATATTCAAAATCTTAAACAAACATATTGTAACTCATACAAAAACATACAGTCACAATGACCACCATGAACCATTGTTACCACCCACAATACAGTAAAACAAACTGCAGATGGCTTAGTTAAAATCTCTTGTGAAAAGATTTGTATATGTATAAAAAAAATCCGCAGTTGGCCATTTCGTCAACGCTGGTTGTAGGGTTAACAATCCAGTCTGATGAAATCATTGTTCATTGTACTTGTTCATTATTACTGTCAAATTATATCTCACCTGGTAGTATCCATACATACTTGGCGCCATACATATTTCGCTTATATGCCTCACAGAACACCTTCCTAGCCACGTCGCTATAAAAACCGCAAACTATTATACGAGCCCCGACATTCTAAATGGAAAAAAGTGAAAGGAATTGTTTGTGTAGACAAATATTTGCACTTAAGGCTATAAAGGTTTTTTTCATATAACGTTGGAAGGTTTCAGAGAATTTAATTGAGCAAGACATTTTACAATAATTGCTTCTCTCCACCCAGGAGTAAATAGGTACCTGTGAGGGCAGAGTTGGTTGTTGCGTTTGATTAGCCCTATATGCGCTAAAACGGCTGTAATTGAGTTGTATACTCCCCGGGGAGCTCAGATGGTTTCAGGAATGATTTATGAGCCTGATGAGCAGGGGTAATAATGTAATGCGCCTTGAGCACCAGTTTGGTGGATACGTGCGCTATATAACTTAAGTCCACATTATTATTATGGATAAAGCGTGGCACTAATCTGTCCTAGTCATATGGCCAAGTGAGATTTTTTGTAAGTTAATGTAAGAAGTACCTTGCCACAATGATCAAAACCATTTGTCTTCCTTTCGTGCCGAGTTTGACAAAGTCTGAATCTTTATAATCAGTCGTCAATCTCATTCTACGCACTTATTGGAATAGTTGTAATCCATTTGTCCACGGTGATAGAATTAACGTTTTTGCATATCGTGAGATATGTTTAGGGCTAAATAAACCAGGGGACTCGGGAATGATTTATAAGTCTGGTGAGCAGGGATAATAAATGCGCTACAAGTACTAGTTTGGTGGATACGTGCGATATACAAGTACACATTATCTGCCACTTACTAGAATGGAGGCTACAACATTAGTACTTGCTAACGTACGTTATTTGTACAGCAATTCATGTGGCACTTGCTCTGGTACCTATAGCCATATCTTGAACACAGTTAAAACGTACAGCAGAAACAGACTATCTTGGAAAGCAGCCTTTATCAAAATATTCTTTACAAACATTGCGATGTAGTATCACATTTTTGTATTACAGTTCTCAAATGAGGTACAAAAAATTACAAGCACATACTATTTTTCTATTAAATATGTTTTAGAAAATTTAAACAAAAACAATCGCAAAAATAAACATGTATGAAATCTTTGACACTCAATATTTATACCATAATTGGTTTAAAGGATATGTTCTACCATCCTGTGCAGTCAAACCTTAGATGTAGTGACTGTTGTGCTAACTCCTTATTTAAAGGTTTTTCAGGATTTAGCGACTGGACTACAATATTAATTTTGTGCAATCAGTTGTCCACAGGGATAGAAACCAATCTGTGAAAATGAAGGTCAATTGGTCCGCCAAATTTGGATTTCCCCCAAATACTCGTCAATAGGAAACCGAGTTCTTTCGCATAGTGGACAGTACATTTAACATTTTAAATGCTGATCCTCACTGGTACTGAATATCAAAACTTTGGATTGTTAATGAAATAACAAATCTATCAGTTGAAACTATGAAAATGTTTATGTTTTGGATATATTATAAAACATTGTGTAGAAGCTTTATAACCAGCGTACACACAGGCAAAAACAATCAAACAGTCAATACAACAGTATTTACTTTTGGTAAATTAGCAGTTAAAACGTACAAGTTAGTCATGCAAATGTTTAACTTATTCAAATAAGGGAGATTTAATTATACCAACATAACAGAAATACTTTTAAATATCGAAAAGATGGCACCTTAGTGTTGTTTTATTGCATAATACAGCTTGCCCAACGGATGAGTTACTTAGTGACCTTTAAAAGATTGTGTGCGAACATAGGGAGTGTACGCATTTGGGAAATACCCTATAACAAAAATATTGAATAAGAAACTAAAATGTTTATTTGATGTGAATTTGGTGATAGTACCGGTACTGACCGTCCTGAAAAATAATTTTGTTTTACATGCCTCTTTTATTTCATATTATTTGTTATTTGTTATTTTTAACTTTGTGTATGGAAATGTGAAATATAGCACAAAAGAATGCATGCAAACAAAATTTAATGAGCATATCAAGTCCAAAGATTATTCTAGAAGATCATCAGAACAAAATAGGTCTTTCTACCTCAGAGTATATACGCATTACACGTTATGAGATGAAACTTGGATAAATCGTTAAAAGTAAACAGTTGCCGTTTTGATTACTTTACCTTTCATATAACACTGTTCATTGTGTTGTAAACAGGATATAAGCAGAAATAATAATTTACATTTAAGTTAACATATTATTGGTATGGTTACATTATATCACTAAATACATTGGACAAATTACCTTGATATTTTCAACTGCAATACCGGGATTATTAACGAAGCTCTCTGTGGCGATAATTTCAATTCCATGCTCTTGAGCTTCCATGTGCAAGTCGGCCGCAGGCTTTCAACAAAAGTAAAAGAAAAAATAATAACAATGAATCATCATAACAATTATTTACCGATTTTGCTTATTCTGTCCATAATGCATTTTAGCTGCAATCACAGGAAAGTTATAATTCATTATTTGAAAATCAATTTGAGTTAGATTATATTTGTATTGTGTTAATAATTCATCATACCGTCATTCCTTGTCCTGTTTTAGATGTTCTTCACACAAGCTGCTTTATATTGAAACAAGGAGATATATTGGTCTAGATTCCAGCCAACACTGTCGCCTTGATGTTAAACTAGGTTAAATAATGTGATCGGATCCTACGAAATGAGTCTTAAGGTGATGTCGGCACAATTTTTATGTGGTCCTGAAAGAGCATAGTCTCCCCTTCCATTTAATAAAAAATGTTGTTCAAACGTTAAAAAATACAGAAGTTATACCATAAAACACATTACCTCGGCCTGCACCGTCAGAAAAAAACGGCTTGATTTCTGGTTTTATTTATATCATTCTTCTATAGCAACCAGGTGTTTTAAGTCAACGTGGCTGCAAACAGAGCAAGGACCGGGCATTCAAGGACCAAAAAGGGGACAAAACGATCCTTTGCTGAGTAATTTTGGAACATATTCTTGATTCAACATGGTAAAACAAATATAGATTTTGAAGATTTTCCGATTTTGTTTCGGGGATTTTTTAGTTGGGTAGATTTATTAACATGTTTTTCTACTTATTTCTTTCAAAAACTGATTTTTCGACCACACACACGCATGACTCGTGTTTGCGTGTCCATATCTCAATACAGGCATTTCGTACGGTCGGGTTACATATGTGTACGCCACAACTATCCTACTTTCTTTCTAAAAAAAAATGCTTGCTGCTTCTCCAAATGAAACTACAGAATACTAGGTCAGTCTCTTGCAGTCTCAAATGTAAGGGACTACAAATAAACGGGAAGCGGCAATTTTACTGCTATGAAATTATGAAAGGTTTTACCTTTTAAAAAGATCATTTGGATGTCTTTGAATCAATCAGATATTCAGGATGAGGAAATTTAATCCTCCAACAGAAATTGTGCTTTCTACTAGGTGTACCATATCCACTTGGAACTATGGCATCCTACGAGGCTTAAAGTCTCTGGATTCTTCCCACGAAACAGTAAAATTTAAAGTCATTGTGCAAAGGTAAAAGCTATAAACTGTTATCTTTTACAACCTTTTCAAGGAACAATTATTTACTGGTTTTGCTTAAACTGTCTGCAATGCATATTAGCAATTACTAGTAATTTGTAAAGGTACTAATTTAAAAATCGAATTTTTCTGTTTGGTTGTACTCTTGCTCCCATATTATATCTTATAATATGTAAGCAGCAGGTCATCATCACGTTGTAAGGTGTACTCTTTCAATAATTTCTTAAATAATAATAATAATAATAATAATAATAATGTGTGGATTTATATAGCGCACGTATCCACCAACTAAGTGGTGCTCAAGGCGCATTATATTATTATCCCTGCTCATAAGGCTCATAAGGCTCATAAATCATTCCTGAAACCATCTCATCTCCCTGGGGAGTATACAGCTCAATTGCTGCCATTTCTAGCGCATATAGAGCAAACCAACTCTGCCTTCACAGGTACCCATTTAACCCCTGGGTGGAGAGAAGCAATTATGATTTAGTGTCTTGCTCAAGGACACAAGTGTCACGGCCGTGATTCGAACCCACATTCTGTTGCTAACAATTACCCACACCTTTCTACAAATTGCTTGATACTTCTCCAAATGAAAACTACGCAATACTGGGTAGGTAATGACTGCCTCGTGCACATGTAACGGAATACAGGAAATTATAAAAGGTTTGATAACTTTTAAAAGGCTTCTAAGATATAGGGTGGCCACTTCGATGTCCTTGAATCAATCAGATATTCAGGATGTAAATAAAAGTGAGTTAATATGGGTATTTTATTTTCCAATAGAAATTGTACTTCCTGCTAGATGCACTTGACACAATACTAGGATTAAAGTCTCTGGATTCTTACCACGAAACAGCGACATTTGATGTTCTTTTACAAAAAGTACAAGCTGTAAGCTCTTTGTTCGGGGATGTATCTAGTATCTAGTGGCCAAGTAAAAGAGGCTTGGGGCAAAACAAATCGGTTTCTGGTCATAGGTCGGCTTCAAAATCGGTGCGATTTATTTTTTTATTTTTTTATTTTTTTTTATTTTTATTATTATTATTTTTTTCAGGGGGGTCCAACCAGTGAAATACGTGATACATGTATACGCGGTTATTGGAACCATGGAAAATATTTTTAAAAACTTACCAGGGAAAAGAGTGGTACAGTTTGGTATAGTATGGCTACTTTCTGCCAGTTGAGCTCTCGGAACATGGCGAATTTGACGATGTTATATATGGAATCAGACGGTAGAACACGAAATAAAAGTGGGAATTGATCACGGTTATTGAGTAGAGGTGAGGTTGCTGTAGATATCTAAAAAAAAAAAAAAAAAAAAAAATTAAAAAAAAAATTAAGCAGTAATATGTATTTGTTATGTCTGATACATCATTGCTATTTATTTTGCCGTAATCTTTTTTTAAATGATTTGCTTCATTATGGGGTGCCATGGTCGAGCGGTTTAGTGCATCGGACTTGTGTTCTGATGGCCGAATCGTCAGAATGTAGGTTCGAATCCTGGCCGAGACCGTGATGCTTGTGTCCCTGATCAAAGACTTAACTATAATTGTTTCTCTCTACTCATGAGTATAAATAGGGACCTTTGAGGGCAGAGATGGTAATTGTGTTTGATTAAGCTCGTTGCGCTACACATTTGGCAGCATACTCCCCAGGGAGTTGAGATGGTTCTTGGAATGATATAACTGGCCCGATGACATGGGTAATAATGCTCATGCGCCATGAGCGTCAAAGTTAGAGGCTAACGGCGCAATATAAGTGTCCATTATTATTTGTTTGTCCTTTATATATTTTGTTTTAGATGTGACATATGTATTCCTCCGTTTATTTTAATAAATAATATAGCATTTTTTCGTAATTGCAATTGTCTTGATGAAATGTATGATTTAACTTATCGTTGGTAAAATGTTTGCTGTAACGCCTTTATTTTGTGTATAAGTTACTTTGAGAATGTGAAATAAATGGAGTTGTATGACCCAACAAATGTATAATAAAAAATTAATAAATCAACAGACTTAAATTCTACACTTTAAACGTCCGAGTCCTGAGTGTCGAGTCCGAGTAACGATTTACGAGTCCTTTAAAAGTGGAATATTAGCAAGAAATTACCACCAACATTAGACTTTCGTGATTCTTCCCCCATTACGATTGTATGATATGTATAAAACACTATATTTTTTTAAATTAAAATCATTCATTATTAAAGACTTTTTCTAATAATTTCCGGGGAATTTCTACACACTGAGTAATCTTCGTTGGGTTTAATAGTCTGTATTGAGCAGGCCATTTTGCTTTCAAGTCTGAGTCACAAACGTCGAGTCTGAGTCCAAGTCTGAGTCCCAAGGGTTGAGTCCGAGACCCAAGGAATGGATCGAGTCCGAGTCTGAGTCACTGTACATTGTGACTGAGTCCTAGTCACGAGTTACGCCAAATTAATTAAATTGACATTCTATCAATATAAATAAGTGAATGGGTTAAAAGTCATGTTCAACCGTCATCAGAAATTCGTGCTTCCACGTTAGTCGTCCCGAAAGGGGTGATCTCATTCGATAATATGTATGGATACGTATTTTACGTAAACGCCCTTGTGAAACATTGGTAATATTAGAAAATTTGTCACTCCATACGCTTAGGCCTATGTTTACTATTGTAATTAAATATGAACGCTATACTGAAGCCAATGTTAAATACAGATTTAAAGTGTTTCTTGTTGTTCATGCTGTTTATGTCGAAACGTGCAATATAATGTTCATACCTGAACGAGGTTCCAATAGTGTGACGCTTGAGCGGTTGGCTCTGTTGCGATAGAACATCCACCTCCGAGAATCACAATTTTGGTAATTGTGCGGTTGTACAACTCTCTGTACATGGAATCTGTGGCCCTGCCACTGTCACACTGAAACGTTTGAAAAGATAGCCTGGTTATTTGCTGAACACATTAATCAAGTAAGTATCGACACGGCCCGGGACTTTTTCTAATCGGTCCCAAACCAAATACTTAGAAATGAATCATCTACTTCAAGGGGACATGTAAATAAAATCTGTTCTTGAGATCGTTGCCATGTACAATTGTTACCTCATACAAAATAGTATTCTTGATGATTATGCAAATGTCGCAACCATGCTTTGCTTTACAAATAATCATTTGAAGTCTCTTTCCAATGCTTAACTCTTTATGGTACCATAATATGGAACCGCTTTAGTTTTTAGTTTACAATATCAGCTAGTTGGAGGGAGTAATAGTTTTAATATTAAATATCAGACAGTGTGACGGAGTGATTCTCAGATATTGTAGCAGGATAAGGTACCGAATGTAAGTTGACAACGTTTATATGGTTGTTACCGTGCATTGGCCTTAGTGCATGTTATGACAAAATGTGAATACTTAGGTTAGCATTCGAGATTAATTAATTTAGCAACATCCTTTTTAATCAGGCTTGCTGCATAACCTTACAAAATCCAGGATATGAAAAAATGTGCAGTGTGAAAAGCATATTCATGGTCATATATAGCCGAGTTCTTAAATTGCCTATAAAATACAATTTCATGTAGATTTTACCAAATATCCATGATTCAGCAAATTGGAAATCTATCACAGCTGTGATCCATTAAAAATTAATTTGACTATTTCCAAAAATTACAGCATGTCAGAAAAGAAAAATGTACCATCCCAAACACTTCACATCAAGTAAGTTTTTAGATCCTAATTTATTAACTTGTTAATCTGATAATGAAAAATGTGTACAAAACCCTACAAGGATCACCTATTCGTTCGCAGAAATAATTTTGAAATATTTAGCACAGGGAACGGTAGACTTAGTGAGCGATTTTCCCCTTTTTGATACAATTATAACTAACTACAGTTAGAAGAGCTGTGCAACTGGTACGTTTTTATGCAGTACAAATTATATTCGGAAACGGCATAATGATATGTAGCGCAACATGACAATTTTGTTAGAAATATTATCATTTATTCGGCGGGTAGGGATTATATAATTATAAGAGGATGTTCAAACTCTGGCCGCCATTTGAAATTTCAAAACTCGTTTGTGCTGTTAATAATAAACCAGAAAATAATTTTGCATTTGCCTTTTTATATTTGATGAACAGATAAATAATAGTTTCGGTGAACGGGAAAGATTTCTGTCCCATTTTCAATGAAACATACTTTGTTTATAAACAAATCTCTTGCTCCTAACAGTTTGTTACCTCAATGACAATGTTCTGCTGATTAATTATCAAACTCGTTTTAGTTTTTACAGTTTTTAATTGCCAACATAAAACTGATTATGAATCATCAATGGATATGCACGTATTATTCGAATGTGTATTTGATCATTCTAATTTTGAAAACAAAAGTTCTCTTATAATGCAACCAACATTTCGGTGCTGAAATAGGCATATGTATTATCACTGCCGTTATTTTGTGTCAAAAAAGAGGACTGGTGATGTTTTTCATGATTTTTATTTATTGATTTAATTTTTTTTTTTTGTAATTTAGGAAAATATGGAAACAGTGATAAAGCCCAAACGATTTTTTCCAACGTATAGTTTTATTTTTAATATTTATATTTTTTATTAATGTTTTGTACAGATGACCTTTGTGTTTTTGCCATTCGGCCCATCCTAGCCCGCCACCGGCTTCGCTGCATACACAATTGTAATGTTATTTTATACTTTATTTCTTACATTTTTCTCTGATTTCTTACATACAGTTGCCATCCATCAACTTTTATTAAAAGAATAAAACCTGTAATAGTTTTTATCGTTTTCTCAAAAAAGTAAGCACATTATACGAAAATAATTAAGGAATGTTGATCTTTTTTGACTTGTTGTCAATTCCGAGAAAACATGGATAGAAATTTAAATCTGAAATAGATCACCAGGCAATGGCCCCTAAAGATGTACGGCAACATTCGCTATTTTAACGGACAATTTGTTTTCTATTGCTATTTTGTACTTGAAGAAATGAATACAAATGCTGTAAAATTACCGATTTCTCAAAATGGTTTCACAGTAAATATGTACCGAAATTACTTCATGGTTGGTCGCGCCATATAATACTGAGACGCAATAGAAACTTACCACTTTTTCGACCTTAAATTATCAGTAATCACAATGCACAAATGTAATATGTGCACTCGCGGTGAAGTGGATACAGATGGGATCGAGTACAGTGGACAAAACGTGGACATTTCCTCAATAAAATGCCAACATTTCTAATCCAAATTGTTGTGTTGTCTTATTTTGAACCATTACAATTTTATGCTATTCCAAAACAAGTGGTAAGTTTTTATTGCGTCTCAGTATATTAATCTTGGAACTTTTTTACTGTTAAACCAAGCTTCTGCAAAAGAAATTGTGAAATATATCATTTCAATGTATTGTATTCCTTTCTAATAGGACATTATAATTTGTTCAACGAAAACAACAATTCATCTTTAATGACACAACGACAGTTGATACTTTCACAAGTTGGTTCTTATAAAGCATGGATGCATTGACAGACCTTTTAAAAATAGACTAGATTTATTTTTGTATTAATTTTTTTTTTTTTTTCATTTATATATATATTTTTTTTTGGGGGGGGGGGGAGTTAACCACATTGTGGATAAAAAAGCACTTTCATTAGGCCGAAAAGAACTCGGGACTCGGGACTCGACGGCAAAACGTGTATTATGATAACTTGCATGGATGGACTACATTTTGAATGAATATTATAGCAACTCTTGCAGACAGCGCTCTCGCCGGGCATATTAAGGCGTGGCGGGCCCGCCACTCCTTCGGCGAAAAACAGCTCATTCTGCCACACTAGAAATTGTCCACGCCACCCTTAGCTTGATTAATCATTTGTGTATCGCTACGCCGGTGGTTAGTTTGTTTCTGATACGTACAATGTCAGTATATAATCATACAATGTCAGTTTACAACATACAGTAAATTCGTGTAATGCTACAGCTTTTAATACAAAGACCTACATAATTATGTACATCGAAACATACATGTCTAGTGCTCACATGATTTCGTTTATGGTGTAAACCGAGGACTATTTGTAAATGGGAGATGTCTAAACAATAGAAGGTCCCCCCGGTTACACCATAAACAAACATGATTATAGCAGGTTGCATTCGCATAGGGAATTCTCTTTCGAGACATTTTGGTAATTCCTGGTTTAATGAGAAACTATTTCTATGGATTTCACGATGTGTGCGTATTTTTTAAATGAAGAAATTATGGCCCAGTAGAATAAAATTTGTTCCCGCTCAAAATCACCACTGACGACCATATTTTAAAATGATATGAGTCCACAAACGAACATCTGTTGCTGCTAAATACAGCAGATAAGAATCCGTAAAAAAAATAATTTCATTGTGCTCATTGTCAGTCTTTTGTGTTCTGATGGCCGGGTCGACAGAATATGGGTTAGTATCCCAACCGCGACCATGGTGCTTGTGTCCTTGAGCAAGGCACTTTACCATAATTGCTTCTCTCCACCTAGGGGTAAATGGGTACCTGTGAGAGCAGAGTTGGTTGTTGTGTTTGATTAGTAATGGCAGCAATTGAGCTGTATACTCCCCAGGGAGCTGAGATGATTTCAGGAATGATTTATGCGCCTGATGAGCAGGGGTAATAATATAATGCGCCTTGAGCACCAGTTTGGTGCGCTATATAAGTCCACATTATTATTATATTATTATTATTATAGTATTTGTCAGTATCAATATACAGCTTAGGTACAGACAACAGCTAGTCGTTTGTTGTTTTGTTGTTGTTTTTGTACCAACACCAGCGCTTCTTTTACTCCAATTAGACAATAATTTTTGTCAAAATTATCATCCAGGATGCTAACTATTTTCTGCACACAAGAACTGCTATTGTACACTCACGGTGACCCATTAATAAAATATCTCTTGAAAAAGAATAGGACATTTTGTGTAATATCATCTGGACCTTGCTCTATGGTAAAAACAATAATGTAAATTATTCTTTAGAAACAAAAGAAAACATTGTGTCATTCATGCACCAGCCTTTCCAACATTTAAATGTATCAAATGCCTGATATAAAAAATACAAAGATTAAGGCATTCTGAATTCACCTGATTTTTTTAAGTGATCATTCAAACTAACACCAGTGACTCAACATGTAGGTTATTAATATATAAAATTGAATTATGATAGTGCTATGGCGATCAGACTTAAGGATCTTTCAACTTAACATCGAAATTAATCATGATCTCCATTCTGCAATAGTTTCATTCAAACAATGGATCAACATTGTTAAGGGGTGACGGATGGCTTCTGAGACTAACTGCTGACCCTACTTTAATAAAAGCGACAGCTGATGTAATTAATGTGATGATTTCCAAACATGCTATATTAATATTTAAATAAAAACAAATACAAGAAAGATAAAGTTCAACGAGTTGTTCAATTTTATTACGCAAGTTAATTAAAAAAGAAAAGTAAATACTAACAAATGTTGGTTTTGAAAATGGTTTAGTCTAACTGATGAGATACTAGTCCAGATGTCGAATATTTTTTTCACTTAACTTTGAACCTACACATTATGTTTAAGGTTTTCTTTTCTCTTTTGATTTTTTAAAGTAACTCATTTTTTTAAAATGGTGCAGGTGTTTCCATATAGTTATTAATCATTTCCTTACCGCAGAATCAGCAGGTATCAAGACAAGCTCGTAGTCAGGTAGTATGTCGGGATTAGCGTTGATATCTCGGAAAGCCATCTCTGTGGCTAACGACATGGACTGGCCCCCTCTCCATGATGTCCCACCAAAAGGATACAGGCCCATCACGTAAAGCTTTGTCAGGTTAGAGTCACATTCACACGGACACATACCAAAGATTGCGAGCAAGAAAGTTGGTCCCATTATGAGGAACATATTACTCTGCTTCATGCTGTGAACGGCGAGTTCTCATTTAACAAATGAACGTCTCTATGCAGCATATATCTTGTAATATTTGATAGGGGAAGCAATTTTCAGACCTATCCATTTCGTTAGCGGGTGTCTGACCTATGAATTTGCAAGAAGGCCATGATACAAAAAGTTAATAATCTGTTAATGCTAACCATTGCACGCGTTGACAAACATAATTAACAAATAAAAATAGACAGTACATAATGAGCAAGTGTCTGCATAATAATGATATTTATGCAGCAGCCATGGTATTATGATCTTATCGATCCCTGTTTATCTAGGACAGCGCAGGCTCTTGAGGTAATATTTTCAGTCACTGGGTTCATTTAAAACAAGGGCACCGTTTCCATGCTCTGTCGAAAGTCTGCTCTGATCGTGACAATATGGTCCCTTTAATGCTGGACAAACATAAAAATCACAAATCTTTTCATATACTTCAACAAATCCGTCGTCTATGGTTATTCTACTATCCAAAGGACAGAACATACAATATCAAAAAAAGCTGGTTCAAACTTACGGTTTACAAAAATGTAGAAAAATGCTGGTATTAAAATTGTGTCGGTTGGGTAGTGCTGTCTGCAAGTACAACCAGTATTTTGAGCCAAACAAAAATCTCTAGGCATAGTATATAGAATTGTCTTGTTGACCGTTTTTACCAATCCAAGGCTGTGAGATGTATTTTTTTAAATGCTAAACTGATGCACAGAATTCAGATTTCCATTTAAGTAATATATCTTCTTCTTCCCACGAGATTCAGTATATATTTCTCCAACTCTCTCTCTATCTGAACTGCACACACCTTATAGCCTACCATAGAATTCCTTGCATTACTCTTTTCCACTAAATAAAGGATAATTGAACAATGGGGCTCAAGCTGTTGTCTGTCTTCTAAGGACTAACATAAACTAGATTTATAAAAGAACTAACAGACCAAAGTAAGTACATGCACAACAAAGGATTGGTTTTAACAAGGAACCAACTACTGAAGCATTGGACAATAGGACAATAGGAAATCAGTGGTCTAATGAACAGCTTCACGAAGGCGTATACCAAATGGAATTACTTTATGCAAATACATTTTGAATTATTTCATATACGGGTAAGTTAACATTAAATCTAAGAACCGTTTTGACAGATGTTTCGCTTGTTGGCGTTTTAACGATTTTAATGATTTTATTCACCTTAAATCTAAGAGGATCATGTTTGCTGAGAAAAGTTGATTGTGTATTTAATAGATTACGCAATAGAAAGCAGGACCGACTTATTTACAGGTGAACTGATGCAATCAAAACCACAGCATCTTAAATTATTTACCTATTTATTGCTTTGCTTATACTTATGACTTCAAGAAACTCAATAGGGGTTGAGAAGCATTTTGGTTGTGCAAGGAATCGGAATAGTGAATGTTGTTTTACTGGCCTAAGAAGAACCAATATTAGAATAAAAAATAATTTGTTTTAGCGGACGATTTCAGAGTGGAAATGTACCCCATCTTTCGTAAAATCTAAGTGACTTTTCCTTACGTTTTTTTTCCATGTTGCATGCAATTAATGTCGAGACAAAGGTCTTTGACGTTGCCCTTGTGAAGTTCGAGTTTGTTCGATTGTATTATTTCCCACAGCAATTCAATTCATACTAATATATACATTCAATTAGGGAGTGGGAACTCTAATTAGAATAAATAATTACTAAACTGGATATTTATAATAGGTTGATGTGTTGAGGTAAACCCAGTAGTGAGTGTTGTAATTATAATGTAGGATAACGTCATTCCGGTTACGTACAAAACGCCGGTAATTTTTTATGATTATAGCAAGAGGAAAAGATGGACAGAAAAGATTCATGAGCCGAGTTTGCCTCCTGAGGTTCATAAACCTCTTTCCAGACAACACAAAGTAAGATCAGACTTGAAGGAATTTACGGAATTGGTATTTATATCCCTGATTATGATATGTCTAATGATAGTTTTCTTGTCAATAACATAAATAGTGCTATGGATGTGATTATGCGTGCCTTTACAGTTCATTTTCCCCTCATGTTTGGTCAACATCTTCAATGAAGATGTCCCCCCCCCAAAAATATATATATATATTGTACAGGCTTTTTCCTCAAACATTAATTGATAAAAAATATGATGTCAAATAACCACTTGAAATCTACTTTTTGTTGGTGGTGCCAATGCTAAACTATCGGTAACTGACAGAACAAGAAAATCAACTGATTTCGTATAGTGAGAGAATAAAATTTAAAATACATATTTTTTTAATCCATACTTTCGTGAAAATTACAACATGCCACCACGAATACATTGTCAGCATTTCTTCACACTGCTATCAGAATATGGAACAACCTGCCTGAGACAGATGTTGGAAACATCAATGATGACGGTATACACGCCTTTAAGAGCCGTGTACATGTACACTTCGTGACTGAGAGAGAGAGAGAGGTACCTGGCTTCTTCAAGTCCTGGTGTTCTTATTTCCTGGTAGGGTTAGTTTCTCAAGGGTTCACAGCCTTGTCTGTCATCTTTCTTCCTCAACTGCATGTGGCCACTTACCTCTCTGTTATGGATGTCGGCTCTTTCTGACACTTTTATGTTCATCCTAAAATTTTATTGTTATGTTATTTGTCTCATGATCTGTGAATTTGTAGTTTAAGTTATGAGTGGCAGTGAATCATTTGATTGGCCCATTGGTATGGCTGTCTTTATGAACGTATTAATCTTTTTAGTTATTATCGATCTGAAAACGTGTATTCAGCCAAATAATCTTGATTTTATTATTAAGGTAACCAAACCATTTTAAATGTATCGTCAAGGGCCTATCCCACTTGGGCGACTTTTTAGGCGACTGCCGGCGACCGTCATAGTCGTAGCAGGTCGCCGAAAAACCGGCGACTGGACCCCCCTACGACAAGCTACAACAACCTACCACCTAGTCGACGTCAAGCTACGGCAAGCTACCGACAACCGGCGACCCAATCGTCACGACTAAGGACGACCACCTACGACCACACCTACGACAACCTACGACCACACAGATGACAACCTACGACAACCGAAGTCAACCTACGTCCACCCGCGACAAGCTACGACAAGCTACGACCCTGTCGGCGACAACTGAAGACAAATGAAGAGAATTCACTTGACATCTCTTGACGCCAGTACCTGTCGCCGGTTGACGTAGGTTGACGTAGTAGTCGCCAATGAAATTCACCGAGGTCAGCACCGGCAACAACCTACGTCACCTGGCGACAACCTACGACAGCACCTACGTCAGTAGAAGTCAAGCTACGCTCATTGGCGTCAAACCCACTGTCGCCGAATTTTTTTTGAACATTTTGAAAATCCCGTGGCGACCAGAAAGAGGCTACGACTCTTTGGGCGACTGAGGAGACTACTCCCGACAATACAGACGACACCCCGGCGACCATGTGGCGACAGCCTGGTCGCCTGTAGTCGCCTAAAAATTGCCTAAGTGGGACAGGGGAATCATGTATGCAAGCCAGTATTTTTTCGGTAGTATTTAATTTTGTATCCAATAGTTATTATGTATATAAATTTATATTGTATGTATTGCTTCCCCATCTCGGGGGTTTTATTCTGAATAAATAAATAAATAAATAAATAAATAAATAAATAAATAAATAAATAAATAAATAAATAAATAAATACTTTTTTACTTTTTTCAAGGAAAACTTTATTTCAAAATCCTTGAGGAATACAGTATATACAGAATTAAAAGAATAATAATTAAATCAGAACTTGACAGTCAATTTATGAGATCAATATACATGAATTATAATTAAATCAATCAGTATAATAATTGAAACAAAAAATAGCGATCAGCAAGAATCAGTAATAATTAAGCGGAGAAGGTGAGGACTTAGGGAAGGGAGGGAAGGGGAAAAAAGGAGTGGGGCCCACTGGCGTCTGGATGTGGGCACCTCGTGCCCACTGTCAGTAGGCCCCTGTTGGGAAAAAGTCAGGCCACCGGGGTGGGCGGTGAAAAACACCACGTCCCGCCGAGGAGGGGCGGCGACTACCCACGCCTCGGTGACCTGGGGAGGAGGAATAAATAAATAAATAAAAATAAATAATAAATACTTTTTTACTTTTTCAAGGAAACATTTTATTCAAAAACTCCTTGAAAGACAGTATTTACAAGTATATATATGTTTTATAATCATTAGAAAGAATTTATGTTGTAATTAAATTAACCATGTCAGTTTACCGGTAGTGTAGACAAAAAGGGTGTTATTGATTGACCACTTGTCAAGGAAAGATGAGATAGAATTGATAAGTGTGTAGTAATTAAGTTCAAGGATAATTTTATTTTTGAGGCGGTATTGCCAGACAGTGAGAGGGTCAGATTTACTGCACGTACGGTATAACCAATATATTATGTTTTTCAAGCTAATAATGAGAAAGTTTGCCAGGCGGACGGCTATTTTGTCTCGACTCTGAGCATAGGGAATGAGAGTCCAATAGGTGTCGAAACTGATAGCGAGGTTGGGTAGGAGGCGGTCGATGAGCCGATGGAGAAGACGAAGAGCAGGTTGAATGGACGGGCAAGTGATGAACAGGTGGACAATAGTGCCTCTCTCGCCGCACCATCCACAGGTGAAGGAGATGCTGGGGTTTAGATGATGGAGGACCGGTAGTGAGGGTAAGACGTTATGTAGAAGTTTGTATTGGACGTCCCCTTCTTTCTTGGATGTGGGAAACTGATAAATTGCCTTCCAAGGAACGTGGTGGGCATGGGAAGGCGGAAAATAGCCAAGTCCGTGCCAGGGAGTAAGTGGAGCTGAAGGTAAGTCGTTCATTTGGTTGTAGAAACTGTACAAAGTCTTAGAGGTTGAAGAAAGGGCGTCTTTGTCGACATCGAAGAGAACCTGGCCGGGTGAAGTAGGGCGAGAGGGGACATCGCGAAGTTGAGCAGGGAGATGAAGGAATCCAGTCAAGTTGAAAAGCGTTGGGAAAGACGAAGTCAAGGACTGGTGCAGGCGAGAGAGGTCTTTACTCAGAAGACGAGATGACAAAGGACGAGAAGATGCAGAAGACAATTGGAGTTCCTGAGCTTGAAGCCACTTTCCAGTATTGATGTTGAGTAGGTTCTTGATGAGATAGATGTTGTTGTCCCAGAGTCGAGAGGCGAAAGCCGTGCCACCCGGCAAGGGATCGATTAAAGGTGGGTAAATTACCGGTAAATTTAGGACATGGTTGATAGAGTCCGGAGGTGTTTCAATACGAGCTTCAAGGGTCAACCAGGCACGCAAGACCTCACTGTAAAAAACTGGCAAGCTGGTGAAAAATTTGGGTTCTAAGTTAAGTAGGAAAAGTTGGTAATGTAAATCTAAACGGTTGACGTAAGTATACGTCCATCATCAAAAAGCAAGGGTGGGTATTAAATTGAAGGTAACGTTGTAGATGTTTGAACTTGAAAGTGAGGCTGCGTGCCTGGAGACAAGCCAGACCAAGTCCACCTTTATTACAAGACTGATGAAGAATTTGTTTTTTAAGGAGATGGCGTTTGTGGGACCAGACGAAGTCGACAAGCATCTTTTGGAGTTCACCTAAGATGTTTTCGGGACAAGACAAAACGGCGAGAGAGTGAAAGACTTTGGTGGCAGCAATTTGATTGGCGATTAATACTTTGCCTTTGAAAGAAAATATGGGAGAGAGAGGTTTCCAGCTGGTCAGGGTTTTGGAGAGTTTTGCTTTACAATTTTCCCAATTTTGTTTGTTGTAATTGTTGTTATTTCCCAGGTGAACTCCAAGAAAAACGAGCCCCTGATTATTCCAGTGAAAGTTCAGGGGCTTGTCGCTTCGTCCGGTCCATGAGCCGACCCATAGACCCTTGGATTTTTCATAGTTTAAACTCGCAGCAGAAGATTCGCTGAAAAGATTGTACACTCTTTGAATTGTTTCAAAGCCCGAGTCGGAAGTGACGAAAATTGTGACGTCGTCAGCATAGGCCGAGACCGAGCAGTAGTTGTTTGTATTAGGTAAAAGAAAACTTTGACCCTGCATTTCATTTCTAAGTTTGTTAAGAAAGGGTTCAATTGCAATCGAGTACAGCAGCCCCGAGAGCGGGCAGCCTTGTCGAATTCCTTTCAAAAAGGGAAACGGCGCGGTCAAGGAGCCACAAACTTTGATGTGGCTCTCGGCGCTGCTGTACAAGAGATTGAGGTGTGAAATAAATTTGTCCCCGAACCCCATGGCTCTCATTGTACTGAAAAGGTAGACGTGGTCAACGTTGTCAAACGCTTTGCGCTGATCAAGGTTGACCACGCCAAGAGGAAGATCATTAAAATTACAATAATTAATCACATCACGTAAAAGGTTCAGGTTATTATAGATTGTGCGCCCAGGGACGCAGTAGGATTGATCATCTTGTACAACATTACCAATAAATTGTTTTAGTCTATTCGCAAGCAGCTTGGCAAAAATTTTGTAATCCGTATTAAGGAGCGAGATAGGCCGCCAATTTGAAATTTCGCAGAGGTCACCCTTTTTAGGGATTAGGGAGATAATGGCTTTGTTGAAAGAGCGTGGAAGGGAGCCAGAAAAAACGGCAAAATTTAGAACATCGAAGAAATCATTTTTTAGAAGACGCCAGAAGAAAGTGTAGAATTCAGAAGTAAGGCCATCAAAACCCGGCGTTTTGTTTTTGCCAAGCTGCCTGACGGCATAGTCTAATTCGTCGAGACGCAGAGGAGTATCAAGGTCCTCGGCGTCTCGAGGATCCAAATTTGTTAAATTACATAAAAGGGATCCGAGGGCGCCCTCGTCAGTTGGGACATGGCTGTAAAGCTGTTCATAGAAGTTTCGACAGTGTTTTCTAATTTCTTCGGGGTTTTCGGTAATTGTTCCATTGGGGAGGCGAATGCTAGACAAGGTTTTAGACTGAGAGTGATGTTTTTCAAGGTTAAAGAAATAGGATGAGCTCGTGTCCACTTCATTTAAATGTTGAACACGAGATCTGACGAGGGCGCCCTGGGCTTGGTTTTTAAGGAGAATATTTAATTCGTTACGTTGTTGTTCTAAGATTTGCTGCGTCTCGGGTGTGATGTTTGGCGCAGATTGAAGTTCTTGGATGTAGGAGTTTATGCGGGAGAAAGACGAGCGCTTTTCTTTAGCAATTTTAGAACTATATTTTTGGGTTATGGTTTTGATTTGGGCCTTGCCCAAATCCCACCACATGCCTATACTGTTAAAAGAGGATTTTTCATTTTGCCATTGGGACCAGAAGAGGTGTATAATTTCACGGTAATTTTTATCATCAAGGAGAGAATTATTAAATTGCCAGTAGGCGCTCCCTCTATGCTGAGGGGAAGGAAGCTTTAGGCGGAGGCGAACTGCAGAGTGGTCAGACAAAGAGCAAGATAGAATTTCACATGTACGTGTTGAGGGTAAGAGATTGGCGGAGGTGTAGACACGGTCAAGCCTAGCTTTAGAAAATTGATCAGGAGCAAAGGGGTTTTTTCGCATCCAAGTGAATTTTTTTTTAGTAGGGTTCAATCTGCGCCAAACATCACACAGGTTTAAATTATTCATACTATTTTTGAGAGCCACTGAGATTCGGGGACGATGCTCGGTCGGCCTATCCGCTCGATCCATAAGAGGATCAAGCGTGCAGTTAAAGTCACCTCCGACGAGAATGGCGCCCTCAGCCTGCTGGCCACAGTGAGAATCAAATTTGTCAAAAAAGGACAAAGCGATGCTGTCTTTCTGGGGGACGAGAAAGTTGTAGATATTAAAAACAGAATTGTTATGTTTAACTTGGGCAAAGAGGATGTGGCCAGCAACAATAACACTGGAGGCTACAAGGTTGATATTATTCCGGGTTAAAATGGTCACCCCTGAACCAGGTGTGGTACCAGGAGCACAATTGGGGGTGTAATTGTGCCAGTTTCTCCAGCACAGACTTTTTTCCGTTAATGTGTAAGTTTCTTGCAGTAATATGATGTCAGGTCTTGGGGTTAAGTTAGACATGTAATGATAAAAGGTGACGTTACGAGTAGTATCAAGACAACCTCCAGTGTTAAGGGTAACTACCGAGAGCGCCATAAGCAAGGAAATGAGAGTGTACAGTCTATCCATCATGAATTTAAGGAAATTAGGATTCGAGTTTCTTAACCAGTTTGCGAATCCTATGCTGCATGTTGTAGGGCACCAGGGAACTATTGTTTAAGGGCCTCAGTTGTTGTATGAGGCCCTGAATGTCCTTGGTGAAGGTCTGGGCGATGGACATGGGGTTTCTTTGTGACTTTACTTTTGACAGGAATTTAACGATTTGTGACTCGTTTAGGGACCGGGCATAATAGGAAGCACTATCTGGGATGATTCATCATCAGTGGATGGTTGTGAACCATCCCAGGTAGAGGAGTCGGTGTCCGATGCTGCAACTACGGAGTTCGGAAAGGGGTAGACGTGGAGGTGGGGGTGGGGGGTAGGTTTAGGGACGGATCTTGGGGCTGGGATGGGGGCAGGGATGGGGGCAGGGATGGGGACAGGGGTGGGGCGGGTCTTGGGCTAGGAGTGGGAGTGGAGCTAGCTGTAGGGGCGGGGCTATGGGCAGGAGTGGGGCAGGGACGGACTGAGGGAGGGGAAGGGTGGGGGTGGGAGCAGGGCTAGTGACAGGGGTAGAGTAGGGGTAGCGGAGTGATGAGGACTAGAGGGGGAGGGCTGAGTGTCAAAATCCATGTGTGTCGTGTCATCAGGTGTGTCGTGGTTGAGGATCTGCGAGAGGGTCAGGGTCTGGGGTTCGGGGCTTGGGCCTTTTTCCTTAGTTTACGTTGGGGCTGCGGGGATTTCAGGGATACCAGGTGAGGTGTGTCATCTTCAGGTTTCTGGGGCGAAAGCTTGCGCTTGGTGACAGCCTCAGAGAAGAGCCTAGTGAGGGGAGGGGGAGTGCCAAAATAAGAATTGGGTTGTCACGAGCAGGTGACTTAAGGGCTGTTTTCACCCTGTGAGGACCCGGACGAGGTCCCGGCGGCAGACTCCACCCCAGCAGGACCACTAGCCCCACCGGCCGCAGTCGCAGCCGAAGCTGCGACCGGCTTGTCGGATGAGGCCGAGGGCCCCGCAGAGGAGGCGCCCGCCCCCGAGGACCCCGCCGCAGGAGCCCCCAGGTGTGAAAGGGGGCGGGACTTAGGGACGGGGACAATTCTGTGTTTGAAAACCTCCTGCGACGGAGTGGGTACAAAAACGGCCTTGGAGGGTCCGGCTAGTGGGGTGGTATTAGAGGGTTCTGTGGTGGGCTGGGCGGTGGAGGGTTGGACTTCTTAGGGAGGTGTTAGGGGACAGATTACTTATTCTTACCGTGAACGAAAGTTGGTGGGGGGTTGAGGGGGTTGGTCGGTTCTTGTGGTTCTTCGTCGTTGTCGGGTGGGGGGCGGGGCTTCTTGCAGGAGCGACTGATGTGGCCATACTCACCGCAGTTGAAGCATCGCACCGACTCCGTAGATAAAAACACGATAGTTAGAACCAGAAAAGGAGAAATTAATGTGACTGGGGAGAGTGACGTTGGGTTTGAATAGGAACTGGACGTTGCGGCGAAATGACATTATGTTGGACAGCTGTTTGTTCATAAAACCACAGGGAATGGGCCGGATAGGGGATACAACTTTACAAAAGCTCGATATGTTGTGAAGAAGGACAGAATTAGGGATTTCGGGATATACATTAGACAAGGTTAGGCGGGTGGTTGGTTGAACAAGGGGGCTGAGTTCCAGAAAGGAGTCGCCGTGGGTAAGACCCAGCGAAATAGCTTCGGCTACCTCCTCTCTAGAACCCAGGTACACGGCAATACGGTTATTAGAAATTCTACTTGCAGAGACAACATGAATGTGTGCTGGCATACAATTGTTAAATTCCTGCATATAGGATTCAATGGACACATTGTCTATGACTCTGAAAGACGCCCCATTCTTCCTGGTGACGCCCGCGAACGGTTCGTCACCAGGAACAATGGGCTTGGGGCCAGCCACGCTTGGCTGACCCACGTCTGATGTTCCAGCCTGACTGGCCATGGCGGCCAGCCCAGCAAAAACGACTACACAAACTAAACAAAAAATACACATAAAATACACGAAAATAACAGAAACTTACACGGTGGGCTTGGTCTATGGGTATCTATATACAATAAATTACACTATAATATAAATACAAGGACCTTACCAGGTCAGAGAGAGCTAAGATTTAGGCCTTACACGGGAGCTCGAAAAGAAACACGTCCGTCCTCGGCATAAATAAATAAATAAATAAATAAATAAATTATCCGATGTGGCTTTTGTTCACGTTTGCAAAACAAAAGTCTTTAGACAATACTCTAACAATACCCAAGAATGCACTATAATAACAAAACACGACTAATTTACATTACAATCAAGAGAGAAGGTGCTTCTAAGAGTAAGCTTTCTCTCTTTGAATCACGATTTGCATTATAGTGGTGGTTATGTATAAACTAAAAGTGTTATAGTAGCAATCTGAAACCAGTTTTGAATCTTTAAAGAGTGCACATTAAAGATTTATATATAAAAAGGGTAATTTCTGGGAAACGCTCATTTGGGCATCCATTAAAACATTTCAAATAAACATTCCATAGTTACATGTTTTGCAGTTTTAACTTTTTATTGTTGGTCTGTGTAATGATGAACAAAATAAGAAATTTCAGTTTGGTACATTAAACTAGACCTCGCCAACTAACCAATAAATATAAGGTTACTTGATAAACTATTTAAATTTGAGAAAATTGATATATCCTTCTGTTTCCAGTTTCCCAATACAAAAAACCGTCAACATCTGTTCAATCAATACACAACATTTATCAGCCATAGTGAATAACATTAGTGTAACATTATAATTGTATTTATTATCAAAAATTATCAATTAAATTAATTAGATTGTACACTCACTGGCCAAAAGTATTGCAACATGCTCAAAATAGCACTTTACAAGTAACAGGTGAGATGATCATTTAATCTGATTTCATCGATCGTGTATTACATAATTTCCGAGCAAGAACAGTAAAAAAGAACATTGACTTCAAAACTCAGGCACTTTCAAGAAGTCTTAAGTAGTGTAAATAAAATAAAATAAATTATTGTAACACAGTTCTCCAAACTGAACTTTGGTGTGTGTTGCAATACTTATGGCCAGTGAGTGTATATGTATAAGTGGCTGCCATCTTGGATTTCCAAGTGTACAATGAAAGCTGGCATGTCATTGGTTCAATAATAATGTTATCATCTGACCAATTCAACGTGCAATATGTAAAACAAGATCAATGCCGCAACGGGGTCATACCACAAACGATAGCACCCTAATGAACCAAGACTTTTAAATATTAATTTGTTGATCATGAAACCTAGCACAGATGCTGTATTATGTAAAAGTAAACATTTGGCATCACATAATATGATTACGATGATCACTACAAAAGGGCTCTATTGCCTGGATTTTGGCTCGTTTTTTACCATTAATATTTATTATTGAAGATTTTGATTATTATTATTTTTTATCATTACTTTGCAAAGTAAATTTAAAGCAGGTATAATCAAACCAATAGTACTAATCCTATAGTTGGCAGCATTATAATTTAGCCTGTTTATGTGACAGTTTCCAGCCCAACTTTATAAATTTTAGTACCTCTGATCTAAGTTAAAACACCAAATGACATCATATTCAAAGGACCTGAAGACAAATGTAATGATGCTTCACAAATGAAAACTAAATTGAAACACCTCTGTCAAAGGAAAGATACAACATTGGTATAGGCGTTCAATTAACCATCTAGGTTTCAAGAAATATATCATATAAACATACAGTGAAAGTTTCATCACAATAGTGCTCAAATAACGGCTCTATCTCAAATAAAAGTATTAACGATTAATGGCATGATATAATTGCAACGTCTCGTGATATGTAACGTTCTCATTTACTTAATTCTCATTTACATCGTTAATAGAATGTGTTTGTTGTGTTTACAACGAGGTGCATACAAGTATTTGAGTTTCCTCACTACATTTGATTCTCCGAAAGCTCGGTGAAAACCAGTTTCAGTTTCTACTAGCGATGATCACACACGTTCGTCTTCTTCACCATATCTTGCTGTTGATCGATACGTAAAAGTGCATTGCGTTTGGCGTACACACGCACGTAACACCGTAACATACACATATAAAGTGTACGCACAACGCTCACTTGACGTCAGAGACACTAGGTGCATTATCACCGCCAGAGGGCTACGATGGAGATATATAGCAATCCAAAGTGGTCTAAACTATTACACATCCATGTCGTGCCATCCACATAACCAATGTACAAGGTTGCTGTGCATCTTATGGCTATTTATCCCGATATCTGTTTTCGATTTGTCCAGTCGTTCACATGTTCCAGAGGTGAACTAAATCGTAAAAGATTGTTCAAATGATTTCCGTTATCTTCTTAATTAACGGCGATAGGCTTATATGATTTCCCCACTTGCCGAAAACAGATTTCATGCTAACGCCGTGCAAACGCCGTGCGAACGCCTAGGTACCAACTACTGACTTTTGTTGCATCTGACCACTGTACTGGCAAACATACTGTCTCCACTAATGATCGATGATCGGATGAAAAGCTCAGTTTTGGTATCTAAGTCCTAGATTTCTTCCATCTTAGACATCTTTGCTAGCGGAACTCGGTGTGAACAATAATTATTAAAAAACTAAATAAGCTAGCTGCACATGTTCAAGCCCAATCGTATTATGCACATAACATGAATTCTCGTAAATATGAAAGCCATGGTCTTGAATACCTTTCATAGTTCTTGTTATCTAGGGAAAATAGCTTTCTCACTGCTACACTCTCTATACAATCAATGTTATTTGTCCAAACCGTTTACCATTCACATCAACACACTGACGGCTTTCCTAACTTGGCGAACGGTTTTACTGCACAATGACTAAACATTAGTTGTGCCATGTCGTCCTGTTGTTATTTGGTATTCACAGAACCCTCTTGCGAAGCAGGTCCGGGAGTACCCGTTTCTTCAGTGCTCACCACTTGATTTGTAATGGCATTTTTGGCCTGTTGTTGGAAAGAAGGGTGAATGTATTGTCAAATATGAACTAGGGTAGTCTCAAAACAATATAATGCAAAACAACCTTGACTCCACAGATCGTTTACATCCGTCATGCTTTTCGAGAGCTTACAATCCGTCGTTTTTTTTTTTAAATGTAACAAGGTTATAGGGCCTATGTGCAATAGTGCATACGGTACATCAAAACAATTGAGTGCAACAACGTCCTATCTTCTTTCATAGGTTCTGCGTGTTCATCCTGGAACTCTGTAAAAAGATACGACCTTGTTGCACTGATGCGACGAATTCACTTTGTACTTATGAACCGATATGTTACCCCCGCATCCGCGTGCAATAGTCATAGGTGCGCCATGCATTAAAATGTACATAATAGGAGACCTTTCAGACGCTGGTGGCAGCAAACTTATTAGCGGTTTTTTGCCCATTGTTTACGTGTAATTCCAAGTATGCACACGATATTGAAAAGAAACCGATAAGACTTCTATGAACGTATTCCATTCGTCATAATAATTACCGAGCATTTGCATTCCTTCTTCATGCGGAGTATTTCCTGGCGGAGAATATGAAGCTCTTTCTGAGAATCCACCGCATTCTTACCAGGGCGATCTTGCGTCAATCCTGATACCATTGTATTCTGGGCAGGCCGAACGTCGTTTCTCGTTCTGATCTGAAGCCGCAGCGAAAGAACATGATTTATATATTACTATTCATATATATATTTCTGGTACAGAAACCTGTGAAGAGACACGATGGGGACAAACTCAGTTTTCGAATTGAGAGGTGAATTATAAGTAAAAGTACACGTATGCCAACCTATAAACCCCATATATCCAGATAGCATGCTATGACAGTTTGAACCGTCCCAAATCTTGGTTAGAAGTACTGTGATTATTCCAATTGGTTTATCACTGTTGAAACCATTAATGAGGGAACTAAATTGTGTAATATCTGTTGAATGCTTTTGAGGCCCAACTTTGCAAAGTGCTGAAGTGTGACATTACGTTCCTATGGTACTACGGCAGCCTGTTCTATATACAATCTTTGTTTTAGTATCTGTGATACCACAGTTACAAAATATTGTCTTATGGTTTTGTTTGTTTTTTAAAATGCGTCAGAACTTCCTCTCTCACTAAAATGCGGTAATTGTGGATATTGATAATCGATAATGAAATTACCTTTGGCACGAAGATAACACACAATGTAAGCGTTGTGGACAGCCATACTATAGTAGACACGATGGCAAAGTGGGCGTTTCGATCTTCTATTACGAAAGATACCGGAGCGCCAACGAAAGATAAAATCAAGACATTGTAGACACAAATACCTGAAAACAAGTAGGATAGAAAGGAGAGCTTGTGAAATCCCTAAGGGCAAGCTGATATATACCAGTTGATCAAGTGAAATTTCACATTTTAAAGATGGCTCCTTGTTTCCTGAGCTTAGTTGACCCCATTGTGAAACACTACAATGCTTTGTTCGTGTACAATTAGGCTATCATTGGCGCACCGACCATAACATTATCTGTCTGCAATTAGTCAAATATCGGTTAATGCTCGTAAAATTCAGACCCAAAAGGTCAGTGTTGTCCTGGTTCCTCGTACAACAAAAATTAGTACATCATTCAAATTGTAAAGGATATCGCAAAACATCAATTAACATTTTGTTACTGGCATATTAGAACAAATTTGATTTCAAAAATAAATCAATTTATATGTAAACAAATGTTATTGTATAATATATCGTGTGCGATCAATCATAGCGAACTTCGTGTTAATGGAAAAATAAATGTCCTAATAAGATAAACCTGAAACATATATCAGACAGGTTAACCGTACATACGTGACCAGTTCTCAACCAATCAGGATGTCTTAATTCGTCCCTAATTTGCCATAGTGACCAATCCAACTTTTTTCAATTTTAAGTTTTCCCGCCCATTAGTACATTCAGGAAGAGACCTACCATTGTATCTAATCCACATGCATGTATTCCTTATAGTTTTGGAGATAGAGCATGCATTCAAATGACGAATGCTCTAACTGGCTATTTTTGTAATTTGGCAAAGTGACCAATACCGCATTGGTCACTATGCCAACTTAATTTGGGATTGGTCAATATGGCAAATTAGGGACGAATTGTCAAATTCACCATTAATCATTGGGTCAAAATCTTCAATACTAATTTGTTTTGGTATATGGGGAAAAGTAGAGCTCCCCTTACGATGACGTATGGACGTTTGTATGACCTCATCCGATAGATATTGTGAAACTTAACATCCATACGAAGTTTTATTAAAATCGGCTGAATATTAAAATCCCCAAGGGTCTAAGAACGCAAAAAAGCCCATGCTCGATTTTCACATATAATGCAGGTGTTTCTTATGATAACTCTGCATATACCTTGATGAATTCCATAGGATCTTACCAATATACTTGGAGTCATTCAGTGCCGGGATTGTTACTTTTCTTGTCTCCCAAGCCAAGAAAGCTCCAAATACCAGCAATAAGCCATCAATAATGTAGAAGGCTCCAACCCAGAAGATCAAATTTTGCGAATCGCACTTCATGGTAATTGGTATGTGGATAAGGTCGTCATTTTCACTGTCAGGCTGAAAACAACACAAACGTGAAGTGAAACAGTGCAATGGCACTATCCACACACAGTTGCTACTAGCAATATGGCTGCTACAAATGTTTTAACATTATTTTTAATCGCGAAACTTTCTTTAACAGTAATGATTTAAATCTGATTTGAAGCTTCGATTGGTGGTAGTATAATCCAGGAATGTTTGCGGTTACGCCGTGCAATTTCTAAAATGTGATGTAAATAGTTTTGATGACAACTTGATATTTTTGATCAGAATGCTTTGATCGTATTATATAATATAAATTGAGAACCACCGGCAAAAGCAACATGTCATAGTAACTATCATTTTCATCATCGTCGTCATCTAGTCACTATCAGAGTTATCATCCGTGCCATTGGCGTCGTCAATATATTCACCTTGATCGTCATCAACATCGCCATCATCGTTTACAAAATCATCACATTTATCGTTAATATCGTCATCACAATCCTCATAGTTATTGTCATAGTCCCCGTCATTTCAATTATCTGAGAGTCATCGTCGGGGTAATTTTCCTTCACCGTTATGGTTATTTACTCGTCATCTTTATAATCCACGTCATCGTCATCATCAGTGGCATCATCAAAGTTATCGTCATTAAACATTTATGACGATTATATAGTTACTTGTTCCTATTTCTTATTTCATAATCTCTTGCCTGATGGAAACAAATTTAAAATAACCTACCACTCTAGTTCCTATTTTTTCTGTCGCTATCAGTGGATCCAATATTTCCCACAATAACAGTATGACAATATCGATGGCAACGAGAATGGCTACACTGCTCAACAGCAACTTGTCCTTGACAACCTACAGCAGTAAAACATGCAATACAGTAAAACATGCAATACATACAAAGTCCCCTTTGTGATTGATTTGCTTGCCTAGACATTCATAATTTTAAAAACTTAAGTCTGGGTCAAACGTCAATTTACTGTTACGTTGCAATAAATTGCACTCACTTGGGGGTGCGATCGAAGAACTCGACTTTTTAGTCAATCAGATCTGTGGCAACCTTTAACACACACGTCAGAGCTTTCTAATCCAGATAATAGCTAGAAAAAATTTGGCGCATTGTAACGGATGTGTGCTACGCGCATTTTACAGTCTGTAGTTATGGCAACACCATAAAATAGTGTATCAGTGAGTGGTGACTAATCAGCGTTGCTTATAGTTCTTTACGAACCGTGGACTATTCGTGGTAGCCATCTAGTGGTGAAATTACATCTTTAGCAAACGTCACGCATACACTTAGTAATGCGCGTGCGTATTTCTGACAGACAAGTATATCTGGATAAATTACGCACTTTCGCACATCAACTTCCAAATACGCGTAACGAAGCGCAATATCCCTGCCTTATCGATCAGTGGTTATTTAAAATAATGTGTACTCAGCTCATTCTCCGAGCAAAAAGCAGTTGGACCGTGCTCGTCCATAGGAGCGAGAAACATGAACTGTGTTATGTGTTAAGTGCATTGCTTTCGCTAGTCCTTAACCGTACCGTTTTCATTACTGTTTTGTTGGTAAAGATCTTGTGCACTCGCCACGTCTTGCTGAACATGGAGCCAAAGGCCATGGAGAATCCGATCGGCAGCAGCCACGTCTTCGCCTGAAAACAATAGATGAATATTAATTATAATACCATTCTGTAAAAAGCACAAAAACGGCAGTCAATAACAGATGCCCCCATCAGGCCAAAAGAATTATATGGTTTCTGGTCTTCTTTCGGCAAAAAACTAAACAAACAAAAAGATTACCAACAAATTACCAAAAACGCGTCACCGCACCGATTTTGAAGCCGACCTATCACCAGAAACCGGAATATTTTTTGGCCTAAAATAAAACGAATGAGTGGTGTTTTTGACTGTGGATCAAATTAAATGAAATTATGACATAAAGTAAATTGTCAAGATAAATCGATATGTATTGTTAAATTATTTAATTTAAACAAAACTATAAATTGATCGTGCAAGATACTTGGTCGAGAGGTTAACACGTCTGCACTAGAAAGCAGGAGGTCGTGGGTTCCAATTCTGCCCGATTCGCGTGGTTTTTCCACAGACACTCAGAAAGTACTGAGTATACAGTGCTTCATGCATAGGTCAGTTTATGGGCAAAAATCAAATAAAATATAACTCAAAAAAAATCTCGAGTTGCTAGTTGGCTGTCTTGTTCCGTGTCCCGTTCAAAGTGACCAAAGTAATGGACGAGGATACCTTGCACATCCTGACGAATGTCTCTGTAGATGTAAGGGCCGTGTCTATTCCCAGGAAGATGATGGAGAGGTACGAGAATATCCCACCAATCAGCATCAAGTTGTTGATGTTAGGACTAGACATCTTGATCACACTGTAAAATGTAAACGGTAACAAGGAAACCTGTTTAACACATATAATTGACAATCTTCCCGAATGAGAGATAATTTTAACAAAACATTTCATTTGAATATTATAGTAAAGACGAGTCCACCAGACGTGGTCATAATAATTATGAACAAGGGCCATTATAATTATGACCATCAACAAGACATTACCGGTAGCGTTAATTCATGAGTGTAGTCATGTTATTGATTTCACTTTTAGACTGGTTGTTTCTATTTCGTTCCGTATGATATAAAAGTAATGATTTATATAAAAATAAAAAATAAAAAAATAAAATAAAATAAAAAAAACATTCACCGTAGCTTTCTGAAATGGATGTTGAAAGCCAGAAAGCAGCTTGCCAGCACTATCCCAATGATAGCAAAGATAGCACCAGTTAGGAAGACACCCAGTTTAATCGTCTGCCGATCTTCTTGCTCAATAAGGAAGTCGATTGGTGCCTTGCCTCCTAGATAAGTGAAAGCATAAACAATTTTAAGAACACGTGCGTGATTGAGCGCGCGTGCACAAACACGCACAAACAAATGCATATGAAGCAAAGCTCATCGATCGTCGAGAATATTCGACATGCTCAAAATCTAGTCCTAATAATTACTGTAGCGTAAGTTGGCCTAGTTAAATGTAGCGGACAGAGGGCGTGCGACTAGTTGCGCGGGTTGCTGTAGCTACGCGCGTGTAGCAGTGCATGACAGTTGGATCATGTACGTAAGTGCGCACAGCTGGCGATTGAGATCGCTAGCAGCAGTGAGCCAAGCTCTTGGATAACAAGGTACATCCTGCGAGCGCGTTGGGCATGCAAGGTTGGCTAGCGAAGCTGAGCTGGGGTCCAATCAACGGAACCAAACTAAGGAGGCTACTGGAGGCGCAGCCAAGGCGACTTACGGCAGAACGTGCATATATTGTATATAAGTCTTGGGACGCCCAGGTCACAGCCATTGTTGGAGTGGGAGGTGGACGCATGGTTCAAGGAGAGGGTCGCGTTGGTCAATGAGAGGCTGACGGCCCCAGTGTATCATAATTATAGTACGGATCACAGAGGATACAGCCCCCCCCCCAGCAAGGCCTAGCTAGCAACGCCTTCGTGTGCGGCGCTATATGCAATATTGGAGGGTACAAATTAAGGTTATTGGAGGATACACATAATTAATTACAGTCACATTAGGATAGATGATTATTCGTGTTGATTTATTAAATCAGAGGATCAATTCATTCCGTTTGTAAGTCTTTGTCAGCCCCAGGATTGAAGCGCAGGACAATGTAATCTTGTGTATATGGCGGTATATTTCTGACCACACGGGCCTGCATCTCCCGGCCGATATTCAGCCATCCGAGCTGGAGGATTCATTTCGACTTAAGGCTATAAATAATCAGTCCCGCCACAGTACAGTGGTTTAATATTGCAGCAGTGTACACAGATAACACCGACATGTTCGGTAAAATGTTGGTTTGTTTTTTTTGTTTTTTTTTAATTAGAGGGCTAAAAGTTTTTAAAAATTTATCTTTATTGCACTCTAACATTCATTCAGTCTGTATTATTGAAAACTTTTTCCTTTATTCTACATGCCCCTCAGAAAAAAAGGGTGCAACCCTAGTTCCCCCTGCAAATTGGACACTAGTTACACCACACTGGCATGCAACCCCAAGATTGTATGAAACATGATCACGTGGAGGTGCATTAGCTGCGGCCAATAAATGCCTTGATGCTACATGTAGCTTACTGTAGAACTGTCAAAGTGCCTTTTTTGTTTGACCTGTGTCTTATGAACTTTCGTTCTTTGTATTGTTTGTGTGTTGTTCTCTACATGTTTTGCTTCTTTGAACATCCCAGTAATTGGCATAGTTATTTTTCTGATTCATATGCTCGTTTATTTTGAGGAAACTACTTATTTCCATATGTCCTTTATTGTCCCTAGCCGCAACCCTGAGGTCTTAATCATGGGTTAAAACCGTGATACCAACTGCTATTTCCTTATTTGTGAGACACTTACCTGGCCAAAATATTTCAGTATATCCCTTCATTTCCAGCACATTCCCGTCGCCGACAGTTGGGTCAATAAGTCCTACACGTATGGGTGTTCCGTCTACAAAAACATTGGTAACGTGACAAACACAAGCAAATATTGGACAACGTTACATTTTGGGTTCTTACCCGTTTGGTAATATCAAGAAAGATACATGACCACAGTGATACATAAATCTTACTTAGTAAAATTGAAGATTTTGCATGTCTGTCTGAGCTGGGGTGCTGTCACTTTAATCAAATTTATGAAAAATGTTTTTTACATAATTTTCGGTTTTCCGAGGTGATAATTTCACATTTGAACGACGTTTGAGTTGGATTATTAAATTACTTCCCATGAAAACTTGAATAGTATATCCTCTTGTTGCAACAACACGGGATGTAGCATTTTAACGAAATAGCAGCCATATTGGTTTCCCACAATGCATTACAAATGGTCACATGACTCAGTTTTGTCCAGATTAGCGTTAGGAAGTTGACAGCAAACTCCAAAACACATATTAAATATCTTACAGTATCGACAATCTAGTGAAAATTCAATTTATCGTGTTCAAAAAAACTGTTGTTATGGCAGCCATGAACACCCGGCATCGGTGATTTGGATATGAAGGGGTCATAAAGAAAGGTTATGATAAGTAAACAAATGTGAGCGTGATTAATCGAAGCATTGTGGAGATATTATAAGACATTTCATATATCCCCGGCTTGATATGGTGAAATAAAACAGAAATGAGGGGAAAATTAGGCTCACCTTGAATCTGCTGCAACTCTAGTAGACACACTCGGTCACCAGTTTCCGTAAACTGAACAGGACCCTGAATACAAAAGAAATAATTTGGGCATATGATCAATTTGCATTTATATTTCTGAACTGTAATCCTTCACAGGGAGGTCATACAGATATGATGTGATGGTGAATATCCCCGATATGTTAATAATGTTCTTAAACAAAGACAACGGTTACCCTGGCAATAATAAAGGTAGGGTCATAAAATAAATATGTAAAAATAAATAAGTAAAAAAAAAAAAAAAAAAAAAAAAAAAACATGTTCCTTTAAAATATCAAAACTGCCATAGCCATCCTATGAAACCATAAGGCCTGTGCGAACTATGTATGCAAAGGAATAATTCTCTCCTCCCTCCCCGACAAAATTACCGGAAGTTAATGTCTGTTTTACATTTGAATTTTAAATGATATTACTATTGCTGCCAAGGGTTTGTTCATATTTTTTTAAACATGGACTTATAAGGAGGAAATTTGACCTCAACATATATGTTAAATAGCAAGTCTTACACCAACTGCATATAACTTCGTTTAGTTAGATGTCTAATAATATAGAAAAAACTGCACTATATTCAAATGAGATTAGACCTACTGAAACTCCTTCAAACTGCATATCTTCCAATATTTTGAATAGGATGTTGATTGTCACATTGTCGTCATATGTGAAATCAGTCAGTGTCCTAGGAGGATCTGAATGATTAAAAGGAAAACATCGAAAGTTTGTAAGTGAAAATAACATTGGAAATTACATTGGAAATTGCATTTCATTTGGGGTTAAGTTTTTCCACAAACTTCCCAAAGGTCATTGACCTGATGAGAGAATTGAGTGACGTGTGTATATCATCAGTTTGCGCACAACATAACAGGTAATGTTCAGTGTAAGTGTTATTTGCAAAATACAGTTCAGATCCTCATACAAAAGGTAAGCACGTTTTAAAATTTTTTACAATGGGCCGTAATGATGGAAGTCAAGAGTGTATTGGCACTGGGTATGAGCCGTTGAGGGCACATTTAGTAAGTATTTTTAACAGTGTAAATATTTTTAACAGTGGAAAAACGACGCTCCAGGCGTACCGCTCAAAGGATTTCATTGGATACGTTAAAGTGTTGTGCTGAAGATATGACGTCACGCTTCGAGGTTTGCGCGCGCAAGCTGCCAACCAAGGTTAAAGTTGAGCATCGGGAAAAATATGGCGGCTGCACGGCCAGGATCTGGCGTAATTCATGCGACTCTAGCTCAAAGCCTGACGTCAGATCTTCAGGCTAACTATCGACAAACAAGACACTAAGTTCCCCGCTAGAGGGCTTCGATGTGAACAGAGCCAATAGCTTCTTAGGACGCAAACCCAGATATTGTCATCTGTGGGCACCATATTACAATTATAATATGCATTTTGCTGACGTACCTAATGCTTTGAGTTGCCTGTCTGCCTCTTCGAAGGCAAATGCTGCTGTCCAGACCGAGTCGTACCCGAGGGAGATCTCGGCGTAACCTACGAGTTTTTCTGGATTTTCCCCCGCTATCGCGTGGTACTTCTCCGTGAACATTTCGGCTGTCTAAAAAAGTGAATACATTTAAATCAATATAATACAAATGTTAGCTGAGTGGTTGGTTCACAATTGTTAAACTTATTGAGGTAACCACTGTTTTCTTGCACATGGTTTGAGATTTGGATTGTGTGCACTTTCAGTGCTGCTGTGACACTGAGTTCCTGTTGTGTTCTTACAAAACAGCGCCCTCATGTGTCAAGGAAATGAATGAATATTTGTACAAATTTAAACAGGATACTTAATCCTCATTTTACCTAAAAACAAAACAGAATCCCTATTGTGTCCAGAAGCATATAACTGTATTTAATTGGCCCTTTAATTTACATGTATATGTTCACGGTAACCAGCGAAAAAATTGTCACCGTTAACAAAAAACTAAAACAAAAAACAAGAATATTCCAAAAATCAGGAAAATGTATTAAGACATTCGGAAGGACGGTGGGTGAGCTAAAAGGATCATTTGTAGCAGTGAGCATTTCTTGTTTGTATATAAAGTTACTTTATTTAATCATTCAAGCGTGAACACTTCAGCGATATCATTGCATAGGCTTGTAAGTAAACGAACTAGTGTCATAAAATGGTTTCGTGAAATATCTAGAACTTGGAAGAAAGATCATTATGTGCAACACGCGGGTAGGAAAGAAGAAAACGTGTGATCAATAAAGACGTAATCAACTGAACGTAGGCCTACCAGACCCGAGACTGACGGTTCTCTGCCGGCCCCACTCGGCAGGGCATCTATGTAGACAGCAAAATGGTAGGCTGTTGCCTCATTCATCTGCTCCACCGTGCAGTCAATAGTTTCGTCTGGCTGCCGCCACCACAATGGCTCGTACCAACCTAGAAGGGGATAAGTCATGCTACACTTGTTTCTGTGACAAGACCACCAATTTGAAATAGAGAATATTATTATTTTATTATGATTAATATTACTCATATGAAAAACTAAGATTCAGCTATTATGAGCCGAAAATGTTACATTTTAAAATGCCGGGCGATGGGGTTAGAAAGAGTCACCACTGTTCATGTACAGAGGAAAGTTTGATAATGTTGCATCGTTTAGCAGCACTTTGCCCGTGTTGTAAGCTGCATTGCGGAAGTCAAAGAGCAAATGCGAGCAAGTTGTTCATATGATTAAAATAATTATGTTTTACCTGTCAATTGTGGAGTGTCGTGGCCGAGCGGTCTAGCTTACCGGACTCAAGTTCTGGTGTTAGCAGCAGAATGTGGGTTCGAATCCCGGCCGTGACACTTGTGTCCTTGAGCAAGACACTTAACCATAATTGTTTCTCTCCACCCAGGGGTTAAATGGGTACCTGTGAGGGCAGAGTTGGTTGATTAGCCCTGTATACGCTGTAATGGCAGCAATTGAGCTGTATACTCCCCAGGGAGCTGAGATGGTTTCAGGAATGCTTTATGAGCCTTATGAGCAGGGGTAATAATATAATGCGCCTTGAGAACCACTCAGTTGGTGGATACGTGCGCTATATAAGTCCACACATTATTATTATTATTATTATTAATTCACAACTCTCTGACGGCTGTGACCTGTTTACATTCATGACACGCAAAAATTAGTGTTTGTATTTTAAAATGTTTTAATTTTCCACCTTGACAGTTATACAAAATTCAGAAAGGTTAAGTGAAACTTGTAGCTTTGCATGGTGAAGAGGCTAAGTGAGACTAATTTCGGTGACACCATGTGAAATTCTCTATTGAGTAGTAATTAGTTCTGAAAAGAACTGGAGGTTCAGAAAGGTTACAATGCATGTAATGGAGACACTATTTTTTTGTCTGATAAAATTTAGCAGAGAGCGCTTTCTATTTAAACATGTAAAAAAAAAAAATGTTTACTTATCTCTATTTTATGAGACATCCAGCTGAGATACAAAAGGGAACCAACCAACATCCATAACGATCATCGATTTTGTGCCCTTCAATTTAGTTAATCAGATCATGGGCACGCATTGGAAGTTGTCATTTGTGTTACCTTCTGTAATTGTTCAATTTTAACGAATTACCTGGTAATATCCAAACGAACTTGGCGCCATACATCTTCAAATGGTAGGCTTTACAAAACACCTTCCTCGCCGTTGGCGCATAGAAACCTCCAATTATTATTCGAGCTCCTTGTTTCTGTAAAAACAAGTGAACATTAAATTAAATTAACAAATCTCAGCATCTTACTCAAGACTATTGACCGCAACACTAATTCAAATGTCCATGCATTTCAACTAGACGATTCCCAGAGGAATTGGCCCATTGGTGATTGAATTGGGTAATCAATGTTTTCAAAACAATTACAATTGTATGATGGGAAAAGGTAAGATTTTTCTCTGAAGTTTGCCTTCGAAAAGGAAATCATTGGATTTATTGCGGCACATGAAAATAATACACTGCAAGTTAACGTTGCTATATCAATGGCTCCACTTTTATAACGAAGGCTCCACTGCAACCACGGTGCACTTTAACGATTGTGTGGATCCTACGATGTTCGTTATAGCGACGATCCTCTGAAGTGCTACATTGTCCACATTGTCTGGTAACGTGTGGCGTCATTTCAACATGACCCAATTCTCTTTCTGATCTCATGAAATGGTTCCAATATTAATATGCTATACATTGACCACTTTTTCTCTATAGAAATAATACAGAAAAATTCGTGGAGACTAAGACTTAATCGTGATTTATGTTTTCCAAAAGATTGGAATCTCACTAACAACTGCCATCACCGACTGATCCAGAGCCTGCCAGCTTGGGCCGTGAGGCAACAACATTTGCCCCTACATCTGCGACCATTAGAACATTTAATGCTCGAACTCTTACGAAAGACCGGTTACATTTGATAAACTATCATATTGCAACTGCCTGTGCTGCTGATATCACCGTCATTAACCACTGTGTTGACATTGTTGGGGTACCTGGCTTCCAAACCGAGTGGCGACATAACGGCATTCGTCTGCG
The DNA here is from genome assembly GCA_029582265.1 of Zoroaster sp. YZ-2022. NCBI lineage: Eukaryota > Metazoa > Echinodermata > Asteroidea > Forcipulatida > Zoroasteridae > Zoroaster > Zoroaster sp. YZ-2022. The sequence continues at coordinate 17,269,795 of CM055826.1, forward strand.
GTCTCAACGCTGATCTTCCACCTGACGGCCATGACCTTGAAGAATAGCCATCCACATCAAGCTCGTGCCCGTCTGACACCTCACATTGAAGCCGTTTCGGACTTTTTTGTTAGCAGCGATTTGGTGGCATGTAATGGTGTTATGCGACAACGTCGTACCAAGCTTTTGACTTTTTTATGGGCCACTGAAACATGAATGTCGGATATTTTCGTGAACAAGAAATGGACACGTCTGTTACGGACCATAATGTCCACCCATTACGTCCGCAGGCCCATTATATCCTGCCCATTACGTCCACGTGATCATGGACCTCCACAGCTCCCTCTCCTTTGTTGTTCTCAGTAACTCTTCCTCTCAGATACCCGTCCATTTGCTCAAACTGCCCATATATGTCAGTCTCTGGCTTCCTCTGCTTCTTGTTCCTTCAATTTTGCCTGTCATTACTAAATGTTCTAATCACTCTCATGACGTGACATCGCATACGGTACCATAATTATTGTATTTTTTCTCAAAACATTAGACCCGTCATTACACTAATTACGACATGAAAAATAAGAATTATACAATTTATGAGTTAGGCCTATAATTACTTAATGCAATGTACAAGTACTCATGCTTTACCTATTACATGCAGCTGTATACAGTATAAAAGTGGGCAAATTGTTAATGATATGTGCAGATGGATTTTAAGAAACATTAGAGATGACTGCACTATTTTTGGGCTATGTCTGAAGTGTCGAAAGAAAGGAGAAAAAATTAATATCCCATGTTTGTTATTTTGCTAAAAGGGGTCTACAACTTAAGATCATGGCAATTCGTCGAAGAAGACGGAGAAAATACACCTTTCAATATGTTGGACTTTGAAGATGTACAGCCCTTGTTGTTCGCTATTTTAATGGCAACTATCGCTATTTTAATGGACATTTTATTTTTCATCGGAATATTGCTATTTTAATTTACATTTTAACATAAATCATTTCTCCAACAAAAATGGTGAGAAACATGGTTTTAATATTTACCGAATGAATTTGGTGGGTCCCAGGTCCCGTCATAAATCAATTTTTGGCTGTTAAATCAAGCTTCTGATGACAACTATTTTGTGGAATATCTCATCTCGAAGTGTAAACCTCTTTGTATTCCTTTATACTAGGAGGAAATTATCAATGTTCCCAAGAAAACATCAAATGGAAATTAGCATAACAGACAAGTTAATTTAAAATAATAATGAAGTGAATTTGATTTAACGAACATTTGGAAAGCTAAGTTTTTGTCGTTCATTGTTTTCCCTCTCGCTACCAGGGTGTACCCAAGATAGGTGCATGGATCCATATGCACACATGTACAAGTACACTGTATGTATATGTGTACGTGTACATACAGTGGCCATCGTCGCCTTGACCCTTCTGTACTTGCCAAAATTCAAAGCGTACCTTATTATGCTAATATAATTTTAAAAACCAAACTTAACAAAGAAAAACGCATTCTCATTTTTTGGCACAGCAAGTGCTCCCTGCGATGTCATGTACAAAATGTGTGGCATGCATTGTGTACGTTAAGGTCAAATACATCATTATTGAGGTCATGCTAGAGGCCTGTGATTGACCATCCTTTAAACTAAACCGCCAACAAACCAACAATTCTTACATGAGAAATTTCCATCAGGTTTTCAATAGGAATATAAAGATATATTACACATAAACTTTCGATTACAGAAGATCCAAGGCTGATCCCTATCTGGGGACAGCGCCCTCTCCGTGTGTGCTCAATTTCGTTGATCAGAAATCATCACAACAGCCTTTGCCAAGGCTTATGCTACAGAGGCGCTGGCGGACATAATGGGCCAGAATTAATGGGCCCACGGACATAATGGGCCCGCTGACATAATGGACCGGACTTAATGGGCCCGCGGACGTAATGGGCCTGCGGACATAATGGGCCTGCACACATAATGGGCCCAAATCGGTTCGCGGACATAATTGTCCTGGCGGACATTATGGTCCGTAACACACGTCTGATACGGAAGGTACACAACATCAAGCCACATTGCATTCGTTCTGCCACGCACTTGTACCGTGCACACTCAGTATTTGACGACTGTGGAGGCCAACGAAACACGCCCGGAAAGAACGTCCACCACTCTGGTCTGCATTAAGAATGCCCGCCATACAACATCGTTTTATTGACGAAACCTTTCGACAGCATGACCGAAGGCCAGGTTATGTGGCCTATGTTGAATCGGTTAGACATGCCGCAGCCAAGTTTCCACCTAAGCGTTGTCCTATGCCAAAAAAGCACATGTCTTCTAATGGCAATTGATGCATGTTGCTCCAGGAAGCGGAGTATGGTGATAACCAAGGCTTTTGACTGTCGACAGACTGTGGGGCCCTGAGAGAGATTCTGGCATTCTATGGTACACCCACGGCTTTCATTGACGCGATAATAATATCACTGTACACCGACACAGCCACATGCGTTCAGGTTGTACTGACAAGTTGACACAACATCTGGTGTACTCCAGGGAGATACACTGGCACCTTACTTGTTTGTCGTCGTCATCGCTCACCCTTGAAGATTGGTTCACTGTGAGAAGACGTTTGTCGGTGCGATGGACGGCTATGAGAATCCCTGCACTTCCATACGCCGACGATGCCGCGCTGATGTCTGATGATGCGGAAGCAGAGCAACGCCAACTACATAGCTTCGAGGCAGCATCGGCCAAAGTGGGTCTGCGCCTGAATGCCAGCAAGACAAAGGTCATGTACATTGGAGACATTCCACACACAGCCAAATGATAACTTTTGATTCCTGGGATACAATGTGGCAGTTAGCAGAAGTGCCACTCAGCGACAACGACAGCTGGCTTGGGTCGCAACACGAAAACTCACACCTGTGTGGGACGGGGTAGCCAGCGATAGCGCTACAATGCAGCTGTTTAAGTCCACAGCTGAGACAGTGCTATTTATATACAGTTGTGCACTTTCTGGTACGGCTATCCAACGTTGACTTGTACGCTCGTACATGCGTAACACCTGCCAAAACCGTCCTGCTGAGAAGTCGCCTTCGCTTAATTGGTCATGCGCTGCCTTCTTGAACCCACAAAACCAACCATCAGAACCCTTCCGACAGGGCGGAGGCCTGCACCGCACCTACATTTCACAGATCATAGACGACCTGAACGCCATCGGCCTTAAACACGATCAGGCTGTTCGTGCAGCCCTAAATCGAGCTGGGTGGCAGAAACGATTTCAAGCAATTAGAATAACCTTTGGCACACAACGTCTCGAGTCGCAGGAGAGTACGACTCGAGTAGCGTCAACTATTATTTTATAAATAGAATTGACAAAAAAGGTTAAATAAATGTTCTCCCTTTGTGTTATTACATACTGAATATTCTTGCCCTGGAGCAACAAGTTTAAAAAAAATAATGAATGCGCACGTGGCGTCAATATGCGCGCGTATGACGAAGAGGATAGTAGGCGTAGTTTACCCATTATATATTTGCAGCTCATTCAGTTGGATAGTCCATTATTCTTCAACAGAAAATAAATGTGTTACGGTTTGTGGTGAACCAAAAGTGGACAAACTACGTTTCTCTGAGTTCTTTACTCGCATATTGAATGTTTTGGACAGATCCAATTCGTCTACTTTTCTGCTAGCCTAAAAGTAGGTGGAACATTTAGTAAAAGGCGGTCTGAATATGGACTAAGTTAAACCAAAAAAAATATAGGGGAGTCTGATTAAACCCGGCCCTTTTGGAATTCAAGAGCCGATATAAACGCTTCTGTGCAAGTATCACCAAGACAAGGTTTTAATTCCCTCTTCTTATCATCCAGACATTGATGGCGCCTGCACCTCGGCATTAAGGAAGCTAGCTGAAAGTAAATTTGAGGTTAATACTGATAAACTACAATGTTGTTGGCGGAAGGTTTTTGTATTTTTTGTTTTGCAAGGGGCTCTTTAGTTCTATTTCTATTTCCTGTATCCGACCGGGTGGCTTTAATCGGACTCGTCTATTTACAACGTAGGGGACATATAGGATAGCAGAACAGCAAATGTCCATATTTGGGCCAGCTTTGTGCAAAACGTTCGATCTGCACTTTGGATTGTGAAAAACAAAAAAATAATCGTATTTGTCCAATCGTATTAGAAAAGCAGAAGAAAGAATTTCACCCAAAAGTTCAATCTACTTTTCGGGTCAAAAGTGAACGTAAAAAAAGAAAATGATGCGTCACCAGAAATTACATCAACGTATACGCCATCTTGGGCAGTATGCTATAGGATCGTGTAGTGAGGATTCACAACCATTTTTATGCAGGACCGCATCTAAAGAATTAACTACTCGCAAACATAATATTTAATCGTGGAGAGGAATGTATTTTCCAAATATTGATTCAACCTATTGCAATAAACAACAAGCAATGTACAGGAAAATGTGTTGCCATTGCAACGTTTGATGTTACTGTGATTACACTCTTAAAACTAAAGTGTTGAATCAACATTTTAAAGAGTTCGGTCAGTGACAACATTGATAAAGTTAGACTTAACTTGACTCCGTGTTAATTCAACACTTTTAACTGACAAGGTGATATAAGGTGCATGTGAGAGGGGTGAATGGAGGTCTTGAACCAATACTTGGGGTACTCAAAAAGATGTCTACGGCGTGGGCAGCGGGGGTTAAAAAACGGGCAAACAAAAAAGTTTGGTAAATTTACATGACGATGAAAATGGGGTTATTTCCCCCTTTTGCTCAGTTGTTGAGAGCCCTTGAAGGTAAGATACAAGATGAAACAACAACCAACAATATTTTCATATTTTAATGAAAAAAGTGTAAAATTGATGACGGTTTTAATCTTCCTTTTCATCAGAAAAGTGAAATTATGTCCATATTGAATTTTGGATACAGTTCTCGTTCCTAGATTCTACATTAGACTAAACACAAACAATATGAATGCATATTATACAGTTTCATGAAAGTCACAACGTAATCAGCTGAACATTTCACGGTTTGTTGTTGAATGTATATTTTGATTGCTAACTTTACCAATGATGTATATTTCCTTAAAGGCATGCATTGTTACAGTTGTACACTGAGTTCTCGTATATACACTCACTGGCCAAAGGTATTGCAACATGCTCAAAATAGCACTTTACAAGTAACAGGTGAGATGATCATTTAATCCGATTTCATCAATCGTGTATTACATAATTTCCGAGCAAGAACAGTAAAAAAGAACATTGACTTCAAAACACAGGCACTTTCACTAAGTTTTAAGTATTGTAAATAAAATAAAATAAATTATTGTAACACAGTTCTCCAAACTAAACTTTGGGGATGTTGCAATACTTATGCTATGGTCCCACAGGAATATTTCGATCTTTCTGTCGAAATATATTTCGATTCTTGTTTTTTTTGTTATTTTTAATAATTTCGTAAAAATCTCGTATAAATATCGACAAAATATATGTTTTCCGTGAAAACATTTTTATTTTTGTATTTTCTCGACAATTTCGATTCATTTTCGATTTTATTTCGAAGAATTTCGACTGTTTAGATCATTTCGACTGGCATTTCGACAAAATTCGACTGTTTAGACTGTTTAGATTGATTTCGATTTTTTGTCGATTAATTTTCGATTGTTTTAAAAAATTTGGACAAATGTTCCGATTTATTTCGACTGTAACGATTGTTTAGACTATTTAGAGAGTTTAGATTAATTTCGACTGGTTTTCGAACTTTTAGACTGTTAAGACTATTTCGATTTAATTTTCGACATTTTCGATAAAATGTCGACAAAATTTCGATAAATTTGATCGAAACTTTATCGAAAAATATTGGTCAGGTTTAATAATTTTCGATTAATGAATTTTTTTTTCGACAAATCTCGACAAATATCGACAGTTTCGATTTTTTTAGACTCTTTAGACTATTTCGACTTTTCTCGAAAACTTTTTGTAAAAAATCTAAAATCTTGACGAAACACGATCTAGAGAGTCGAAATCTCTGTGGGACCATAGCATTATGGCCAGTGAGTGTAGTAGTTCTCGTAAATTATGTGTAATTTTTTTAATTGTTTTTATTTTATTTTTTTTAACTGTTTACAACTTGGATATTGAGTAAAGTTCAAGATTTTCTTGGTGCAGAGGCGTAAACATTTCACCAGGAAACAGCCCATTCTCTCTTCGGTTAAAGAAATACACCCCAAAATTCACCTTGATATTTTCCACCTGTGTCTCGGGATTATCCACAAAACTCTCAGCGGCGATGATTGTAATGTTGTGCTCCGGAGCTTTTTCCTGCAAGTCCGTCATGGCCTGTTAATTACAACAATAGAAGGTATAGAATAAATTACTCTCGGGTCGCTGGCCCCATACCAATATTGCTATTACTTTTACAGCCCATTTTCCCACAAAGCTATCATTTATCTAAAATTAATTTGTCTGGGTACAATAGTCGGGCATCCCATTCCATATAGCTGGACGGGGAAGTTTTTGCCAAGAAACAACCATGCAATCATTTATATATATATATATATATATATATATATATATATATATATATATATATATATATATATATATATATATATATATATATATATATATATATATATATATATATATATATATATATATATATATATATATATATATATATATATATATATATATATATATATATATATATATATATATATATATATATATATATATATATATATATATATATATATATATATATATATATATATATATATATATATATATATGGCATAAGTGGACCGCCCACCAACATAGGGGCTGGTTACCTCAGTTGGTAATCGAGAGGTCGCGGGTTCGAGTCCGGCATCAGCCAATTTTTCTTTGCTCGCGAACCGTTTATAATATTTCAGGTCAGTTTTTCCATATAAATCTACTTTGTGTACAACCACATAAAAGGCTTGTGTCCCGTTAATTGTGTGATCCCCGCTACTGACGTTACCCGGGTTGTTTGCATCTATATCTATATCTATATCTATATCTATATAAATTAAATCGGGAGGGTGGCCTTAGCTTTCGATCCTGTGTTGATACCTGTGTTGATGTTGAGGCCAAAATTATGGTTGCAAGTGTTTTGAGTTGATGTATCCAGTGTTACTCCCTAAGTTTGCGATGTGTATCATTGCTAGTGCAGGCTTCAATTACAATGAGTTCAACATAATTAATGCTATGATTAGGGTTGTTAAATTGGATTGCCACAGGGTAGGGATTTTTTTTTTCACAGAAGAAACATGGTTGGCAAAGCGGAGACACAATTTGGTCTTTGTCTCCCCTACATATTGTATACCACATCTTTTACATGAGATTACATATATAACATTTGGGTGTGTCACACTGGGATTTAGTTCGGGTATAACTATCCGGTGAGCAGTGTTTCACCTTTTATTCACATTATATATATACCAATTTGTGGCATTCGTATGTGCACAAGCCGGAGGACATCTTTCCCAACCTCCAAAAACCTCACAATTTTGGACAGTTCCCTCCAGGTATTATAATGACCTCATTATTCCGCCAGATCCTAGTAGCCAAACAAAGAGATCACTTAACTTAGGAGTTAATCCCCCATAATCCAAGTGGGCCTGGTGGATACACAACCAAACAGCAATAATCCTATAATCTCTTGACAATAGACATTGACAGCAAGAATCCTCTATTGTAGTGTTTAGAGAAGATATAAACCTGTCCGGTGGGAACCGGATGTTGGGGAATTGAAAGATATCCTCTCTTAATATTATAATATTTATTTCTCACGAGGTACACTTCTGAAAATGACGATTGCCCTATTAGTACAAAAAATGTATTTTTCATAAATAATAAATGAACAAAATAAATTCAATTCCATGCTTATACAATGGATATGTTATATTATGCGGTAGCCTTGAACGATAATGGGCACATACAGCGCGCCATCACGATATTTGTTATGTGCACGAAACAAAATAGAGTCATGCTATGTTTTGTCGATACAGTAAAGATTAACTTTATTTATGGGGGATTAATAAAAACAAAATAAGAAATAAAATAAATAAATAAATGCATAAGTCGAAACTCACGTAGAAGACAGCATCGTCCAAAGCCATTTTACGCTCACATCTAGTATACTGTTGTTTGACTGGATCCTTGTTTATGGTTTTTTAATAATTATGCAAAACCAGAAGTCTATTTCCTATATGAAGTGTGCCAACCTGGTGGAATCTATACACTAAATGCGTGCACGCACAATGAGCATAGTTACGAGTTTTGCTCCCTCTGCCCGGCCTGCTGTGGTGCATCATTGGATAGGCGTTTCCACGCGAAACTAGTTCATAGAGAACTAGACGCAGGCGAACCATCAGCTGTGGGGGGGGGGGGAGAACGCGCGGTGCACACACGAGATACAGTTCTCTCACACGCCGGGTGAGTCTCCCTGACTGCACTGCTTCTTTTGAGACATTAATGTTCTGTTTACTTTGCAACCATGTTTTTGTTTGTGGAGAAGAGTTAATGAGTCGAGGAAGTAAATAACGAACAAGGAGGTGCTCGTGAGTAGTTCGTTCCTAGAGAACTAGACGCGGGCAAACCATCTGTGGGGCGAACAATGAGCGCGTTCCAAAAACGGTGCGCGCGAGAGATACAGTTTTTTCACACACAGGGTAAGTCTCCCAGACTGCGATGCTTCTTTTTGAGACCTTGCGTGTCAGTTTGTGGAACAAAACGTCAAGAATGGGCCAAATCCATTGTTCTTGGGGAGAAAGGATCTCCCGTGATCCGAGGCTTGATCCGCATTGTAGGCCATACCATCAATATGACAGGAGAAAACAAATTGCGAAACGGTTTAATGACCTTTTATCATAACTTAATTAACCAATAATAACCACAATGAAAAAATATTTTTCAAAATATTTTGTAAAACTGAAAGTTTTAATGTATTTTTTTACAGAACCTCATAATGAAATGACACCCCTGAATTGCAACAAATACGGTGTCAATGAACAAAAGATTTTGTAAAATTTTACGGGTGACCCTCTGACTTTTCCCCTTAATCTGAATAAATAATGTTGATTTACCTTTCAAGAGACTATTACGGAAATCTGTCCGTTGACCCTTGCCGGTATTTCGGGATTTCCAATGCAAATGATTCAGAAAATGTTGTCGCCAAGCCGTTATAATACACGTACGTGCGCGTATACGTTTGCAGCGCGCGAGAGAATGTTATTGACGCACACTAGCTATTTTGAACAGTGCATACGTGCTTACACACAATGTACCCGTCGTCTTAATATGCGTATTTAATATGCGTCGGCGTTTGCGAATGAGACATCTAGCTGCGTTGGTGGAGCATTTTTCCCCAACCCTCTCCCCGGTTCTTGGAGTACTGTGCCGTGCACTAGGTTAAGTACACGAGTGGTACACTTCATGTAGGTAATAGACCTCTGGTAATTCTTATAATTTAGCACATAATGTCTCTAATGTGCTTTACATTATTACCCCCTGGTGATTAGGCCAATATTATACCTGTAATCTTTCTCAACTCCCTGGGTACTCCATAATTATATCTCTCTATGATTATATTAATAACAAATATATAATATATCTTTGTTGTTAATATAATCATAGAGATATATTGTCATTTGATTGACACATCACCTGTCATCAAGTCTTCCATTATAATTATTGTTCTTTCTGTAAAAAGCTTAATTGAACGCTCGTGCCGGTTCAATGGTGGTTTTATAATTACTGGCGCCGATTCAAGCAGTTGAGCCGCCTACTGAACATTTGGCACGCTTGGTACACTTCCGGATCAACCGCAGACTTGAGGCTTTCGAGAAATATCGACCCCACCACTTTGGATCAGTTCAGATGATACCGAGTGATATTTTTCCCCGTATAACAGAATAATGCCCTCAATATTTATATAGGCATACTGTGTCATTTCTAAATCGGCTATACGTTGTATTCCTCACCTATAAGTACCTGTAATGCATGTTTAGATTGACGAAGGTAAACAAAACAATCTTCGTCATTATGTATATACTGTTCTTTGTCTCTGCATGTGTAACTTTAAAAACAAATTATGTTTTACTTAATTACTCTCGTTATGGTTCTTATCCGATAAAAATGTTTATACATTGTTTAGACTGAGTGGAAAACTGATCTCATTTGAATTGATTTTCTAAATAGGAGTTAGACACCACACATTTTGATGATAGTATTTCAGTTCATTTGTACGAAAACAGAAAAAGTCCCTGCGTTGCAATTTGCCTTTGCCATTCAAAGGACGAATGGGACATGTAAGATTAATGTCATGGTCTCAGAGTGGTTTTCACTTTTGATGCTTCCAATATTTCCTCACAAGAATCATAATTCGGACTGTCGCGTATCAAACAAAAAGTGTTTCAGTTAATTTTAATTTCGCGCGCTGAGACATCAGGTTTCAAGGTCATGTATAGAAATGGCATTTCAAAAAATAATCTAATATAGACGATGGAATCAATTCACCCTTGGTATAACGTTGACCACTACGCTCGAAAGTTTGGTTTCTTATTGGTTTCATATATTGTGCTTAATACACATTGTGCTATTCAAACGGTTTTTGGAGTGTGAATGCTTACGAACCCATGTGGTTTATATTATACAGTAAGTCCCAATAACCAACAATGGGACTGGAGATACATAAAATGAATTGAATATTGAGAGAAAACTATCAGCTGTTACAAAGAAAAACTTACAATTGAAAACAAGTCGACAGCCGCGTGCAGAGTAGCCACTTTCTTCCATTCGAACTTTTTGAATGTTGCTAGTTTAATCACGTTGAAGACCGTCTCCGGGGGGAACATCCGGAAGAACCTCGGGTACAGTTTGCGGTTGGAAAGCTTTGGGGACGATGCGGAGTAGGAAAGCTGAAACAGACATGCGTGGGAAACAATTTAAATACATTTGTTAAAACAGGATATAAGCACAACAAAAAATAAGCAAAACAAATCCTAAATACAAAAATAGTTCATACCTGATTGCCTCGCGGGATGTATTTGTTTTCGTCCTTCAGACATGTATTGCAATCTCCTGCTATATGTGATCGTAAAGGTACTTCTATATTTAATTCACCAAATATTCAAATTGCTTGGTAGCGTCAGTGGCATACCCACTTCCATTGCATTGACGTGGATCTACTTCGAGAGGTACAAAGCCCATATAATTATACCACATCCGTGGTATGCTCTGTGCTACATTCTTAATTCAAATAGAAAGCATATAACTATCTCTAAAAAAATCTGCACTCTTTTTTCCCTTCTACTCTGGTTAGTTTCTATTTGGGTTTTCGAGTATATTCCCCTCCCCAAGAAAACTTTACAAAACAAATAAAGTCAACATAAAACATGTCCGCCACATGTATGGTTGTAACAGAGCAGGTAAAGGGGGTAGAAGGGGAAATGGGGAAATTAAAGTACTCGGACCAATTTCACAGCGCTGCTTATCAGTAAAAAAAACAAAAACATTTTCGTGCTATAAATGAGAGCAGAAATATTGTTTAAGCATAAGCGTATTTCACAGGTTAGCAGGAAAATTCAGAGAGACGCGTGCGCTGCGCATTCACCATGGATTTGTATTTTGGCGTCACTCATTTGCTAGCAATAACGGCCGGCAAGTTAGCGTGCCTTTCTCTATGATTAACGGTTAGCAGTGGCCTGAGTGGCCTGTAAGGCCTTGTGATTGGCAACTACTCACAAAAAAATATATAAAAAAAGATATAAAAAGCAGCGCTATGAAATGAAAAATGTACAGTAAGCAAAAAAATCTGGTGCTTAGCGGCTCTATGAAAGTATATTTAAACTTAATGTCGGATATTTGAATGGTTAAATGTTTTCTTGCCCTGCCCCATAAAACCCTACGCTTATTTTAAACACTGTATGCGTATACACAAAACAAGAACAACGCATGCAAGAATATACAAGAAAATTTATCTAAGTTAAGTGTCCTTTATAAACAGTAACGACGACAATAGATTACCATAGTTCTCTATGAGATTACACACTCGATCAACCTTGATTCTGGATCGTTAAATGTTATCCGTAATTGAAATTTCTGGCCCTGCCACATAAAAGCCTACGCTTCTGTTAAATTTTTTTGAATACACACATAATAAAACAAGAAATGATCGACGCTAATGCAAGAATATACGTTATCTTAATATTTTTCCAAGTAAAGTTCCCTTTATAAAAACAGTAATTAAATTACACAATAGAGCTTGAGTGTGGATAGTTAGTTGAAATGCTTAAATATTTTCCATAACGCTTTTGTTAAACAATGCATAATTACACATGACAAAACAAGAAATGATTAACGCTGGAACAATAATATACATTAAGGTAATATTTTCTCAAGTTAAGTAAAGTAACGACGACAAAAATTACACAATCGATTGTGCTTGGCTATGGTTAATTGATGTTGCCATATTTCGCCGATGTCAGCGAAGCCTCTTTGATAAAAAGACGTACAAACCTGTAAACAGTACACTACTGTAAATACAGTATGGTTTTATATCATTCAGGCAGTAGTTGATCGCTTTCTCCAAAGGTTTACACTCAAAATAGTTACACCAGAAGAAGACTAACTATTGTTAGCTACTCATGTTATTATCTACAACGATATGTCACATAATTCAATATCTTTAAGATGATGCAAAGATTGTGAAAATATCTTTGTGGTTCATGAGATAAATTTTTTTTTTAATATTAAACTTTGATTTAGTGTAATTCGATATTTGATGACCTATCCATAACGTCACAACTTGGTATACAACTACATGTTAAGGTCTAAGTATGTGTTAAGGTGCTGTGAACTTTGCAACTATTTGTTTTTTCGGACAAGTCTCACTGAGAAGGAGAAGAAAAAGTATTTAAAAAAACACACGGTGTTCGTGAGAACTTCCAGTTCAATCAAATTATTATCGATGATGTCAATATCATATTTCGCAAAGGTGTATTATCTTTTATTATAACAATATCAATTTCATATTTAAAAATATATAAATTTTGCGTTAGAATGTGTTCTTTCTTTTTGGACCAGAAGAAAAGGTCAGATCAGGTGATTTGAAGGTCAAATATATGACCTCATGATCATGAAATAACGTTAGTACCTGTTTTGGGTCAATTTCTGAGATTGGAAAATAATCTCGTTTTAAAACTGCCGCTAGGGAGCGCTCTGAACTTTAATGACGTCATCAAACTTATTTTTTGGAAAAGATAAGACGTCACTAGTCACTTTATTCACAGAAGTCATATTCAAATTTCCTGTGGTTTTTCAGATAGAAAATTAATCTCTTTTATAAACCTGTCGCCAGAGGGCGCCATCAGTCACATTTTTTAAAAGGTCACATGTCAATAGTAATTTCGTCCACTAAAAGCATGTTCAAATACCATATCATGGACCCTATAAAACTGCTTCCGAATATTTTTTCACTTAAACTTCCGGTTTCGACTGGAAGGAGAGGTCACATTGGGGTCGTATCTGTGTACGAAATGTCACATAATTCAAGATCTGTAAGTTGATGCAAAGATTGTGTAAATATTGTTTGTGGTTCATGAGATATGATTTTTTTGAAATATTAAAATTTGATTTAGTGTAATTCGATATCTGATGACGTCACCATGACATCACAACTTTACCTGAAACTATATGTCACAACTTTATTGACAACTACATGTTATGGTCTAAGTATGTGTCAAGTTTGAAGGATCTGTGAACTTTGCAACTATGTTTTTTTTGCTGGATGGGTTTCGCGAGGAAGATAGGTGTTCATGCTGTCAGCTCGAACACCTAAAAAACCGAACAATAACAAGAGGTGTTCGCGCTGAAGCTCAATCACCTACAGATACCTATTACATTAGTGGGATATAATAAGGCTACATATTATGGATTTGGACGCGTGCAGTTTCACCGCTAGAAGGATTCGGTATACACGAAGCGGATAAGCATATTATGTCAACATTATTCAAAAGCTGCAGATAAACTAACATTGACATTGGTGGATACATACCATCGGTGGATGCATACCATCGGTGGATGCATACCATCGGTGGATGCATACCATCGGTGGATGCATACCATCGGTGGATGCATACCATGGGTGGATGCATACCATCGGTGGATGCATACCATCGGTGGATGCATACCATCGGTGGATGCATACCATCGGTGGATGCATACCATGGGTGGATGCATACCATCGGTGGATGCATACCATCGGTGGATGCATACCATCGGTGGATGCATACCATCGATGGATGCATACCATCGGTGGATGCATACCATCGGTGGATGCATACCATGGGTGGATGCATACCATGGGTGGATGCATACCATCGGTGGATGCATACCATGGGTGGATGCATACCATCGGTGGATGCATACCATCGGTGGATGCATACCATCGGTGGATGCATCCACCGATGGATGCATACCATCGGTGGATGCATACCATCGGTGGATGCATACCATCGGTGGATGCATACCACAGGTGGATGCATACCATGGGTGGATGCATACCATCGGTGGATGCATACCATCGGTGGATGCATACCATCGGTGGATGCATACCATCGGTGGATGCATACCATCGGTGGATGCATACCATCAGTGGATACATAATGGTAGCATCCTTTTAAAATGTTTCCTGAGAGATCGTGGACTGTGCCTCCTCATAAACCTACCTGTATGACGTTCCAGTGGTGTGATGCCTGCGCAGTGGGCTCGGTGGCAATAGAACACCCTCCACCGAGGATCATTATCTTGGTCGTACTGGTGTTGTATAGCTCCCTGTACATCATGTCAGTGGCCTTGCCGCCATCGCACTAGTCAAATTGAAATACGAAATTGAAGGAAATTTCTGTTAGTTGTGACTGATGATTAAGTTAGCAATATGTCCAAGTCGAGGTCACGCACATTGTGACGGCTGGCATAATAAAGTACTCACCAGAAGTAATTACCGAGCAGCTTTCGCACAAAATGTTGTTTGGCTGCTGATATATATATATATATAAAACAAAGCCTTTTATGTGGTTGTACACAGGTTAGGACAAAGACCTGAAAAGTAACAGGTTAAAACAAATACCTGAAAAAAGAACAGGTTAAAACAAATAGCTGAAAAAACAGGTTAAAGCAAATACCTGAAAAAGGAACAGGTTAAGACAACTACCTGAAAATAGAACAGGTTAGGACAAAATCCTGAAAAAATAAAAGGTTACAACAAATGCCTGGAAATACGTAAAGGTAGGGGTTATTTGATACCTGTGTTGATATTGAGGCCATAGGGTTGAAGTGTTTTCAGTTGATGTATCCAGTGTGACTCCCTAAGTTTGCGATGTGTACGGTATCATTGCTAGTGCAGGCTTCAATAACAATATATATATGTGTGTGTGTGTGTGTGTGTGTGTGTGTGTGTTCAAGCACTGGCCGCGTTATGGGGACAGAGAACAAAAGAGGGATCCGGAATTACTTAGCTGTGGGGACATTTTGTGTGTCCCCACAACGTTTTTAATCCCCAAAATCCTTTGTATTTTGTCCCCACAACGCCCCGTGCGGGATTGTGTGGGTGTGTTTGAAAATCCATGCGATTTCATGCGGCGATGCTACATTATGTAAAGAGTGTAGCAATGGATGGCAAATGCCATGTTACTATTTTACTCACGATTGATCTAATGCAGCAAAACAAATTGTGAGGAAATTTGATTTGTGAAGCATTTTAGGACGGTTTGTAATCGAATGAGACACAGGCAAATGATTTTGTGAAATCCTGGCGCACTTCTTATTAGTTTTGACGCATCAAGATATCTTTCTAATGTCAGCATTAAAGTACAATATCCATTAGCAAAAAGCAAAGAGGGGCCGATCGTTATTCCGACTAGGCCGTGGGATGATCCCCAAATTCGTTAGTTCTGTGGTCTCCATCAAGAAACTATTTATTTTTAGGGTTAAAATTCGTAGAAAATTCTACTTACTACAATTACAAAATTCGCCAAGCCGAAAAGTTGTACATTATTTGATAAATCACAAATTTATGGAGTAATTTTGACGATGACTTGTACAAAATAAAACGATGACTGTACCACGGTCGGCCAATCACAGCGCGTTTGTCGTGTACGTTGACCAATGATACGGCTTAGCTTTTTCTGCGAGTTTCGGCAAAGCAAGATGGCGTATTCTTCCGACATGTCTAACACGTCGACTTGTGATGGGAATGTTTGAAGAGAATTGTCAAACATTGTAAGTAAGTGAGCATACATATATTGATACACACATATAAGTACAACACTGGCTTGAATGATATTTTAGTCAGGGAACAAAATGGCGTAGAAAAGGGGGACCCAACCTAAAAAAAAGGGGGGGGCTCACAACATTTAAGAACAGGTGATCATTCACAAGGTCTACATTTCTCAAACTGTTTGGCTCAGGTTTTTGGTTTCTTGTTTTAAAATTAATTTGATGTAACATATTAAGTTTCAAAATTAACTTAATGACATTTACTTAAATTAATATATGTTTATATTAAATTATATATATTAACTTAAATTAATATATTTTGTTATAGTTGTTTGTCTCAAATTACTGGAATTATTTATACAGTTTAACTAGTTAAACATGCATCCCAATTAAAATGTTAAAAAGAAGCATATTAATTCGGACTGTTAGAAGCAATTATAAAACAATGCAATAATTATTTAAATTGGAGTTTTGAGGAGCTTATACACACAAATGCAAAAAGAGGAAAATTTACCAACAAAATACATTCAGATAATTTCAATGTACTTTGATTAGGGATAGGACAGAACAACAAGTCTTAAAAACAACGAAAGTAATAACAACTATTCGGATAACATGTCTGTGTACAAATCTTTTCCCTATAGATTTTGTGCACAGTTCTCCTATATCGAACAACAGGGGGCTCTATTTTCCGATGTTCATTTTCTAATTAAGATAACTCATTAGTGTGCAGTTTTTTTTCCACTGGCGAATTTCATATTCTTATTAAGGACTATTAGAAGAACATTTGTGCAAAAAATTAGGTAGGTTCTGAGGGTAGACTACAGAACTTAAAAACTAGAGGTCTTTTTGATGATCATCCTAGACAGTTTCCACGAACAAAACAGGTTTTGTGGTTGTAGTGATACAATAATTATGTCAGATACGTGTTTTGTAATCATTATCTATATGAAAGAAACATTACATTTCTGCCAAACGATTAGGTTTCGAAAACTTTCTCAGAAACAGGACAAAAAAAGTCTCCGGTTTGTGGTCTCGGCATTTTAAGTTTTCTTTTTTTTTCTTAGCCTATGTTGCTATGAAACGATGTCCAATTGCAGCCAAAATTGCTGGATCAATTTGAATTCTGGCGTGCTGTGTTTTAAACGACTTTTTCACACAGGGGTATGCCAGATTTGTGAGGCCTCTCTTAACCACCATACATTGTGTATGGGAAATTTGGTCTAGTTCAAATAACCACGTATACACAAGTCATGTATCACGTATTTCATAGGTTGGCAAAACATATTACCAAAAAAGGGCATCAGCGCACCGATTTAGAAGCCAACCTTTGACCAGAAACCAGAGACTTGTTTTTCCTTTTTTTCCCCCTATATGCAATTATTATGCAGGCACGCGATACTATTCTACCTTAGTGCACGGATTAAGCAAAACCATCGCTTGCGGGAATATTGATGTAATCCTCGTGATACGTTTTTTTTATTATTTTATTATTTTGTTTATTTTGTCACATTTGACCCCGAGCAGTAAGACCAACGGCGGACATAGGTCGCCTACTAATTCGAATTATTTCTGGAAATCACTCACTTTCTCCATTTTGACGGACATATACATTAGCACAAACATAACATAAATCTACTCAGACTGCTTCAATTATATGAGAAGTAAAATTACATTTCCGTCCGTTTTGAATTGCAGCTGCTAACAGTCGATCTAACCTATCGGTCACTTCTACTGTGGAGCAAAGAACAAGTCCATTCAAATACTGTTCTCGTCACAATGAGGGTTTGAATATCGTGAGTTAATTTCGCCTCGCATTGCCACATCGCCGAATAACTTTGCACTTCCTAAGTGTGTGCAGCTTTATCGAATTTAGAGTACTTCTTGTTCCTTTTACATTTGTGGAACCCTTCTATTTATATTTGATTAGCTATTTGGTTGTCAGCGATTCTTCGCCAATTAAAAATAAAATAATTAGATAAAACACAAAGATAATGCTGTGTTGCGACAATGAGCACAATAATTGAATAATACACGAGCCAAAAAAATGAATAGTACACGAGCCAAAAAATTGAAAAGTACTTTTGGACATTGTTTGTTAATATTGCGGTAATACAGAAGAGCAAGCCAGAGGCTTGCAGCGGATTGCTTTTGAAAACAAAATTAAATTAAATACAATACATAGCGCCTACACGTTAGGCGCGGCTTACAAGGACAAAAAATACTCAGACAGGCCATTGGATGGGCACTGGACAAAACTAAATATACATACAATTAGAGACAGACCAACAGGCAGATGCAGGGGAGGACATCAAAGCAATGCAAACGTTTTCTGAATAATAATTAGTTAGTGAAATTTACTGGCATGGAAGGATAAGTGTGGAACAAACGCTTCGACAACCGACGGTGATACAAAGGAACCGCTTGTGGTAACAACGAACTTGATGCGAAAGGTTTTGGAAGTGAGCCAGGTGTATGTTCTTTTGAGGTTGCTGTTGTTGAAGATAAATAAATCAGTGTGTTTCTAATTGTGAATAATTGTGTGCATTTGTTTTCTGTTTGGCGTTTGGCTACGGCGCAAACAAGGACCCAGTTTGGTGTACGTTACAAGTGTGTTGTAGAGAGAAATCAAAGTAAAAGAAGGCAGAAATGAACGGAGCTTTGGCAATACACCAGGATTGTGGGAAATTACTTTTAAATTCAAAATTGAGGTTTCTATCCACCGAAATATTTTCCTCGTCATATGAATAATTAATCTAGCACACTAGTATATAAAACTGTCATGTCAAAAGGTTAAATTCACATATTGGCAGTTACTCTTGTAAATATTGGATTCAAAAGTTGTTTTTTCTATTGATGAAATTTATGTTAATCCACACTTTGCAGGAGTCAAAATATAGGTATTTAAAATCATTGTTTCGATAACAAGAAAATAGTGAAAATACAAAAATTCACTTTAAAAAGTATATGTTTTCCGTACCAATACAATTTTGATTTCCATTTATTTTCATTAACACGCTTTCGAATTGACTTGTGTTTCATTTAATATTTTGTTGCATTCATTTTTTCGTGTTCCAGCTATCACCAGCTATCACCAACCTTAAATTTAATTGTTGTCGTCCTTTTTGATTGGTCCAATCAAATTAACAGACAGTGTCTGTTTGTTATTTTCTTTTTCGTTTTTTTTTTATATTTTGAGAATTCAATTCAAATCTTGATAATTACGGCTTCTTGTGTAAACTTTCATGTGTTTGTTGTATTTGGTAATATTCCTTTTTATTTAGTGAGGCCTATTCCATTATTTCATATTCCACTATTCCATTTCATTCGGCTTTTCCTCGTGAAAATGTTATAATCTAGATGCTACCTTGTCAAATGATAAGTGTTTCCATTGGACTCTAAGGCACAAATTATTTGAGGTTTTATAATAGCAACTTCAAAAACTGTATCACTGCCGCACCAGTATGGCAACAACAGAAATGTCATGACCATTAATATTTTGCTAATCCCAACACCTAGTTATTTGGATACTACGACAGATGTGTTTATAAGTAGATTTTCAGAACTCGCTAAGGTCATTTCTTCTCTTTTTTTGTCTTGATTCGAAGCTTCGAATATAGAAAAATCTAGGTTAAGCTTTAAAAACTCGGTCATACGAGAACATGAATACGACACATTATATATATATATATTTTTTTCAAAGTGATATTTTTTTCCCATGCGTAATTTGATTTTGAATTTCATCGTGATTGATCTGTTGTGTGGATGCTCGCACTATTTCTTTGTCGGCTGTCCCATTGAGATCACGGAGACATTTCCCCGTCTTTTCAATAAAGACCATTAGTCTGCCAGTGCAAAATTTATACAATGAACATGCATTTGTATACTAAAAATGAATTATTGATGTTATTTTCCTTTAAAAAAATCCTCCACAACCGTGAATTACTATTATATAGAAAGGCTTTGAATTATTTTTGTAGTTAAAAAAATGTATAAAAATGAATAAACACAAATTTATGAAAATGTTGAAAAACCTAGTCTTGAACTCGTTACCTCCTACTTGGAAGGAGTTCTAACCACTAGATTAGCTTTCTATGCCAATTTCTTGGCCATTGTCGAAGTGTACTGCTGGAAAAATTCCATATACATTTTCATTTAAGAGAAAAATGGCATCTTTATTAAAACAATTTAGTTCAAAAACTGGGAAACTGTTGATCACAGTAACAATTACTTGGTCCAAAGTTGATGATGGCATCAAAGACCCATTGTTAAAATACCATTATTTTATTAATTTTGGTTTTGATCCATATTACTATGATAAAACAGTATTTTACGTGTTCTCAACTGATCACTTTTTAAAAGAAATGTACTGAAATGTTTTATATATGATTTATGTTATTTGTAAAGCAGAGCCCAAACGGAAACCAGTTTGTTTAAGTTGTGTTTGCATACCTGAATAAATAAAAGAAAATATTAATATCAATAATTCGGTATGTTATGTAATTAGATCATGTAAATACATAATCCTGCACACTATTAGTATTCTTGAAAAACATAATCACTGATTTACACTTAGGGTCTATTTGGTGTAAAGATAACGGTGGTATCAAAACCTCCCTTGAAATATTTCTGTCAAAATTGTAATGCATTGTCACTAATTTTAAACCAATATCTTATGATTCTTATAAAGTTTGGATACTTTTACATCAATAAACAAATAGTGTATATGGTGGCGTAACTTTGAAGGGCATGAGGGCACCTAGGGTCTGTACCCCCGTGTGCTCATTCGCTCGGAATTCGGATCCCTTAAAAACATGATGTGTGCCTCTGTGCCCCTTGGAAATTCTGGTGTCCCGAAGTCCCTCTCCTCCCCCCCCCCCCTGACCAAATCCTAATTACGCCAATGATTATATAATGGTTTGTATAATTCTTTTTAAAGTTTGGCTTTAATATTTTAATTCATTCTGTTATGAGTGGGGGATTCGTTATACTACCACAGTGTTCGTACTTCTTACAACCGTCATCGTTGTCTATTTATGATTAATGAGTAACGACGCTAGGCCAGGGTAGCCTTGCTAAATCCCTGTATGACGATTATGTTTTAAACGACACACCAATACATTAGTCATGTTTGCATTTTTTGCCAAGGATGAAAGATGAATTTGCACTGAAGCAATTCCACAAACGGCTCACGAAATACGCGCGTCAAGCAAAATTTATACCATGAAACAGAAGTTTATATTCGATGATTTATTCTGTTTAGTTGAAAGTAAACACGTGCGTATTTACATGTATGCACATATTTTGTGCATTAACATTATTACATAACTATAAAATGCAGATATCTAACAACAATGGTGTCCATTAACAATATTGGTCTAATGTCGTTCATCATTGGCAATTCTAGTGATTCCTTTGTACAATAACTGCTTTCCATTGTATAAAATTGAGTGCTTATAATTAATTTAAGACGGAACCATTACACAAGAAGTTTACACTGGTTTTAAACACCGTAATGGGAAGTCTTCTATAATTATATTCAATTCACACCTAGATAGGGGAGTTTATGTGATATTCCCGTTAATGCTCAACATGCTTTTGTTCAGAAAAACAAATCGATAATAATTATAGTCATACAAGTTAAAAAGCGCATTAGTCTTTGAGGTCAATAAAATGACCGGTTCAACTGGACAGAGCAGCTGCTCGTGGAGAAATTGAAAGGAAAACAAATAGGGGAAACTTGTCAATGCATAATTTATGGCTCAATTAATTGATGCTAAAAGTTACGCCTTTAATTCATTACAGGAATGCTGTATTACACAGTTAAAAGATGTTTCTTAGCGCGAAAAACATAATTTCAATGCATTTGTGTAAATTTGATAAACCGCCCACGTTATAGAAATGATCAGTTGTACAAATGAACAATAGTACCAAATAATTGTCAGAAGCTAAGTTTAATCGAGTGATTAAAATTAAATTAAGACAGAAATAATTTCATTTTAAAATGACTGTTTTCCTTTCTTCAAGCAGAATAGTAATGTTCAAGTGAAAAATACATGATACGGAACGAAATTGTATAATATTATAACATTATTAATACGATAAGAACATGATTAATCAGGCATTCATGTGCTAACGGCAGAATGTGATAAAATTAAAAAATGAGAAATATTGAATTTGATAAAAGCATGGTAATCATTTCAGAGCATGGTTTAATCTGTGTCTTGCTATCGACTGCAACATGCTGTTTAGACATTTATTTCTTGATTTTTTTCTCCTCCGGACTGAAAGAAGACCATCTGGTACGGCTTCAACCACTAAGCAATCCATTCACAAACACGGACACACTTTGACCTCCAAACACTTCCTTTTATCACTTTGTCACTTTTATCACTTTGCCAAAATGCACGCAATCACTCCAAGATCCTGTTTTCATTGAACTGAGATTAATCTTGGGACAGTTAAATGTCACCCAGGCGTATGATGTTGCGACAACTTGTCGATGGGAAGTAATCTTTAAAGGAGCGATGTGCAACCAACCACAATCAGAAATAGACTACAATACTTAAGCTTCCGTTGGACAAGGGATTGGTTTTTTTTACGGAACCGGACGTATCGTACTCAGTGCAGCCTATTCGCTGTTACAACAATTTCATACATTTTAAGCAAGTCGCCCTGATTTTAGTCCTGCATTGTATAGATGATTGATGAACTGACATATGACCTGCATGGTGTACATGGTTTTAATTTCACAGTAGGCCTAGTTTGTGCGTATCCTTTTGTGTATTCAACAATATTTTACAAAGTAATGCACTGGAACTATTATAAGGAGAAGAATATGCAGTATTTGGCAACATTTAAGATTTAACCATCCTCTGTAATAAATTTGCCCTTGGCTGGGAAAAGAAATGATAGAGATATGACTATGCTGCTGTAGGCTTTATTTGGTTGAAATTGCGTCTGTAAGTAAATAGATTTTACTTCCGATTTTACACATTCTCAGAAATATGAATCTCACATGGGTTTAAAATAAGGTATAATATATATTACCAAATCGTCGAATTCTATAGGCGAAACTGTGTATACACTGTAAAAAATAAACATGTAAATTTACAGCAAAATGTAGGCAAAACTGCAGTACGTTTGTTTGTTTTACCCATTCTGATTCTCTTTTTCGGCCCACAAAGAATATGGCCAAACAAACATGGAAACGTACTGCAGTTTCATTATTAAGCGTTTACAGAAATTGTGTCAATCAGTTTAACACACTTGTTATGTAAAATTGTAATACAGCAAATTGTTGGAAATAGAGTTGCCTGCATTTTGCTGTAAATTTACATGTTTTTACAGTGTAGTTAAAGATGGTATCAGTCTTTTCTATAAGTAATCATTTCAATTAAGACAACACTTTCGGGTTGTTTGTATTAATTTTAATAGAAACAATGTGATTCTATATTCACTATTTCTCGTCATCGACGGATTGAAGTAAGTTAAAATTACATACAAAGATGTTTTTTTTATTTTATTTTTTTTAATTTTTATTATTTATTCTTATAACGCATGGATTTTTAGCAGACATTACACAAGACGTTTATACTGGTTTTAAACACAGTAAAGACAGTAATAGGAATTATATACTCAAGCCATATCTAGATATAGGAGTTTATGCGATGTTCCCGTTAGTGCGCTCAACATGATTTTTAAGGAAAAGAATCCATAATATTGAAAAACTACAGACCATTATCAAACACTGCTTTTCTATCCAAAGTTATTGAGAAGACTGCTTTGACACGTGTTTCTGATCATATTGATAATAATAACTTACACTGTAAATTTCAATCAGCTGGAGTGTCGTGGCCGAGCGGTCTAGCGCACCGAACTCAAGTTCTGGTGTTGCCAGCAGCAGGGTGTGGGTTCGAGCCCCGGTCGTGACACTTGTGTCCTTGAGCAAGATACTTAACCATAATTGCTTCGTCCTTCGGATGGGACGTTAAGCCGTAGATCCCGTGTACTAGATTAAGTAATGCACGTAAAAGAACCCAGGACACTTATCGTGGAAGTGTAAGGGGTTTACCCCGGTGTTTCTGGTTCACATTGCAAGCGCTCTTGTTTACAGGTTTCCTCAGGCTTTCGAGCTTACAGTGCTTAAGTGCGCTTTTCTGAGGCATCCCTTGGTTTCATTACCAGAAATGATAAATGAAATGAAATGAAATGAAATGAAGTCTGGCCACAGCACCGAGACGGCGTTGTTGAGAGTCAAAAGTGATATAATACGTGCGATTGACAATCGACAAGCCGTTTATGTGGTGTTGCTAGATTTGTCTGCTGCTTTTGACACCATTGACCATTGTATATTGTTAAATAGATTATCTAGTGTTTTTCATAATAATGTTTTACATAATAACGTTTCCAAATGGTTTCAATCTTATCTTACTGGTAGGACTTGTAGAGTTAAGATCGCCAATAATTATTCTAATCCGCAAATTCTTGATTATGGTTTACCACAAGGTTCCTGTGTCGGACCTCAGATGTTTTCTTACTACACACACCCACTCTCAGATATTATTAAGCATCATTCTGGTATCAAATTCCATTTTTATGCTGATGACACCCATATATATGTGTGTTGATCCCAGGAAACCTGGTGAAACAGATCTTGCACTTTCAATTTTATCTGCTTGTGTTTCTAACATCAATGCATGGATGTCACAAAATATGCTCCTCCTCAATGATGAAAAGACTGAATTTTTTGTTGCTGCCAACCGTAGACTTTTGAAAACATTATCTGACGTCACCATTACAATTGGTAATACAGTTATCAAACCCTCCTCATGTGTAAAAAAAACCTTGGTGTTATTTTTGACAGTACTATGAGTATGTCTAACCATGTATCTTCAATATGCAAAACCATTAACTTTCATTTAAGAAATCTGTCGCAAGTTCGTATCTTTATTGATGAAATCACTTGTCATCATGCAGTCCGTGCTCTGGTCACATCACGTTTGGACTATGCAAATTCACTTCTCCAAGGATCCTCTAGCAAAGAGATCAAACGTCTTCAACGGCTTCAAAATCGTGCTGCAAAATTAATTTTCATGGCTAAAAAGTATGACCATGTCTCCCCTCTCCTACGACAGCTTCACTGGCTTCCCATTCGAGACCGGATTGATTTCAAAACATTGACTATTGCCTATAAATGTGTTACTGACTCTGCGCCATCCTATCTCTGTGAGCTTATTATACCATACCAACCTAACCACAGTGGACTCCGTTCAAATTCTGATTCCCGGATCTTCAAAAAGCCAACTACACATTTAACTGCGGCTAACAAGGGTTTCTATACTGCTGCACCCAGCATTTGGAATGAACTACCATCTGGTATCCGCAATGCTTCTTCATTGAGTCAATTTAAAACATCTCTCAAGACTCATTTATTTTAGGCACTGTGTATTTTTAAATTGAACTTGCATCTCACTGTAAAGCGCTGTGATACCGTTTGTGTATAGAGCGCTATATAAATACCTTTATTGTATTGTATTGTATTGTATTGTATTGTATTGTATTGTATACAAGGAAAAAATATCAGATAAGTCTTGGATTCAATAAAATGAACCGTTCGACTGGACAGAGCAGCTGCTCGTGGAGAACGTATTGAATCAAATTGCTACGAAACCTTGGAAAAAGTAGAAATTGACTTTGGCAAAGTTACTACCACCTTGGGTATTATACCGCCCACTTGGTTTTGTTTTACCGACTATAGTTTTCATCTGTTTTCTTCCATTGTACCGACATTTCAAGTGATTTCCCAGGTGACATACTCTAAACATCCTCACTGAAGCAATTACACTGGCTCCCAGTTCAACAACGGATAGTTTTCAAGATATGTCTTCTTTCATGGAAAGCTCAACATGGCAACTCACCTTCATATATTCAAGATCTTCTTATCATTCACAACTCTAATCGCAGTGGACTACGCTCAGCAAACCAAAACTTCCTTACTGTACCACATGGAACTTGTAAAACCTTTGGGGATAGGGCTTTTTCTGTTGCAGCCCCTTCCCTTTGGAATATGCTTCCACAAAGTTTAAGACTATGTGACAATTTTAATTCTTTCAAAAAACTTTTGAAAACTCACCTTTTTGTGCAAAGCTTATAATGAATGTTAATTTTGTGCATTTTGTTTCATGTATTTATCTTTGTTTATCTAATGTTCCATATCTTTGTGTCTTTTTCATTATCACCAGCGCCTCGGATTAGGTTTCTAGATAGATGGCGCTTTATAAGTTTCATTATTATTATTATTGTTATTATTATTATTAAACCAATCGGGCCAATTGATTCGGAATTACACGTCTGTTCTTATTAATAAGCTATACGCAATAGATTAGTTCTGCGCTTTATAAGTTGTATTATTAGAATTAATACAATGATATAATGTCTAAACTATATAGAGCAATTGTACTTGTTTATATCAAATATATTTTGTAATCGTCATGCGCTGCTTTCGCGTCAGGGTCAACATGATGGAACGTGTCTAATAGATATCTGCCATATTGTAACCAACTGACCTCGAGAGTCGGTCATTTACTTAAGTAAAGATAATTTATGTTAATTTATTATTTGTGAAAATACTGAGTTAATGATGCCTACGAGGAAGAATATTCCCTTTGGTAGCGTAACTTCTTGGGCTTTGTTGTCCAACAGGCGCCAACATTTGAATACTATTCGGCGAAATACTTGTGGCCAGTCAAGCGTGAGGGCGTGGTTTTTTGGCTAAGATCGAGCTGAGATTGAGCCATTCCTGCACTTGCCAAGCCCGTTTATTTCTCGCCTGGTTACAATATTGTTTTTCTTGTAAGTGATTTGTTGAGATCCGCACTATTGGCAATCCCGAAGAAAACATAAATGATCAAACTTTACATAAAACGTACCTGGTGTAAAACTGATGATGGCATCGAACATCACTTGAAATATTGTGCCTTATGTGATATCGTTAAAAAGGAAATTGAGTGAAATCGGATTTGACTTCAGTAGATAGTAATATGAGGGTACGGGACCACTTTATGAGAAAAACGATATTTAAATATTTTTGATATCGTTTTTTGAGTTTAAAGTTGCTAGGGTGTTAGGTTGCTAGGGTGTTAGGTTGCTAGGTTGCTAGGGTGTTAGGTTGTTATATTGCTGGGGTGTTAGGTTGCTGGGTAGTAGTAGGGTAGATTTGTTGAAAGGTTGTTAGGTTTAAAAATGTATCCCAAAATAAATCTTTAAAAAAAGATATTGTTTTTGAAAACAAATATTGCGAAAAAAGTCATTAAGATTATGTTGGATGAATATTAAAAGAGGAGATGACGACAAAGTATTTATCTCGATGGACATTGAGAGAATTAAAGAATTATGGTCTTAATAAAATACTAAATTTATCGCCAGATGAAAGAACAAATAAAATAAATAAACGGTCTTGGTATATCGCAGTAAAAAGTTACAAAAAACATTTCAAGTAATACCGTTTTATAAATTTAGATTAGCTCAACTTAAAGAGCACATGAGAAAATTAAATACTGATTTAGGAGCACACGGTAGTGGAAGAAGAGGAGAGCACATAAAAAGACCATTAACGCGATTAAAAGAGCGCATGGAAGAGAAGAGTTGAGAATTAAATTATTCAAATCGGGATACATTAACAATGGAGGGAACATTAGAAGGAGCAAATACACCATCTATAGAATAACCGTACCACCTAGCCACAGCATGGAAATAGATGAAATTAACTTTTTGAATGCTGTAAAATTAAAAATAATAGAAAAGTTAAATTCAGGTTTGCATGAATTTAATAGTATAAAGTTTCAGCTAACTATGATAATTGATTTTTATAAAGATAAAATAGATGGTTCGGTTGATAAAGGAGAATTTCCTTTTAAAAATGAATTTCAAATAATAAACCATCCGAGTGAGATTGAAGATAAATTAACACTCGTTTATGATATAATAAAAAATAAAATAGATGAAAATACGTCAATGGAAGGTTCTGGATGGAGCATAGAGCGTATTAAAACATTGGATATTAAAATCGTGAGTTATCAACCTTTTCGAGGTGGTTCTTATATAGAGTTGGAGCCAATCATAAAAAACAAACAAGCATGCGTCAACGTCAAAAACAAAAATGATAAAAAATGTTTAAAATGGTCGATTCTATCCGGTCTATATCCTGTAAAAAACCATTCAGATAGAACGTCTAGCTATCCTACAGATCATGGTTTAAATTTTGATGGTATTGATTTTCCAACTCCGATCGATCAGATTAAACAAGTAGAACAACAAAACAATTTATCAATAAACGTTTTAGAATACTTTTCAGAATATCGAATACTTAAGCCTAGCTATGTTAGTGAGCAACCCAGCGATGACAAAACTATAAAGGAAATTGATTTATTATTATATCATAAGGGAGGTAAATCGCACTACGTTTGGATCAAGGATTTAAACCGTTTTTTATATGATCAAAACAAACATAAACGCCGCGCATACTGGTGCAGGAGATGTTTACATGGTTATTCATCCGAAAAGTTATTAGATAAACATAAATTGAAATGTAAGGTAGCTGGTAGGAGAGAAGTGTCGTTCGTTATGCTTACCAAGGGTAAGAACGACACGAAAGAATTTAAAAACATTAAAAACATGATGAAAGCTCCTTACGTTATTTACGCAGATTTTGAATGTGCACTTCAAGAGACTAACGACGCGAGTACATCCAATACAATTTTAAAAAAGATGAACACATTGCTTGTGGATATTATTACACCGTCATTCGATGCGATGGTGAAGAAATTTCATCCGGTGCATATAGGGGTGAAGATGCTGCTAAACACTTTTTGGATGCGGTAATCAAGGAACAATTTAAGATCATTAAATTATTTTAAAAACCCTAAAGATATTATTATGACGGAAGAGGATAAAAAAAAATCATAGAAAAGCTAAAAAGTGATTTGTGAAAAAAGCATTTTTGGTGAAGGTGACAAGAAAGTACGCGATCATTGTCACGTCACTGGAAAATATCGAGGCGCGGCACACAATAGTTGTAACTTGCAACTGAGAATAGATCTTGAAAAAAGAATGTATATTCCGGTGTTTTTTCATAATCTACGAGGATACAATTCTCATCTCATCATGCAGGCTGCGGGTCGAGTTAAAGGAAAATTAAACTGTATTCCAAACGACATGGAAAGTTATAAATCTTTTTCAATCGGAAGACTGCGATTTTTAGAGGTTTTTCGTGCATAGGAAACAAGAGATTCGCGAGATCAAACAATCCCTATTTACCCGATTACGATCCGTCAAAACCTACGATTTACATCATAAATATAGACGCGAATAATTTATACGGTTGGGCGATAAGTCAATATTTGCCGACCGGAGGATTTGAATGGTTAAGCGAAGAAGAAATTAATTTACTCGATATAAAATCAATCTCGGCAGAATCAAGCAAAGGCTACTTTTTACTAGTGGATTTAGAATATCCTAAAGAATTACACGATTCTCACAACAGTTTTCCACTCGCACCAGAATTATTAAATATTATAAAAGAAGAAATGTCGCCGTATCAACTGAAGCTATTGGGTGATGAACCCGCTCCAAAGATAAAAAAATTACTTGCAACTTTAGGTGATAAATCATATTACATGATTCATTATCGTACTTTACAATTGTATTTATGATTGGGGTTAAAACTAAAAAAAAATCATCACGTTTTAGAATTTGATCAAGCACCTTGGATGAAATCATACATCAATTTGAATACGGATTTGAGAAAAAATGCAACGTCTGAGTTTGAAAAAGATTTATACAAACTCATGAATAATGAATAATGCATGCTTTGGAAAAACGATGGAAAATGTACGAAATCACGTTATCGTACAACTTTTGAGATTAAACGATGAAAAAGACGAAGAACGTTTACGTAAAGCATTTGCGAAACCAACATTCGCCGATCTTAAAATTTTTGATGATAATCTAGCGGCTGTTCATAAACATAAAAGAGAAAATTTTACTCAACCGTCCAATATTGTTGGAATGGCTATATTGGATTTAGCTAAACTTTTCATGTATGATTTTTATTACAATCATTTAAAAAACAAGTATGATGATAGATGTAATTTACTTTACACGGATACGGACAGTGCAGTGGTCGAGATTCAAACAAAAGACATTTATAAGGACATGGAAGAAGATAAGCATTTGTATGATTTTAGTAATTATCCTAAAGATCATTTTTTTATATTCCGAAGAGAATAAAAAGATCATCGGTAAATTTAAAGACGAGAATGGTGGAATTCCAATCTTAGAATTTAATGCTATAAGACCAAAAATGCACTCGATACTTTTATCGAATAAAGAAGAAATAAAAAGAGCTAAAGGTGTTAAAAAACAAGTTTTGAAAAAGAAAATTCTTCACAATTCATCACATCGACAAATTTTAAACTCGATCCCAATAATTTAGCGTAAAGATTTATCATCGACGAACCTAGCGACTTAATCATATCGCGACTTAATCTCGCTTCGTATAGCACGATTAATTTATCTTGCTCAAATGAATTTAAAGCTTCAAATTCGCTAATACGATACTCTTTACCGAAATTTATTTTGAGTTTCCTCTGGCTATTTCAGCAACGAGCCGATCGATGCGTTGACTAGACGACGACGGCGACGACAACATATTTTCGACTTGTGTCGGTTGTTGCGACTCTTCGTTTAAAAATGTTTCGACTTGTTCCATTTATTATAATAATAATGAAAAAAAATATTTTTTATTTATTTCTATCCTCGTTTAAAATTTTATTAACTTCTTTCATTATTTTACTAAAAATTTGTCTCGTTCTTGTTAATGGTTTTATAATTTCTTTTTCGACGTGTGAATATTTATGAATCAAAAATCCAACTCCACCTAACGTTGCAAAATTTGTCAATATACAAACTGTAACTAAACATTCGATAAGCATATTTATTATATAAATAAAAAATAAAAAAATGTAAGTTACCTATAGCAATTTGTCAAGTCACCTATAGCAACCTAACAAGTCACCTATAGCAATTTGTCAAATCACCTATAGCAACCTAACAAGTAACCTACAGCAACCTGTCAAGTAACCTATAGCAACCTAACAAGTACCCTATAGCAACCTAACAAGTCACCTACAGCAATTTGTCAAGTCACCTAGTAAGTCTCCTATAGTAACCTAGTAAGTCACCTACACCAACCTAACAAGTCACCTACACCAACCTAGTAAGTAGCCTATAGCAACCTAACAAGTTACCTATAGCAATTTGTCAAGTCACCTATAGCAATTTGTCAAGTCACCTAGTCTAGTATCTTGTAATCGGTAGGTTGATCCGTTTTTAAAATCAACTTGCGATGTTTAACTCGTTTTAATTCTTCGTGCATTTCATTTCTCAACTCTTGAGTCGGTATGACGTCGTTTTCTCGAAGACAATTTTGAAACGAGTCTCTATCTTTACAATAAAATATACACACCCACTTGAGTTGCTCTCTAAAAGATTTTAATACAGTGTTATATTTTTGCGAAAGAATCCAACAGCTGTGGTTAACGTGTCTACCGCTAAAAGCCAACTGCGTGATCATACATTTATTATTCTCGTCGTATTTTCTATACTGTAATTATTTACTCGCGCTAGAGTCGTCCACGATAAACAACGTGTCGTTTCCTTTAAAGACGTCGCTATAAATTTCTATAGCTTTATTTAGCTTTAAATCGCTCAGATTGTCGACGTACACTCGCTCGTCGTTCCAAATCCATTTTCTATTTTGATAAG
This sequence comes from Zoroaster sp. YZ-2022, assembly GCA_029582265.1. NCBI lineage: Eukaryota > Metazoa > Echinodermata > Asteroidea > Forcipulatida > Zoroasteridae > Zoroaster > Zoroaster sp. YZ-2022. Next base: position 17,301,898 of record CM055826.1, read on the forward strand.
CTTGATTTACAGCTAAAGTCGGGCATAATATGACGATCGTTGAAAAATATATTAAATATTCTTTTTCTAATAAATTTAAAACAAATTCAGTTTTTCCACATCCGGTTTGTCCGCAAATTAACGCGGCATGAGGATATTTAGGAAACATCTATTTTAATAATATATCAACATGTTAATATCTTACGCTATCAAATCGCCCCGCTTATAAATTTATAAAACATGGTATCGATAGGGATGATGCTCGGAGGCGCTGTAGCAAACGGGCTTACTTTTTCGCTAGCACCTAAATTAATAGGTTGGATTTTAGGTGATACTGAAAAAGACCCGCGAAAAGAACAAAAGAGACACGATTTAGCGGAAGAAGAACTTACTAGAGCGCGAGATGAATGGTCAAAAAAGCGTACAAAATATCTAGATTATATAAACGAAAGAATTAAAAAAGAAACGAATGCCGAATCAACTTTTAACAACATGAACGCAGCGTTGAATAGATATTATAGCGTTACCGGAAGTCAATTTGAATTACCGGAAGATTTACAGCACGAACCTAAACTAGAAGCTTATTATAGATAAAAAGTAATTATAAAATGGCGGAAGGAGGCGAAAATATCCCAATGATTTAGGTGGTGAGGATTATGATCCACAAAGAGAACGTCAAGATTAAGATGAACAAAGAGAACGTCAAGATGAAATAGCAACAACTCGAGAGGAAGAGAATATATACCGCGAATTATTGGGTTATGTAGAAATTATGAAAACATCCCAAGGACAAAAATTAATGTTTGAAGCTAAATTGAATGCACTAACGCAAGAATTACCTAAAGTTATAGAAAGAATTGCTCAAAATGATGTAGGGGATGAGAATGCGATGGAAAACCTTCGAAACGAGAGCAAGAAATAATAGATGAAATATCTACGGTTAAAGAAGAAATAATCAAGTTTGATTATAAAAATAGAAGTCAATTCAATAGAATAAAAGAAACGTTATATAAGGTTAAAAAACGTTGGGTGAAAAAATTAAAACTATATTTAGAGAACAAGGCATCACAATCGTGAGTTTGTTGGCGACCGTTACCGCAGTGTTGAGTGCCATCATCGAAGCAATTGTAAATGCTGTAAATTCAGCTACAGCGGCTGTTACACCTAAATCAACGTCTAAACCAGATTCTAAACCAGAACCTACGCCGAGTGATAAAGGTGGGGTAAAAGAGTGGATACAAAAAACTTTTAAAAGTCTAGCGAATGTGTTAAAGAAACTTGGGCAAACAGCTTTAGCCGCTTTACCGGGTATTATCGGATCGGTGATAAGTTGGGTATTTAAAACTGTGGTGAGCGTAGTAACATGGACCACTGAACATTCGTGGCTAGCCTTGACAGGAATCGGAGTTTTAGTTTTAGCCTACATGCAACGTCAAGTCAACAATTCATAAATCATAATACCTAGTCCTGTAATAATCGCGAAACCAATAATTAAAGCAGTTTTTTTCATCTTGGTGAGTATTATATGAGGTTGGTGTATCTTCTTTAGTATTATCCAAGGTTAGTAAATCTTCTTTAGTATTATCCAAGGTTAGTGGTGTATCTTCTTCTTCTTCTTCTTCTTCTTCTTCTTCTTCTTCTTCTTCTTCTTCTTCTTCTTCTTCTTCTTCTTCTTCTTCTTCTTCTTCTTCTTCTTCTTCTTCTTCTTCTTCTTCTTCTTCTTCTTCTTCTTCTTCTTCTTCTTCTTCTTCTTCTTCTTCTTCTTCTTCTGTATTATCGTCTGATTTAGCGTGCGTTAAATTAGTGTTTAAATTACTCTGAAATGCTATTGGAATCGACATTTTATTATAATACAAATATAAATTTTAAATTTTAAATTTTAAATATTAAAATGTATCATACGATCGAATCTGAAAATTTAACGAATACAGTCTCGTTGAATAATACGATCGATAATAAAGACGGACAACTCACTCTTTCATTAAAGAGCGTCAACATTTGGGTGGGTTACTATAACGTGCGTAAAAAAGAAAAAATATTCAGACATAAAAGTTGGATAAATGAAAGAAATGAACAACATGAAGAAGAAGAGGTCGAGATTACCGAACCTGGACTTTATAACATAAAAGAAATTATCGACATTGTTATAAAAAACACGCCTTGGCTAATATTCGTCGTTGATGAAAAATTCGGTAAATCTTTTATAAATATTACTTTACAAAACCGAAGAATTAAATTTTCATCGGGATTAGCTAATTTACTAGGGTTTGCTAATGATTATCTAGGTATGGGAGAGCACGAAGGAAAAAAAACTTAATTTACAACCTTTTAAAATAATCTACATTCATTGCGATCAAATTTCTACGAGCGAAAATTTTTTCAATGGAAAACCTTGTACCATTTTAAACGTTTGTCCATTACAAGATAAATCGTTGGGGGAAAGTATGTGGATTGAATATTCTAATCCGTTACCAAAATTTATGAAAGCCGGTACGTTTAACGAATTAACTTTCAAATTCAAGATTCTTTCGGCAGAGACATAAATTTACACGGTATGCCCGTTATTTTAACCATTGAAATTAAATAAATTTATTTTTATTGCGATTATATATATATATATATATATATATATATATATATATATATATATATATGTATGTATATATAAAAATGGCGAGTATTTACGGCCCTAGTCGAAAAAGTGGCATTGACATTCATCATCAACAAGATAATATTAATAATCCATACATTTACGAACATCACGGATACGTTGAAGCGAGTGAATTTGAACAAACGATAGTTTTGGTAAATTTATTTAAAGAATTCGATATTAAAGTCGGATGGCACGGTGTGCTTGAACTACCTTTTTTATGTTTGATCGAACGCCAACGTACTGTTCAATTTATGTAAAATTTATTAAAGGTGGTCGTCTTTATTCACATTCGACAACGTCGGAAAATTTTTCGAGATTAGAGTTTTAGCAGAAAGTAAACTCAATACCATCGACAACCACGTTTCAAAAGCGATTGAAGACGGCATTATAAGTCAAGAAGAATTTCATTTAGTCAACGAAGAACGAAACAAATTTTCTCAAATGAAAGAAAATATTTGTACTAAATTTACGCCTAAAAATGTTGTTGATGTTGATAAAAAAGGTACAAAACCTGTCGTCAATGACGAATTAAAAAAGATCTCATAGAAAAATTTTTAAATTTAAAGTAAACTTTACGATAGATAAATCTTATTATAATGAAAATCCCGCTTCGCAAATAGCAGAGCGGGTAATTGATACACCTCCTCCTTATAATTCAAATTTTTAATATTTACACTATAAATATACATATCTTTTTTTTTAATAAACGAGTTGTTTTATTTAACAACTCTTTCATAACACGATTATAATTTCGTATAGCTTTACCTTCAGCGCGCTTTAAACTTTTTATATTTAAACTCTTTGCACATTTCGTACATAAATTTATCAAAGTTTGTGTACCATTTTTACATTTTCGACATGGAACTGATGTACTTTTCCCTTGTCAAATTCGCCACTGATGTAGCGCGCAACATTTTTATCAGGTGCGCTAAGTATACAACACTTGTCTGTTTTGCCAACTAAAAGCCATTCACACGGAACGATTACTTTCGATAAATACTTTGTCGTCATCTCCTCTTTTAATATTCATTTAACATAATCTTAATGACTTTTTACGCAATATTTTGTTTCAAAAACAATTTTTTTTTTTTTTGAAAATCTTTTTTTGATACATTTTTAAACCTAACAACCTTTCAACAAATCTACCCTACTACTATACCCAGCAACCTAACACCCTAGCAACCTAACAACCTAACACCCTAGCAACCTAACATCCTTGCAACCTAACACCCTAGCAACCTAACACCCTAGCAACTTTAAACTCAAAAAACGATATCAAAAATATTTAAATATCGTTTTTGTCATAAAGTGGTCCCGTACCCTCATATTACTATCTACTACTTCTATCTTCATGAAGACAGAAATTCCGCATTGGAATAACAACAAACAGCCTGAATAAATGTTTACTATTTTCTCATTAACAAAACAGTAGAATAAGCTGACATCTTTACACCTTCGTTTTAATTCTTATTAAGTATGAATGCCTGGCTTTTAAAGGGAAGGTACGATTTTTTTTAAATATTGACAAGGTCTCTTCCGCCTGTGTGTCTACTCTCTTTAAATCAAGATATACATTAAACAATCGTCCTGTTAAATTGTTAGCTGGTAGTGTTGGTTTGTTTCACAAGAAAATAGTGATTTATGCATTTAAATATGTATTCAGTCTAATGTCGTATTTAGGAAAGAGTACTCTTTCCTAAATTCTAACTTGAAAATGACAAAAATATTTATATAGGGAATACTAATACTATTATCAACGTTACATTATGTCAGATTTACACTAAAATTTGACCATTTGCTTAATGTTACAATCCTACATTTTACATTGAAAATGTTAAATTTTCAGCAGCAAAGTCAAAAATAGTTATAGAGAAGAGCAATACCATCGTCAACTTTACATTAAGTTTTACACTAAAATTTGACCACTGCTCAATTTTGAATTACCAATCCTGTTGTTTTAAATGTTGACATTTAAATATTACATCGGTCATATACGACCGCTTCAAAACAGGCTCGACGGATAAATTGAAGTAACGGCAAATCAAAACTCCATGACGTGCCAGGTTGTATTTGCTTAATTTATCTTCCTTTTTTTGGCAATATGCAAATATCAAATTGGCTCCCTTTATAATAATAATAATAATAATTAGCGATTTTTATATAGCGCATAACACATAGTTATAAAACATGTCCCTATGCACCGTAGAAAAAGAAGTACAAGATAGAAGATACAAGATGTACTGGGTCTCAAACAAAAATGGGTACATTAAATGTTAAATAAGTGCGTCTTTAAGGCAATCTTGAATTTATCAATTGAATCAATGTTTTTTAAGTGCTCCGGAAGATTGTTCCATAAGGTTGAGGCAGTGTAAGTGAAACTGCGTTCACCATATGACCTGGTCTGTACTGGTGGAATAACAAACATTTTTTTTCTTACTAGAACGGAGATTTCTTACTGGTGTGTACCGTTTCAACAACTCAACCAAATAAGATGGCGCAAAATTATAAAAACACTCGTATGCCAACAACAACATTTTGAATGAAATGCGAGAATGAATGGGTAGCCAATGTAAGTCTCTTATGATGGGAGACACAGATTCTTGTTTTCTAACACGATAAATAAGACGAGCTGCAGAGTTCTGCACAACCTGCATCCTTTGCACTTGACGAGCCGGAATCCCAGAAAGGAGACCGTTACAAAAATCAAGGTGACACATCACAAATGCATGAATTAAGCGCTCAGTAGTTGGCTTATCTAACATATTGCGAATTTTTCCAATTTTGTGAAGTGCAAAAGATGCAGATCTGCATTTCTGTGAAACAAAATTGTCCATAGTAAATTTATCATCAAATATTGCACCCAAATTTCCACACTTCCTGACCGAATTAACCCGTGTGCCATCCAAATCAATGAATGATACAGGATTTGTCGAACGAAAACGAGAGGATATGTGAAGAAATTCGGTCTTGTTGCTATTAAGCTTGAGACCATTTACTTGTGACCATTCTTTAATCGCTTGAACACAATCAACCATTTGTGAAATAACATCGCCTACATCTAACTGCTTAAATGCAATGTACAATTGAGTATCATCAGCATAAAACATTTTATGAACATTGTGTTTGTCAATTAATGACTCTAGTGGCGTAGTGTACAGAGTGAACAACAGGGGACCTAACACTCCTCCTTGTGGTACCCCTTGAGATATACAATATCTCGATGATTCTTCATTTTGTATAATTACAGTGTGGGATCGATTTGACAAATAAGACTCAATCCAGTCAAGAGCTCCATTGCAAATACCAAACTTTTGCGACAAGCGTTGCAACAAGACATCGTGTTTTATGGTGTCGAACGCAGACGAAAAATCTAAAAGGACTCAATTATTAAGCTCAGAATCAGTTAGTTTGTTTTAAAACCATAGTTTGATGATGTTCTAAAGCCGTATTCTACTCCTGTACTTTTATGTATATGAAAAAGACAAATATAACCATTGGCAGAGAAGATACTTGAAAACAGTGGCGTAAATGTGTGACGACTCAAAATGTCCTACTGTAATGACTGCCTCTGAGAAAATGTTGAGAAAATATGTGAAAAATGTCCATAATAATATAGTGGGGTTTATTTGGGGAATGTTGAAAATGTTAGAAAATTTCCTGCAGATCTGACCATAATGGTAGTTAAAAATTCAAATGTACTCTAGGCCCTTAAAAGCCTCTGAAAAAATGTTGCAATTATGTAAATTTACCGGGCCCCAGAGTGTGGGTGATCCTGTGGATCAACCCGCTACCTGAGAAGCCCTCCCCCCCCCCAGCATATGCTGAAAAATTATAGTTATGTCACGAAAAACACGAAAATGGCCTAGCCATACATAAGTAAGATGCGTTCTTATCTTAATAACCAGCTCTTCACTGGCTTCACAAAAGAGAAACACTTAGCCCACTTTACATGCACTTAAAAATACGGAAACCTTTTATATTTTTTGACATTGATGCATTGTAATACTTCCCTCAGTTAAATGTTGATGGGCCTTTCTATTTGACAAGGCAGCTTTTGAAGGATTTTTATTAACGTCACAAGGTTTTCTGTAGTCTTCAACTCCAATTAAAAGTATTAATGAAATATTAATGATAACAGTTTGTTTTAATTGTATTTATTTATATATGTTTTATAAAAAGGGTTAAACAATTGAAAATGGACTGACCTCCGTGTCTCGAGGCGTAATGACGATCTCGTAACCCGGTAGAGTATTTGGATCGGCGTTGATATCCCGTACGGCCAGGAGAGTAGCTGGTAGCTGTGCCTGCCCACCGGCCCAGTATCCGGTCATTGGGTAAAGTCCCAAGATATGAAGCTTGGTGACGTTGGCTGTGTCCTCCCCCTGGCCGAAAGCGGTGAAAGCCAGACAGATGAACAAGAATAAAACCAAAATGTTCTGCATTCGGTGGATCATCACTGCATCAGTCATGGGGTGTGGAGGTACAGTCGCGGTAGTAAAAAACATCTTGTTAAGCTACAACTTGAAATTCTTCCTAAGTGGATAACTAGCAAATGTCTGTGGCATGAATTAAAAGTGAAAGTCAACGGCTAACAACTTAAAAGTCTGTAAACGGCATATTTAACATTTTATGCAGACCATCGTTTGATAATACAAATCCATTTGACATCAAATGTGGTTTTTGCATTTTCACTTTTCTAATTCACGGATTTTATCATCATGAGATAAAACTCCAAACCTGTAAGTCAAGCTAATACAAATGGCATAACAAAAAATCATACATGTCATCAAGATTTCTCCAGAGCACTGTCATTTAATTTGGGAAGCTCTGCCGAAGTAGTCTTAGTCGAGGCATGGTTATGAACGTTGGGAATACCATTGTTCTGTCACGTCTTGACTCTGATTGGCTAATACGCCTATACACACGTGAATATAGTTTGATCCCATCGATTGGACTCATACGCTGGGTTCCATGGTCAAGCATAATTTTCCTCGACTCACATCTAATGTCGATATACGATGGGCAATGGGCATTGTATTAATTCCGTTATCAAAGATAAGCTTGATGCTTGATGCATATACTAAAAATCAAGTACTGCAAAAGCTGGAAGAGAATCACAACCTGTTTTCCCTTTTACTGGCAATTATTAAATTCAATTCTCTCCATCAATTTAACTACATTTTTAAAGGAATAAAAACACTGGCAGTTTTTCTTCATGTTTGTAATAGTAAATAAACTGATTGCCTATAAGATAATCGAATAATTGAAAAATAAATTGGGTCCGTAGATATTGTAGCCAAACATAATAGAGTACTCTGAAAGAATAATATTTACTTTGCAGACCTAGCTCATTCAGTTTTCTACTTCTTTCCAAACAAATGGGGTAATATTAGAATAAATGAACTTGCACTACTTAACAAAAGGTGCACTTAAAAGAATCAATTGAAATAAGTTATGCAGGAATACATTAATGACCTTCACTCTATGAAGGAACATAAATTGAAACACAGTGGCGTAGCCAAAAAAGGACAGGGGCGGGCGTTGACAGGTTCTTCTCTAATTTTTTTCCATCAATAAATTATATACTTCTTTAACAAAATGCCTTTATTTTTTCATCCAGGAGCCTCTGCACCCAAGAAACCTTTAAAGAATACACGTGATGTCCATAATTAACAACCATTTTATAACCTCCTTTATCAAAATTATTGTTAAGAACAGAATTCTTGATTCTATCAGACTTACTGTTCCATAAGAAAGCGAAAAGCAAAACCAACAATATTTTCATTAAAAACTACTTATTAGGAGTAGGCAGCATCGAAGATACAAAAGTCCATTTAGACATGATTAAAGATTTGAGAATTGCTATTTCCCTTGAAGTGTCAGTTTTCTTATACTCCAAAGCCGCTTAGTTTTCTCTGTGATAATAGGATCAAAGTTTAATTTAAATATACTCTTATATACTCTTATTTACAGATAACAAAACTCCCAAAGCTTTGACATTGTTTTTACTCCACTGTACGGGTAATGTAAGAAAGAAGGTTTCCTGCCTATTTTGAGTGGAACCAACAATAGATCAGAACATTAATTTCTTAAAAGAATTTAGATTTCCAAAGTTTTACCTCTGAAAAGCATTAAAAATTTCAAGGAATTGCTAAAATTATAATAGTGTTGTCTGCAAATTCAGAAATGTTCAGGGAATAACCAGTTTACATGTAAACCACAAATTGCTACAAGGGGTTCAGCTGCTAAAACAAAACAAAATATTGTATTGTATTTTTTTATCAGGTCATACCAGTGTTGTACTTTCCCTTTAATGATTTAGTTTGGTTTTTAACAAATTCACTTCGCAGCCATGCTGAATTGTATACATTTTATTTTATCAGTATAAACTAAATAGACAGTTACTTAATTGCAAAACCACAAAGAACGTTTGTTTAATGTCATTACTCATGCGGGTAGTTTTGGCAACATTACCAAATATTGAAGCTTTCCTTGACGAACACTTTCGTCAATATCTGTTTTCTACTGTTCTGAACACCGGATCAAGTCAGCAGTAGCTTTGATTGAATATATTTTATTAGTACTCTGATGTGGCATGGGTCTATAACTTAACTGTAACTCAAATTTGACTCAGAGGCTGCGATGTAATTTCATCAAGCATCGTTCAAGCGAATGTCTTAGAAAACATGATTGATTTGCATTTATCAGGTTTCCGTCGAAGACTGGCCAAAAGATCATCGTCAAAACATGCGTGTTGAACGAAGCTTGGCAGGATCCTGACGGAGAGAGAGAAACATACAGTTGCAATACTGCCCCCTTCAGTATTTAAATCATACAATTCTACAAATCATTTCAGTTGCAAGTATTTCTTTTTTATCGAATTCATAAACTGTAAAAGAAACACAAATCGCTATCTCCTACCACATACCCCCTTGCAGTCTCATCCAAACAAAATCACAGTGTCAGTATTACTGCCTATATATTTTGTCGTAATCAATCGCTATACAAATTCCAAATGGCGAAACTACTTAGTATACAAAGTCAAGGGCGAAAAATTATTTTGCATAGTACTTTTTTAAGACGCGCACAAACAAAACACGCTTTTCAAACGTTATTAGTTTATACACACCCTCCGACGAGGCTTAAGTGAACCTATGGAACCACTTCTAAGTATAAACATTTCAACGCTATTTATTTCAAAACATTATAATTTCGCAATTAGCTTTCAGTATAAGGTGCCCATGCACAGAATCACGGTTTAAGTAACACAAAAATAGTTTTATTCAGATTTAATTTTAACTACTTCAGGCTAAATCTTGACGTCACTTACATAATGAACGTCTCTATCTAATAAAGGGTCCAGCTTTTGAAATAATTTCTGAGCACTGCATTTTGTTAGAACTAAAAGGGTAGAGGGGTTGGTTTTTGATTCAATCCGGCTATCTTAATGTGTTTTTCCAAGGCTGCAAAACCGAACGAGAAGGTCAAGGCGTCATACAGCTGCCCTAGAAATTTCCCTGTAATAATTAGTCCATTTAAATAAACATTTAAAAACAAATAATACTATCTACCACTGGGTCGAAGAGAAGCGAATCACTTTAGAGAGAATCTTATCCAAACACTTTTTTGACGAAATATTGCTAATTTCTTTTTTTAGATAGCAACACAAGTACTTAAATGACATAATTCTCAAAACAGTCATCACGTGACCAAAATTAATGGTATGAATTTGATTTCTATAAAATGTTTTGAACTCCCACAGACACTTATAATGATGTTTATTTTGGAAATTAAGGAGAATTAAAAAATAGTTTTACTATTAGTAAGACATTAAAGATGTATCGCCCGTGTTTTACCGGCAATTTCTGGTAATATATTCAATTAGAACATTGATAACTAGAAAGGAACACAAATACTTCGAAATGAGATATTTCACGAAATAGTTGTCAGAAGCTTGGTTTAACAGTAAAAAAGTACACATTAATTAATTGCATGACCCACCAACAAATTAATCTCGGTAGATGTTTACTGTAAAACCATGTTTCTCACGATTATTTTCCGAAAAATGTGTAATTTTACAGAATTTGTATTCACTTCTTCATATAAAGTAGCAATGTTCTTATGAAAAATAAAATGTAAAATGTAATAAAATAGCAAAAGCTGCCGTTAAAATAGCGAAAAACACGGGCAATACATCTTTAATTCAGTTGAGAAATTATTTTGAAAATTTCGCTAAAAAATAAGCCGTACGCAGAAGGAATTGAAGGTATGTATGATATCATCATAAACTTTAGTATGGCGTGCAAAGTAACAATTTTATCTCAAGATAAATCTATCGCTATAACGATATCTATATTATTAAAACAGATATCATCCTTACTTGAAAAAGAGAAAATATCACTTAAAATATAAATGTGAAGTCATCGTTCTTTTATTTCGAAAAATGAGCGAAAAAGTGTTTTACTTTTCCGTTCAGAACTTCCGGCGAGGTTCACATTTGTTTGTATTAATAGAGATACCTCTTGTATTAATAGAGATACCTCTTGTATTAATAGAGATACCTCTTGTATTAATAGAGATATATCTAATAGAAACAAAAGTGACCACTACCTGGATGACAGTTCCGATACCTTATCCTGTTTGTTACGCTGGTTTTAATTTCCTTTAAGCTTAATCATCCATCTACTTGCTACCGTCGTGTTGCCTTTGCTAGAGGCAAGTTTCTGACGTGAGACTTGAAACATAGAAACACAACGTCGCATTCAGAAGGAAATTTGATTTACAGATGAGATGCTTGAATTGAGGTGTGCACTTTCGCTAAACCATTAGAGTTTGGGTATTTTTGTACAAAATAACACTTTTGTTGTTTGTTTCTTTTCTGTTCACCGACCTAAAAACGTATTAAGCATTCACCACTCCCGCAAATCAAATAAGCCTATTAGTACACGCAAAGTGCCGCTAAGTCGTTTTTCAACGGAGAAATGCATTGACAATTTCACGACCTTGAATTATTTGTAAAAAATTAAAACCACATTTTATATACAATCAATGAAATTATTAGATTAGGCACTTTCCCTGAACATTCGTTACCTAATTTTCACTATTTTTCTTTGTGGAATGTCGCATTTGTGTTGTGTAACTTAGGGACTACTTAAAAATTGATAACTTTTAATTGTTGTTTTATTGTCTGAAAATAACATCGACTTATAATTTACCACATTTTAGAAGAAAACATATTTTGAGAACTGTTTTCAAAACTATTTTGAAAAGTATACGGGAGTTCAATGGTTAAGGCAAGTAAGTGATGGATTCTTAATGGTCAACAACATTAATTAAAAACCGGGATGTCATGTAACACTAACACACTACGGCACTTACAAACAAAAATGTAGAAATCTTGAGTGAAGTGAGGGGATTTTCAATGTATGTGCCTTCCAATGGTTGTTGTATAAAGCGTATATTTATCCATAGGCTATCCATGGGCTCCCCGTACGAAAACAAACCCACTGGAAAACTGCATATGCAAGGTATCAGAGGCCATTTCTCTGAGAAAAAGATACACATCAATGATGTGCACATCGTGTGTATAATTGCGAAGTCCTTGCCCTGGATATAAATTAGTCAAAGAGGCTTTCGAAACCAAATCAATAAGAATAATATTTAGTTTTCTGTCATATTTGATTAATGTTATGTGTTACTCCCCTCTTAGTCTTTAAAAAATGGTATATCAAGATACTCTCTAAATCGTATCAACATTTATCTAAGTTTCAGCTGCATCCATACAAATTTTGATTTAACCATGGACAGAAATTGGTGATGTTAACGGGGAGACATCATTATTCAAATTTAATGACTATACATCGTCGACACTGAATACAGTTTTTGAAAACTTTATCTTGAAAACATGCCCCTCATTCCTTCTGATTTTCCAAATGCATTCTTTGCGCAAATGTTAATGGTTTATTTCAGGCGATGATCGTTGTCTGTTTGTGACACATAATAGTAACCTACAGTGTTTCGTTGACATGATTGCCGCTGTCCCACCTGTAGCCTCGTTTTCACTCGATATGCATATGCTGTCTGAAAAGAGTGTGCATATACACAAACCTGAATATGGAAAAAACGTACGTAAGTGATCCATCTTCTTTGAAGGATCTGTATTCTCTCAGTTTACCCTAAAAAGGCTCATATCCCCTATCGGACCGTATGCAAAGGGGTGAGACACTCCTTCCCCCACCCATACCGAGATTCAGTAGGCAAGTCATGCCTCAGTCGGAAAAATCGAGCCTCAGTTGGCAAATAAAATGCAAAATGAAACCATCAAGCAGGCTTCTAGTTGTTGTATTTGCGTTTTTGTGTAATAACTCCGTAATCTTATAATCAGGTTTGTTTAATTTAGGTGGGGGATTTCTAAAGTCAGCATCCCCACTCGTTCGGCAAGATTTTGATGGGGGGTTCACGCTTTCCCCCTCAAAAGATTTCACGACTACCCCCTATAGTCCTAGGCGATTTTGAAGGTGTTCAATCAATTTCCCCATTGAAGTCAGTTATTAAATTAGCTTCACGTTCCCCCAAAAAGAAAAATAATAAAATAAAATAAAATAAAATTTAAAAAATTGTTTACCTTCGCTATATGGTGGCCCTGATCCCCCCATTAGTTAAGCCCCTGGTACCAAATCCCAACGAAACTCTAGGCTTGTATAAGCCTTGAAATAGGCTGCTATTTACCGAGTCCATCACTTGCTAAATTGATGAATCGATTTGCTGCAGGCTTGCGTTTAATAAATTAGACGTTCCTGCCAAAACCAAGGTCTTTTGTAGCCTGTATTCTTCATGCAAAATGTGTATCTGGTAATACAATTCGGGAACAGTATTAGCTACCGCATCAACGGATATTGTTATACAATGTAGGCCTAGGCTTAGTATTATTGATAGGTCAAAGATTAGAATACAGTTTCATTTAGACTATTTTCCCAATAATCTATAATAAATTAGGTCTCCGGTTTCTTGTCATAGTTTGGCTTCAAAACTGGTGCGGTGACGCGCTTCTTTAATTATTATTTTTATTATTTTCTTTATTTATTATTTATTTATTTATGTTATGGTAATTTGGTTTTTGTGTAATCTTTTTTTCGGCGATACATGTATACACAGTTTATTGGAACCAAACTAAAATTCCCGTACACAAAGTATGGTGGCTCAGGAGAGGCCGCTCAAATCAGGCAAACGTTCATACCCATATGTAAAAAAATTATTATTATTATTATTATTATTATTATTATTATTATTATTATTATTATTATTATTATTATTATTATTATTATTATTATTATTATTATTATTATTATTATTATTATTATTATTATTATTATTATTATTATTATTATTATTATTATTATTATTATTATTATTATTACTATTATTATTACTATTATTACTATCAATCATCATCATCATCATCATCATCATCATCATCATCATCATCATCATCATCATCATCATCATCATCATCATCATCATCATCATCATCATCATTAATCTTACCCAATCATGTTGTCTTTGACCTGATGCAATATTATAGATGATTAGTAACAGAACATGTTCATTGTGCATTTATGATACATTATGATGTATTTACTTACATGTTTCTCTAATACTTCACGCGTGTAATACAATCCAACTTCATTTATAATATATGACTATATGATTACAAATATTTCCTGGTTCGGTTTGTGAATGTGGCTTCGTGTATAGTTGTGTCTGTAGACAATAACAGCGCAATCTAACTACATCAGACCCACTGAGGCCCGGTATAACATATTCCCTAGATGAACAATGAACAAAAAGGCACTCAACGTTATTGGTCACACGACTCCGGTCGCTTATTATCCTTGGAATCCATCTAATTTGAAGCCATATTCTATTGAGATCTATTTGATTTGTGGCCGTGTGTCTTTTCAAAAAATTGAACTTGATTATACCACAGTTATTTTGATACAAAACTTAATTTGATTAAGATTCAAAACCACAGCGCAAAACATAAACCACATAATCAAATTGTATCTTGAAATTAAAGGGAGCAAGCAGGCCTAACCCTCTCCTTACCGTAATAATTGAAAAACTAAATTAAATTTTTCAAATACAACAACCTTTTTTCAGAAAAATAATCGACATATATATATATAATAAAAAAAAACATAAATAATCACTGATTTCCATGAAAATATTTGTGTCTGTCTGCTACAACTTAAATACAATGTATCAAGTTATTCCGCAAATGAATTGTTGTCATCTAGATAAATAAATTGCACATTATGATAACTGAATACATTTTCATTATTGTCTGGTTAACAAAACAACGAAATAAGCTCAAACTGTTACAATGTGGTTGTTCTATACATGTATCTTGATTCTGATTAAGTATGTATACATTTATACATACATTTCACAAATACTGTACAGTGGTAAAAAAAAAATAAGGAAAGGTACACCATTGGTCAAAACTGCTTTTAATGAGTATTATTACTTTCTTTGAATCAACGTCAAGACTAAACAACAACTCTGTGAAATTGTGTTGTTGGAGAAAAATAATGAAAATGCGTTTACATGTTTCATAATTATTCATTGTGATATGAAATTTAGCAAAGACCGATACGAGTACCCTTTCCTAAATTTGAACTAGAACAAAATTACTACTTTTCTTAAACAGTCGATACCTGTTTTTCACCAAAAATACAAGTCTACGACAGCCGGTATTTCCAGGCGGTGTCCCATCCAAGTACTGACCGGTCCGACATTGCTTAACTTCGGTGATCAGACAAGAACCGGTGTATTCAATGCAGTGTGCCCGTAAAAGAATATCATCGTCTTACTGAATAGCTTAAACTCTTGATACCTGTTTTTAACCCAAAATAAAAGTCTACGGCACCCGGTATTCCCAGGCGCTCTCCCATCCAAGTACTGACCGGGCCCGACGTTGCTTAACTTCGGTGATCTGACGAGAACCGGTGTATTCAACGTAGTGTGACCGTAGACAAATACCAGAGTCATTTTGTTATTTTTAAACTCTTGATACCTGTTTTTCACCCAAAATAAAAGTGTACGGTTTTACAGCACTTCATAGGCCTACATTATTTTTAGGGAAGATTGATTCCATCTTAATTCTGGAGGAAACTCATCAGGTGTATTGTACTCTTTGTCCTCTATCTTGTTTTCTTTCTTAGATAGTCTCGTTCATGCAGCGGCGTAGCCACGGGGGGGCCTGGGGGGGATACGTGCCCCCCACAAATTTCCAGTGCCCCCCAGGTGCCCCCCCACGAAAAATCCTCATAGTGCCCCAAAAAACAGAAAAGAAAAGAAAAGGAAAAAACCCATACCCCTGGGCCCCCACTGAAAAGCAATGCCCCCCCTGTGCCCCCCCCCCCACTGAAAAAGTCCTGGCTACGCCGCTGCGTCCATGTCTTTTTGTTCAATAGGATGAATACAAAAGCCAATCTTGGCTTCGTTCAAATTCCTAGGTGTATAACTACTATTGCCAACCTGTAATGTAATTCTTATCTTTTAATAATTTGCAATTGTCCTTATATATTGATGTATTTGTAATTGTGAACACCAAATAAATGTTTCAAATCAAGAATACTTGATAAGAACCAGGAATTGAATTATACAAATAAACTATTTTGTACAAAACAAACAACCATGATGTTCCATTTATATTTCTACTGTGACATCAAAGATTGTATGATACACCGAACATAATTTTGTAACGTACGCCCATTTCAACCCTCTAGTTTTCAAAATTATGAAGACAACAATGCAAGTTCAATTACAGCTTAGAAATTGGTACAGCTAGTATATAAAGTAAACCTCAGATAATTAAAGAACGAAAATTAAACTGCTTGTGAATATTTACTGATTAATTGAGTTTTAAACTTTGAATAAGGATACATTCGGTATATACTCTCCAACAAAAGAATCTGTACATCACTAAAATGTTTGTACGTTTGCATCTATGATTTAAACATTGACCAAATGAAGTTTTTATGGAAGTCCGAGACTGAATTCACATGATGGGATAAAAAGAAGTGACTGAATATGCACGATAATGTCCTGTGGGTGGGGCCGGAATCACGGATTCAAATTTGAGAGTCACAATGTTAGTATCGAGTGTGCCCCCCTTCAATATTAATGACGGCTGTGCATCTCCTCCTCATTGAAGCAACAACATTGGCGTGAATGTTTTGTGGGATATCGTTCCATATGTTGACACGGTCTCTAGCCAATTCCTGTAGGTTTGACGGTTGCTGAGGCAGTCGACGTAGGCGCCGTTCCATCTCATCCCAATCATGCTCAGATCATGACAGATCCACCGCCATAACAATCACGCTCTACGACGCAGCATTGCGCATAACGTTCACCCCTGCGTCGATAAACGCGTATACGGCCGGCCGTCACTGCGTGATAACTGGAACCGTGATTCATCGGTAAACATAACGTTTCTCCACCAGCGTTATGGATGTCGTACGTGTGTCTTTTTTTTCTTTTTTTTATATATATAAAAGCAACTGTGAACAATAGCCACATCAGTAAATGACTAAAGAGGTCATCTGATAGGCCAATCAAATGGTTCACTGCAGACCAGAGTAAAAGAAAAAAAGAGAAGAATAAATATAAACATATTATGCAAAGGTGACATACATGAATACATGAATGAACTCAATTGAACTAAACTAATTAGAGAAATTACACCTGGCAAGGCATGGAGGGGAGCCCTACAAACTAATCCTACCTAACTGCAAAACCTGATCCTACTGCACTGTTCTCCCGCAGTTTAAGGAACAAGTCCAGCCGGAACAGTATTCACAAGTGCTCTAGTAGGACAGGGAACTAGCCTACATGTTCTAACCAACCATGCCTTGATAGGCATTGCGCTCTGTATACATCAAGAGGACGCAAGAGACAGGAGATGTTTATGAACTTGAGTCTTGAAAGATTGGACGCCACTGTCAGAAATTTTCCCAACTACAGCTTCTGGAAGGTTGTTCTAAGTTCTGATTGCTGTGTGCAGGAAGCTTCTATCCAGGGTTTAAGTTTTGGCATTAGGCAAGGACAGGGCATGAGCCGGAATGGATGTGCTAGATCGTGTTACACGCCGCCTATCATAAGGAGGTGGTAGTATAGCTCGAAGATCTGAAGGGCAATGGCTGGTGTGCATTTTGTACAACACTGTAGCTGCAGCAATCTGTCTCCTGTGATGTAGACTGGTAATAGCCAACTTCTCAAGAGCAATGGCTTCATCAACACCAATAATTTTGAGAGCCTTTCTTTGAATGGAGTCAAGTTGACTGAGGATGGTCTGTGAAGCATTCATCCATGATAAACAGGCACACTCCATGACACTACGCACCTGCGCTTTATAGACAGTGGCCCTACCCTTGATGTCCAATTTGTTTGCGACTTTCCGCATTGCTTCAAGCCTTTGAGCAGCTTTCTTGGAAATGGTGGAGATGTTTTTTGCCCATGCAAGCTTACTGTCAATGGTAACCCCAAGGATCTCAATTTCTTTCTTCACTGCCAGCTTGCTATTTCCAAAGTACAAATCAAGTGTAGATGGACTCCTCTTTCTAGATATCATTGCTTTACACTTTGTTGGCTCGAATGTTACCATCCAGTCAGCTGCCCATGCTTTGATCCTTTCCAGGTCTCTGTTCAGGCTGGCTGCCACTAGGTTACTCTCACTTGGTGATCTTATTGGTGCAAAGAGCGTGCAGTCATCAGCATAAAGGTACATCTCATTCTTACACACATGAACAAGATCATCAATAAAGATGGTCAACAAAAGTGGACCAAGTATTGAGCCTTGCGGGACTGATGCATTGATGGATGATGAGTTAGAAGATTGACCAGAGAGAACAACCTTAATCGTTCTTCCATGAAGGTAGCTTTGTAGCCAGGTTAGCAGCTTTCCAGTTATCCCCTTGGATTTCAGCTTGGCACAGAGTCCATTATGCCAGACTTTATCAAATGCTCCTTTGATGTCCAGGGCAATGACACATACCTCACCGTTCTTATCCAAGTAGGTGTTCCATGTCTGGGAAAGGATGGTAAGAAGGTCTGCTGTGCTATGGTCTGGTCGGAAGCCAAACTGCCTGCTTGAAAAAAGGTGGTTGCGAAGCAGGTAATTTTGGAGTTGTTTCTGGACTGCTGCTTCCATAACCTTGCTGACGACGCTTAGCAGGGATATTGGGCGGTACTTTGGGCGGTAGCTCTGGAGTCTCTCTTGTGTACCGGTGTCACTGAAGCTGTCTTCCACTGGTTTGGGAATACACCACACGAATAGCACAAGTGAAAGAGACGGCACAGAGGACCAGCAAGTTCTGCGCTGCATTCCTTCAGTACCCTAGTTGAAATCTGGTCAGGATCGGATGCTTTGCCAGGCTCAAGTTTCTGCATTATCCTCCGGATGTCCTTGGGCTTGAAGATTATTTTTTCAAGCTTGGTGGTAGAAAACTGCTTGACCCCTGGAGGTTGGTCATCAGCATTTGATAGACGACACTTTTCTGCAAATGCCTGGCAGAAAACATCAGCCTTGTCTCTAGCTGTTGAGTATGCAACTCCATTGTGTTCAATGACAGGAATATCAGAGTGGCCTGTTCTTCCAGAAAGAGAGTTTACTATACTCCACCACTTCTTGCTGCTGAGATCATTGCCAGTTAGATCTTGCCTTAACTTGATGTTGTAGTTTATTTTGGCTTGACTCTCCGCTTGATTGTATTTCCGTCTTGCTAATATAAACTTCTTTCTATTTGCAGGGGTGTTGCGCTTCTTTAACTGACGGTAGACGCAACGCTTTCTTTTTGCAGCATGTCTGCACTTGTCGTCTTGCACCACCCCAGACATGCTTGGCGGTGACGTACCGGTACCGTCAAAATGGGACGTATAGCAGGTCTACATGGGCGTAGCCATATTTCACGTAATCGCCTACGAACCGTTATGGGGTGAATTCGCCTGTTGTTAGGGATCCTCTGTGCAGTATCAGCAGCAGTTTGACGGCGGTTCCTCAGGTGCGTCACTTGTATCCAGCGGTCTTGACGTTGTGTTGTGACGCGCGGGCGACCAGTCCGTGGGCGGTCAGCAGCATCATTTCTTTTTCGATATCGTCTCACTAGAGCCGAAATGGTGTTACGATGGCAGTTGAAGCGTTCTGCAACGTCATGCTGGCTCACGCCAGCTTCCATCATTCCAAGGGCCTGATGACGTTCATGAAGTGACACACGCGGCATGGCGTTGTGCTTTCTGTGCTCAATAAAGGCAAGTTTCGTTTGACTTTTTGGTAGGCCTTACACACAACTTTAAAGAAAACTTAAACTTAACCGAATTCCGATTACGTAATAGCCTGCAGCATGCCATTTGTGAAATTTACACATGCCTACTTCCCACCCCTGCATTACGCAATATTCATGTTATGGGTGAGGTGTCTTATTCCTAACATGTCAGAGGCTCATTCCTGTGAATTTGATGTGTTTGTGATTCCTAGTCACAAAATTATGGCATTTTTTGGTATGCACAGTTTCTTTTGTTGGAGAGTATATTTCTAAGTGAGATATTCAAAGAATTCCACAGCTTGGGCCCTTCATGTTTGACACTTTTTTGGGATAGTGTGGTACGAGCAATAGGTCTGATGAAATTCATTACACTGCCTAGTGTAGTGAAGTGAATATCTTGATTTTTACTAAACATTGAGAAGATAGCGTTAGGCAGTTTTTTGTTGTAAAGCTGGTGCATGAAGGTCCAAAGTTGTAAACAATAAATATCATCGACTTTAAGTGTTTTATGTTTATGGAATTGCTGTGAGCCCGATAATCACTATGGCTAATAATTCTAATGGCCCTTTTTTGAAAGGCAATAATTCTATTGTTTCACCTAATCCACAATTACCCCCATGCCAAAATGCCATAACTAATGTAAGACAAAACTAAGGCATTGTAAAGAGTGAGTAAGATGTTCTGGGGGAAATGGCTTTAAGTTTGTTGATATCACCAATATTTGTAGAATTGACCGAACAAGTATAATTAATTTGTTATTCCAAGAAAGAGATTGATCAATATACAGTCCTAAAAAATAATCACATAATCAGTGTTCTCAATAATTGTTATATCAATGAAAATATTTTGAATATGGAAATTATGTTTTATAATGAAGAACATGAATTTAGTTTTCTTAATGTTCAAATAATAATAACAACAACAACAACAACAACAACAACAACAACAACAACAACAACGACGACAACAACAACAACAACAACAACAACAACAACAACAACAACAACAACAACAACAACAACAACAACAACAACAACAACAAGAAGAAGAAGAAGAAGAAGAAGAAGAAGAAGAAGAAGAAGAAGAAGAAGAAGAAGAAGAAGAAGAAGAAGAAGAAGAAGAAGAAGAAGAAGAAGAAGAAGAAGAAGAAGAAGAAGAAGAAGAAGAAGTCCTTATAGGCAATACACATAAGATGAGTTTTTAAGTTCTTTTTGAAGGAGTCAACAGATTGAGATTCACGAATGTACAGAGGTAAATCATTCCAAAGGCGTGGAGCCACAACTTCAAAAGATCTGTCACCCCAAGAATGTTTAGACTGTTGTTCAGCCAGCAAAAAATTTGCACTGGAACGCACCTTGCGAGAGGGCATAACATTTCAACAAGTCAGATATATATAACGGTGCACAATCATTCAAAGATTTGAAAACGATAAGCAATATTTTATAAATAATACGATATGATATTGGCAGCCAATGCAGATCTTTCAGGATGGGGGTGATATGACATGATTTTCTAGAGAGAGTCACAATACGTGCAGCAGTGTTTTGAATCTGTTGAAGTCGTCGTAGTTGATCCTGTCGAAGTCCATAAAGCAGCGAATTTGCCATATCAAGACGAGATGTTATGACGGAATGCACAATTTGTTCTGTTGATTCATAATTAAGATATTTGCGTAACTTTCCAATGTTCCTAAGGTGAAATGCTGCGGTGCGAGTAACATTTGAAATATGAGATTTAAGTGTCATGTTTGCATCAAAAATAACTCCAAGGTTCCTTGCTTGAGAAGAAGATTGCACATGAGAGTCACCAATAACAATATTTGGAATAGAAATCTTAGATCGTTGTTGACGAGAACCAAATAGCACAAATTCAGTTTTATCATCATTGAGTTTTAAGAAATTTTCTTTCATCCAAATGCGAATATCATGAATACAGTTTTCAAGGCGATTAATTATAGAGGCACTCTGTTGTTGTGATGGTTTGAAAGCTAGATAAATCTGAGTGTTACGAATTGGGTAAGTGTAAATTGGAAACCACTGAGGGCCGAGGATAGATCCTTGAGGTACTGAGTAAGTCAGACGAAAAGGTTCAGAGACGGCATCACGAATACAAACATGTTGAGATCTTTTAGACAAGTAAGAGCGACACCATTCCAGTGCATGGCCATTAATTCCTATATGATGTTTTAAACGTGCAAATAAAATATTATGGTCAACCGTATCGAACGCAGCGCTAAGATCAAGAAGAATTAAGGCAGTTATATTTCCATCATCAAGTGCAGATAAAATGTCGTTGTTGACGCGAAGCAGCGCTGTTTCTATTCCATGGTGTGCTTTATAGGCAGATTGGAAAGGATCGTATAAATTATTTACATGCATATGGTGTGATATTCTATAAGATACAGTTCGTTCTATAGTCTTTCCCAGGAACTTGTGCAATTTTCAAACTGTCAGGAAACATTCCATGAAGCAGAGACTTATTTACAATCAAGGTTATATACGGTACAAAAGCATCAATACATTGTTTTAACAAGAAAGTAGGCACAGGATCAAGTTTGCATGATTTGGATGGTGACTTCATAATTATTCTTCTGATTTCTTCTTCACTTGCAGGTTGAAACAGAGAAATAGATGTGTTCAAAGTTATGTCATTTGTTGTTAAAGAAGAATCACCAGAATTGGTAGTGAAAGATTTGTGAATATTGTCATTTTTCTCAACAAAGAAATTGGCAAATTTATCCGCAAGATTTTTGTCAGAGTCACTGGTGGGTTCCTTTGATTTATGCAATAAGTTATTTACAATTTTGAAGAGTTTTTTCTGATCACTTGAACAGTCGTCAACTTGTGCAGAATAGTGGTCAGTCTAAGCTTGATGAATCAACTTATTTACAATTCCACGTTGTTTACAGTACACTTGTCTATCAATTTCAAGCTTCGATCGGATCCATCTCCTTTCAAGCTGGCGACGAATTTTCCTGGCGGAGCGAATTTCATTAGTAAACCAGGTTTAAAAAGGGTTTATTTTCCAATCTCGGAAATTTAACCAAAACAGGTACTAACAGGTACTTTTATTGCTAACAGGTACTAACAGGTACTATTATTTTTTTCATGATCATGAGGAAGTTTTATCGTGTCATATATATGACCTTCGAATAACCTGCTCTGACCTTTACTTCTAGTCCAAACAGGAAGTTCAAATTCAACACATTCTAACGCAAAATTGATATGTCTTTTGAATATGAAATTGATATTGTTATAATAAAAGATGATACACCTTTGCAAAAAATGATATTGACATCATCGATGATAATTTAATTGAACCGGAACTTCACACAAACACCGCGTGTTCCAACAAACACTTGAGCTCTTGTTTAATACATGAAGTCGTATTAAGTGTGGTAAGACTGTTCCGGTACCAGTGGCAGCAAATTCTCGTGGTACTGTTGTTGTTCACCAGCCCTCCTTGAAAGAAGTTAGCATTTCATTTTATCGTAATATTATTTTGTTGCAGTAACGAGAGAGACAATACTTGTATTATATTTCATTCTGCCTATACTACAATATCTATACAGATTATTTGTTTCCAATCAGACGAAAGGCGGCCCCAGCTAATTGCAACGGAACGGTCGGAGTGGGTGGGGGTGCGGAGTAGCTCATGGTGTCAACTCTCTGACGTCCCCCAATCATAACAAAAATATCCTGCCACTTTGGGGTGGCGGTCGAGGTGTGGGGTGTGGGGCGACACGTAAGTCATGGTTCCAACTCTTTACCGGTTCCCCTCCCAATCATCAACACTTTTGAATGGGCACGACATAAACCAAATAATCCATGGTCTCATTTAATTATAGCGCCACCTGTACCAGCTTTAATATTAATTGATTGCTTCGCATGCTCACGAAATTGTGCAAAATTCAAGACCGTTTTTCTGTCCTGATCCTGAATCAGCATATTGAGTCATGTATAATTGAAGTAATGCCCTTGACATTTTGGTTCTTCAACATATTTAAAATTAAAAAAAAACGAATAAAACAAAAAACTTTCAGAACAACATAACTGTATTTAACATTGTTATTAATTTTTTTCAACATCCTATTTCAGATGAGTCTGAATGCTTTCATGACTATCAAACATGTAGTAGTTGTATAGTTTTTTTTTTTTTCAATTCAGGTGACCTGGTCCCATTGGAAATCGGGATTAATGAAATGGAGATTGAGGAAAATGGCAAGGCACTGTAATTGCTTTTTTGTAATGATAAATTATAGGGATACCTATTTTCACCATAATTATGTTAATGAAATGGGGATTGAGGAAAATGGCAAGGCACTGTAATTGATTTTTTGTAATGATAAATTATTATTATTATAGGGGATACCTATTTTCACCATAATTATGTATAATGTGCGCTGTTATTTCATTTTTATAAACATTTGTTTTATAAATTTCCAGTGACAAGTGACAAGAGCTTTGTTAAATAGTTGTAAGTGTATATAGGCTATTTGATTAATTAAGGATTTGATGACGCATCAATGTCACCATTGTAAATTAATTTATTAACCTAGTTTGTGAAATGCCGTAGGCCCTCTGTGAATGGGGTGCCATGGCCGAGCGGTCTAGTGCATTGGACTTGGGTTCTGATGGCTGAGTCGCCAGAATGTGGGTTCGAATCCTCACCGCGGCCTTGAGCAAGGCACTTTACCGTAATTCCTTCTCTTCACCCAGGAGTATAAATGGGTACCTGACAACAGCTAGGGAAGTAACCTGCGATGGACTGGCATCCCATCCAGGGGGAATGGAAATATTCTCAGTCGTTTCATGCCAACGAAACCGGAGATAAACACCGGCCTGATGAGCCAATGGCTCGGGACAGACTTTATTTTGTTACTATGTGAAGCAAAAGTAATGTTGTGTCTTCTTTTCTATACTATTACTAGGAACAAAGAAAGTTCAGATTCAAAAAAACATTTATGTCAAACGAAAACATCCGTGCAGATTTATCGGTAAATTGTTT
This sequence comes from Zoroaster sp. YZ-2022, assembly GCA_029582265.1. Classification (NCBI taxonomy): domain Eukaryota; kingdom Metazoa; phylum Echinodermata; class Asteroidea; order Forcipulatida; family Zoroasteridae; genus Zoroaster; species Zoroaster sp. YZ-2022. The sequence continues at coordinate 17,326,861 of CM055826.1, forward strand.
GTAAATGCATCCATACTTTATAAGAATGAAGATATATCGAAAGAAACTAACTTGTGAAAGTTTCAGTTTATTTCGTTAAGTCATTAGAGGAAAATAGTGCATTCAGATGTGTTGGCATGCATATTCTAATGTGGAAAATAGATCACGGTGGAGATACATTTCAAATTGTTATTTATTTCACGTTTTCTCAGCATAAGAGACGGTATCAAAAAGTTAACATTCTTGTATGTAAATATTAACATAATTATAACAGCAACTCTACTGAAATTTCGTTTTTCTTCAGTTCATTATGGCAGGAATCTTACGTTTAGTCTGGTAAGATATAACTTCTTATACACTGGAGTGATGTTATAATAAGAAGGGGGTTTACAAGTGCCCTTCAAAACACAGGGTATTAAAATAAGGCCACTGTTGTCAAATTTATTCTGTCATGGTAATAATATAATAATAATAATAAGACGATTCTTATATAGCGCAGATCACCGTGAGGTCCCTATGCGCTTGAGAAAAAGAGAAAGAAAGACAAGAAAGGAGAAACTAGTTTGCAATTCAAGTCTTCTCCACACAGTCAAAAGTTCACAAAGGACACTGAAAAAATGAGAGAATGAAAGAAGCTGAGAAGGCAGAAAATTAAATTAAATTAATTTAACTGTGATAACATTGATTGAACAGATGTGTTTTAACCCGGGTTTTGACATGGTATTGACATGAGTTGACCAGTATGCAAACCACTGCATGGTGTAGTTTTTTAACACAACGGAATAATTTCGGATGAACAATTGGATACTTTTGATACGCTGAGTTGGCAGCAGACTTACTGGTAGATTGGTCCCCTATCTTTAACCTCTCAAGGATAGAGACAGGCTCTGGGCGTACCATTCAAGTGGTTTTATTGGATACATTGTGACAAATATCTGCTTTGAGGCTCGCTCGCGAATGAACGCTGCACTACGCGCGCGTACTTTTGCCATCCAAAGATCGCTGGAGATATTTCGCCTGGATGCCCATCATCACGCGCAAGGTCAAAGGTGAAGCTCGTGGAAAATCAAATGGCGGCCGCGGCCGGTATCTGGCGTAATGCACAAGCCTCAGAGCATGACGTCAGATCTTCAGGCCAACTTTTATACTGGTTCTTTTCCATTGTTTTCAATAATATCGTGCACATGTTCAGAATTCCGGGAAAATAACCGGTAAGTCTGCTGCCACCAGCGTCTCAAAACTCTCCCATAGAAGGTATATATACCTGTATATATTAAAAATTATTAATAATAATAATTAGGAAGATAATATTTCAGCAATAATGAAATGATCTTCAAGCGTGAACTGATATAGGGGCCTACTTTTTTCCAGAAACGCACTAAAAAAAACAGAAAAATCTGAAGCCAAATACAGCCATAATTTTTAGCATACAGTTGAAGTTAATGATCAAGTACTACGGGTGTAAAGCCCATAGTACCTAAAACTAAACTATGGCAAAACTCCACTTTCTGGCTTCATTATTTGTCCATAGTCCAAAGATTGTTTTTCAATAAAATGAGCTCGCAATCTGACATGTACCATGTTGAACAACAGCAGCGAAGACGGACATCCCCGTCCATTTTGCCTATACATCTTTCGAGGATTTTTATAGACGTAGTCCACATGATCAGTATGCAAATTAGACGATTGTTGAGTGAAATGGTCCATTGAGCCCCATCACTGCTTTGACCGATTCCCTAATATGCTAAATACAATCCACCTCCTTGACAAGGTTGTCACACATGACACAAGATGAGAAAGAACATGCAGATAACTGAGTGTTGTGTTCGAAATGTGAATTAGGCCTATAACGTAAAAAATACATTGATAAATTCATCATCCAGTGACAGGTGTTCAAAAATCAATATGGCGAGCACCACAATGATAATTCTTGTTGAGTGTCTAAGGCCAAAATAGAAAGTTTCTTGTTTCTGGTTGAAATCGGTGGGCGGGGTGACGCCCACATTTACATACTTGAGCATGTACTCTGTACATGTGTATGCATAATATGGATCTGTGCACAGGAGTTCGGATAGCCAAACGGAGCAAAACTATGCGACCAAACCGTTCCGACGCGAATGTGAATAAGTCGTTAAAAAAACACAGCGCGGCAGAATTCCAATCGATCCAGCAGTGTTGGCTGCAATTGGACATCCTTTCATAGCCAAAAAAAAAGAAAACTTAAAAATACCGAGGCACGGGTCTTAAGCGACGTGCGCGGAGACCAGAAACCGCGCGGAGACTTATAATAATTAATAATTTATTCATTTCTAATGCGCAAATTCCATAAAGAAATGTTCAAATGCGCAGTACATGTACAATAAAATTCCAAATAGAAAAACTTATTTAGACTATACACTTACATACAATTTAAAAAGAATCGATCATTTAAGCATGTGACATAATAATAGATAAAAGTTAAATATATATACACCATGACACAAAACAAAAAACAAAAAATGCATAGAACATCCACAGCAAAATGACAATCAAATTCAATACTAAAACTAAAAATTAAGATTAGACACCACAAATTATTACACAACAAATTTCTAATAAAACCAATTAAACTATAAATAGTTTACATTCAAATTTAACACTACAACAAAAACCCGCAATTTATTCACACAACATATCCTGCACCAAATAGCACAATCCCTCTTCATAGCGATCAGTAAAAAGCAATCCCAAAAAAATGAGTTTTCAACAAAGATTTAAAAGTATCTATGCTATCTGCTTTCCTAATATTAATCCAGAGCATTCCAGAGCTTAGGGGCAGCATACTCAAAAGCACGGTCCCCTAAAGTAACTTTAGTACGATACCCAGGGTAGCTCAAAAGAGTGTCATCATTAGAACTACGAAGACCATAACGAGACTGAGGCTTCTTAGTAATGAGTTGACTTAAATAGTAAGGAGCAAAACCATAAAAAATCTTATAAGTTATCAGAAGAATCTTAAAATTAATCCTCAACCTAACAGGAAGCCAATGTAAGTCAATTAATAATGGCGTAATATGACAGAATTTATATGAGTTGCAAACAAGTCGAGCGCAGGAATTCTGCACACGTTGAAGCTGGTTAATTAGACTATCCGGTAAACCATATAAAAGGCTATTACAATAATCTAAATGACTAGAAATAAAAGCATGAACCAATGTTTCGGTACATTCTCTAGACAAATATTTTCTAATGCGTCTAATATTATGTAGAAAATAAAATGCTGAGCCACAAGCCTTAATAACATGAGATTTCATAGACATGTGAGTATCAAACCATGAGCCTAAATTACGAGCTATGGGGACAGGAGTTATTATAGACTCCCCAATCTGAATGCTGGGAAGATTAACCTTATCTAGCTGTTGACGTGTGCCAATGATCATGAATTCGGTTTTATTATCATTTAACATCAGCCCGTTAGTTCGCATCCATGTACGTAGGTCATGAATACAACCCTCCATTGCAGACAAAGCTGCCACCCGATCATCTACAAGATTAGGGGGAAAAGAGAGATACAGCTGGGTATCATCGGCGTAACAATGAACATGTGGGAGATGAGTTTTAACAATATCAAACAATTGACTAGTATACAAAGTAAACAACAAAGGTCCTAAACAAGAGCCCTGCGGAACGCCCCCTTCCAGTTCAAATTGCTGAGAAAGTTTGCCGTTAACAGAGACCCGTTGTGATCTGTTAGACAAATAAGCACTAAACCATTTAAGGGCATTACCATGAATGCCAAATTTTTGCTGAAGAGTGTTAATTAAAATATTATGATCCAATGTGTCAAAAGCAGAACTTAAATCAAGTAAAACTAATAATGAAACATGTTGTCTATCCATAGCCATTAACAAGTCATTCTTAACATTCAATAGAGCTGTCTCTGTACTATGAAACTTACGATAAGATGACTGAGCAATAGGATACAAATTATTAACTAATAAATGGGACTGTAATTGACTTGCAATAGCCCGCTCCACCAATTTAGACAGAAATTGCAAATTACTGACACGTCTAAAATTCTCCACCTTTAAGTCCATGCCAGGTTTTTTAAGTAGTGGAAACACCAAAGATGATTTCCACACTGCAGGAAAATGGCATGTACTGAGAGATAAATTGATAATGTTGGTAATAATAGATAAGAGAACATCTAAACTGTCAACAAGAAGCCTAGTAGGAATTGGATCAAGGATACAACATTTCTTACTCGAACCTAAAATAAGCTTGCGAACACAGTCATCAGAAAGACTTTCAAATTCGGAGAGAATACTAACACCGGCACAGTAGGTGGTACATTACATACTGGCAAGTAGGTCTCGTTACGTAGCTTTAACTTTATATTGACAACCTTCTGGACAAAATAGGTACCCATTTCATCAGCCAGCTGCGAATCATTTGTATGTGGAGGCAACAGGGAGGTCTTGTTAAGGCCAAGTAGAGACCTACTTGCTCTGAAAAGCTTTTGTTGGTCACTACTGTTTTCATTTATGAAATTTGTATAATACTCTTGCCGAGCACAATTCATTAAGTAAGTGACATAATTTCTCTTAACTTTAAACAAATAGAGGTCCAGTGGAAGATTAGAACGCCTCCAAATCCGTTCCGCTTTTCTTCTATCATGAATAGCCTTTTTAATCTGATCATTGAACCAGGGCACGCGTGATCGCACAGTGATGGTTGTAGTTTTGACTGGAGCATGATGATCAAGAACCCCACACAATGTCTTATTATAAGAAGCGGCAAGACAATCAAGATCATCAGATGAATATTGGTTTATGTTTTTGCAAAGATCAGAAGAGAGAATATCATTCTTAAACTGCTCCATATCAATGCCTCTGATCTCTCTTTTACTGACGAGGATGATTTACTACGTTTTAAGTTGCACAACACAGCATAATGATCCGAGAATAAATAATCACATATTGGGGTGTCCTGAATAATACATTCTGAGATGCGGGTAATTATCAAATCCAGCGTATGTCCTTGTATATGTGTCGGCTTGTTCACGTGCTGCTTCAAGCTCAGTGATTCAAGGAGTTCAGAGAAACAACGTGTATCATGATTCTCAGCCACATCGACATGAATGTTAAAGTCACCAGTGATAACAAGTGGTTCACTTGAAAGTATAATAGTCCAAATAGTCTGAAAATTCCATAAGGAAAACAGGCATAGTGACTTGGTGATTAGGTGAATAGGGCGGCCTGTAAATAACAACAAGCCTGAAGGATTGCGAACCAGATCCGACAAGCCACTCAGAAAATTCAAAGGATTGTCGTTCATCTGCAGCATGTTTTTTAACCTCCATACTGTCACGTAAAAGAAGAGCAGTGCCACCACCAGATCGACTGCCGCGTGGGTGATCAACAAGCTTGAAGCCTGAGGGAGTTGCCTCGGATCTATGCGTATCATCAATACCCTTTAACCATGTTTCAGTTAATGCAAAAATGTCAGCACTACTGGTGAAGACATAATCAACAAAATCAGCGGTTTTATTTTTCAGTGACCGAATATTCAGCGTGCACAACTTCAAATGATGACCAATGTGATCGATAATAGCATCAGGAGGTAACAGGGGAACACTGACCAATGTCCGACTAGATGTTAAGATTTTTGGCCGTAGAGCGAAAGAAGGCCTATCTGTAATCATCATCATCATCATCATCATCATCATCATCATCATCATCATCATCATCATCATCATCATCATCATCATCATCATCATCATCATCATCATCATCATTATTATTATTATTATTGTTATTGTTATTGTTATTGTTATTGTTATTATTATTGTTATTGTTATTATTATTATAATAATTGTTATTATTATTATATCTACGTTGACCGGCACGTCTCCCTCCATATCTAAGAATGCCGTTAGTTTTAAGCGCATGAAGTATGACACAGTTCTTCAAATGCCGAGAAGAAAAACGAAGACTTATAAGATTATCACGTGAGTATGTGCGACGCGTCACTGAACAAGATAGGCCAGCTGATGTCAATGGAAACGAACTAATACCTGTCAAATCAAGAGCCATATCGTTGTTTTCACAGCACAAGGTCCAAGATTCAGTGAAACATCCATACAAACAGTAAAAATAATGTCAATACGTAGATAGTGGCTGTATAGCGTAGCACGGGTAGGAATAACGGCTCAATACAGTTCACAGTCACAACACATAACGATGTAAAAAACAGGAACTCAGCATAACAATAAATCACAAATACCATCAACCATAACGAGAACTTCATAGATATGCATGCAGTGCAGTAAAATAGACGAATTCCAAGATTTAAACAGGACCGATCAGACGAAGTTAAAATGGCAACTGACCCAGTAAGCGCCCTCACTTATGTAAATATTCAACATTTATACGGAATGACTTACCTACATGATGTCCCCCTGAATGGATTACTATTTCCTTCCTTGATTCGTAAGTCCGTGGTATGCCAAATACCCGTTGCATTTAGCTAAGCAAGAAACTAATGTATTCGACTAACATTGGCATTGCACTATGCGGGAAATTGAAAAAGGGCTAGATTTACGAGTATGGAAGCCATATACACTGCAAAAACTGTGGTGTTAAAAACTACACCATTGGTGTTTATATTAGGCAACTCGCACAAGATGGAAGAATAAAGTTGACACCACTAGTGTTATTTTAACAACTCAGTTTTTGCAGTGTACACAACACGCATGCCTGTTGAAGATTTTGACCTCAGGTTAAGATATTGGGAATTAATTCTGCCTGATGATCTTTCATTTGTGAATATGAAGTAAAATCGTCTATATTTATTTGGATGGACAGCACTTAATTTAAGAAGCACGGTTCGTTGAATCGGTCAATGCTGAGTATCAAGGTCTTTCCTCATTGATGTTTTGGAACAAATATTATTGAAGCTGTGCATAACATCTTAATGTCTATACAACCATTTGCGATCCATATTTGTGTAGACTACATCGCCAAAAATGAGTGTTTGTCTCTACAGCAAAAATAGAACAAAGCTGTGTTTTCCATTTCTTTATATATTTAAACCTTTTTAGATAACAACGTGCATTGACCCCATGATTGCAGTATTTTCTTCTTATGGTTTCCTATTGGGCGAGGAATTGCCGCTGTAATAATATTGGATGAGATAATTAAATAAAACGTACACTTAGCTGGGGCCACCTGGGGATCGATTAGTAACTGGTCTTGGATGATTGGGGCATCACCAAACTCTATCCGCATTCAATCGGGATTTTCGTTCAATGAGACATTTTGGCCAAGTACTTCTGGCTGCAGGTCCTTATACGGTGCACGGATGTGAACGTGCATTACCTTTCATTATTTTGAAACTATTGTAAGTAATCAAACATTTGAATGGCTGTCTGGTACATAGACTCCAGTCAAACGCAACCTTCAAATTGCATTATATTGCCACATACTTCTTATTAGATTCCTTTTTTTTTTTTCATCAGTACTAACAAATCACTCAACATACATTAGGCCAACAAAAAAGTCCCCGGTTTCTGGTCATAGGTCGGCTTCAAAACCGGTGCGGTGACGCGCTTATTATTATTATTTTTTATTTTTTATTTTTTTATTTACAAGTGAAATACGTGACATGTATACGCGGTTATTGGAACTAGACCACATTTCTCATACACAAAGGGTATGAGAAATGTTTTGTGAATTTAACAATAGTGTAGGGGCTTACTGACTGACTATTACTTTTTCGATACGTCTTGATTTCCACGATAATTTTAACTGCGCAATCATTTCTCATGGCAATCATTTCGCAAGACTTCTCTTTGTTTACGTAGCGGAACCGCAAGGGAATAATTAACTCATGTCAGTTTCACTGCGTGGCGCGCGCTGCTTACAGTAAATTTATAAAAAAGGTTAACATTTGTTGGGATGGGGTTTACAAAAATAGCTACAAAACCACTCAAGCCTGTTAATCTTTAAAGCCCGTTATTTTGTCTCACGTTATGTTTAGGGTCCAATAGAAGCTAGAATAGCAGTTGTTGACGTCATGCTGTTGATTATCGGACTAGTACATTTAGTTCAGTCAGTGAGGAGTTCCTTTTACGCTTCACGGATTTGTTGCGGTGGAGATAAGTTTATTCAAGGCAGTGGTTTGCATACGGTAAAGAAAAGACAACAAATAAAGTGATTTTTTTAATATTTTTTATTTGATCGCGTTAATTTGTAGACTTCGACTTCAGATGAATGATTATCATAAGATTGTGTACAAAAGTAACCGGCGATGGCCTCCAATCGACCTATCCTATAAAAACGTGGGTGTTCATATAACACCAGTAGTGTTAATATAATTAATCCATGGTGTTTATAATTAATCCATGGTGTTTATTATTAATCCATGGTGTTTGTTATTTGGTGAGTTGCCCATTATGAACACTACTGGTGTTGGTGTACTTTTTGAAACACCCCATTTTTGCAGCGAATAATTGTTTCCAGCAAACGACTCGAATGGTTGAAGTCGGAGCACGACATACTGCGATGCACCGCAGACACCGAGAGTCTCCCAGTTACGGTAACAATATATTTAAGTAAAGACCATTTGCAGTGACACCATGTAAAAGATTCTCTTTTAAGTAGTTGGTCACAACTCGACGTTTCAATCAGTATGCTCTGATCATCTTCAGGATAATATATTTGGACTGTAGATGGCGCCCTATATATCAAGAATGTCGCCTTGTATAATGTATGATACTCTGACTGGGTGCTACATTGCAAGTGATATAGGTTGTACGCAATGCGTCTGATGTTATATGACTAACCTTTAAAAATAGTATTTACTGCAGTAAACGGTGATCTAAACCACAAATGCAATAACTAATCACTGTTACCTAAAGCTATAAATTTACGGACACACGTCCCCTTTGAACCCCCACCCGGTTCCGCCAATGTTATTCAAAATAAGCGCATGACCTTCATAAGGAGGTTGTGCTAGATTGGATCTGCCATATTAACCCTTTCGATCCCACGGGCTCTAAAAAGAGCCTTTGTTGTGATACGCTTCGATCCCGTGGGCTCTAAAAGTTGCCGGGAATCGTCATGCCCTTGACGCCCAAGGCTACTTAATTCACCACCTGAAAATGCTTCAGCGTTTGTTTGTTTTTGGCGCCCTCTATTGACAGGAATGAAGCGTTTAAAAGTTCATAAAAGAAAAAAGCGCGTCACTAGCACTTTGCGGTTTTCCCTGCTAGTAGCGCTAGCGTCCACTCGCTTTCCACAACGGTCAGTTTTTTAGCTGCAATCATGATGGAAACGGATATAAATGATAGCATTTTGGCTGAGAGTTTGGCAGACAGTGGCTCAGAATCGGATGACGAAGTAACGGATGACGACAGCACATTAGAACTTCCAGAGACATTTCACGAGGTAAATCACAGTAAAAAAGTGAATAACTAACAGTTAACGTTACTCTTCCCGGCCCAATGCAAACTAATGTAATTCAACGATATTTCCTATAGCGTAAATATTGGATGCATTTTTTTATATGCTCAAGGGGGTTACAACTGTTGGAGTTGAGGAATGTAAATTTAGAAAATGGATCCCTTGAATAGGAGTGACCAAATCCCCACACCCTGGACTGGGGCAAAAAAGTCAGGCACAAAGTGCTCAAGTGAAAATGTACAATTTGTAGTAGTTTGTTGGGGTTATTTGTATTCATTGAAACAGCAAGTTGATGTATAGATATAGCATATAAATTTTAACATCCACCCATAGCCGGTCGTGCTATTTAGCGTCAACAAGCTGAAAATGCACTCTTAACGTTAGTCTCAAGCTTCCAAAAGAAGAACGTCCCACATTAAAACAAAAATTTATCGGCAACGAGTTTTGGAGAGTGGATGGAGGCCGCCATATTTCTTTTCTCAGCACAATATTCATTTTGCGCATGACCCCCTGTGGCCTGTGCACATGCAGCAAAGTAGCATTGAGATATTGTATTTACAAATGTAGGACCGAGATTAATCCTCCTTTGCCTTGTTTTTCTGTTGCAGCCTATACCAAGGTGACAGCCGGCCGAGATCAAGGAGGACGACAGGAAAGTTAGATTTCTGATCCGGTTGGGAACGAAGAGACCATTACGAGTGTGGGACTGTGCAGTTCACTGGAAATTCTGGCCCCACCGGCGACTTTGCCACACTGTCGGCAGTGGAGATCTTCAAGCTGTATTTTTGTCAACTCGTGTGGGATATGCTCGTCGATTAGACTAATCGCTATGCGCAGTAAACAATAGACTCAAATCCTGATCAACAATTCTCCTGGCACCCAACCAACATTCCAAAAATGATGGCATTTGTGGCACTTCTCATTGCTATGGGCATCAACAAATCCTTTCAATACAAGATGTACTGGTCGACATCTGAAATTCTTCACATCCCATTCTATCCGTCGATTATGTCCCGTAATCGGTTCAGTTCAATTCTTCGGTTTCTGCACATCTCCAATAACCAAATTCCTCGTAGAGCCTTGGCTAAACGGGACAAACTTTCCAAAGTTCGGCCCTTGATAGAAGTCCTCGTCCCAAAGTTTCTCAACCTGTATAACCCTGTGCAGAATCTGTCTCCAGACGAGAGTATGTTGAAATTCAAGGGATGCTTAAGTTTTGTTCAGTACATGCCGAGAAAACCTATCAAACGGGGTATTAAAGCCTTCTCCCTGAACGAGTCCAAAACAGGATACACGTGTGCTTGGAAACTGTACACAGGAGCTGACGACACCCAAACTGTTTATGATGCAGACCTACATGTAGATTCCAAGTCACCAGACTGCCATCCACCAAACTCGACAGTTGCAGGAAAAGTCGTTATTGATCTGGTCCATGGACTTGAGAATAATGGACACGTAATATATTGTGATAATTACTATACTAGCCCAGCTCTTTCAGCTAAACTTTCTAAACTAGGATTCGGATGTTGTGGAACTGTTCGTTACACTACACAGGGAATACCCAGGCCGCAAACCCAAAAAACCATAAAATGAAGAAAGGAGATGACCCATTGTTTTTGGTGAAAGGTGGGCAATTGTGTATCGTTTGGCAAGACAAAAAATCTGTAACACTTTTAACTAATGTAGGCAAAAGTGATTTGTCCAAAAAGCAAATTCGGTATAATAAGAGCACAAGTGGATTTCGTGATGTTATGAAGCCCAATTGTATTGAAGATTACAACAAAAACATGGGTGGAACTGATCTTGCTGACCAATGTTTTCAGTACTACAATCATACACACAGAAGCTTGAAATCACCATTATGGTGGAAAAGAGTTTTTTTCCATATGCTGAATATCTGTATTGTCAATAGCAGAGTAATATTCACCAGCATAGCAGGGAACAAAAATGTCAGTAACCTTGATTTTCGTATAGGGATTGTACAGGGCTTGCTGTTGGGTTGGGAACGTAACGCAACAAGTCAGTTGAGATACCATATTCCTATCGAGTTGACAGGGCAACAGCACTATCCTGGCAAAAACCCCAATGGAAAGAAACGCGACTGCATTGTTTGCAGTAACCGCAAATTAGGCAGGCGAAAACAAACAAAGGTGATCTGTAAACAATGTACACAACCTATGTGCATAGTTCCTTGCTTTGAGAAATACCACACCACTTAGTAAATCTGTACTATTTGCCTCCAACCCCCCCTCCTAATTCAATGTTGGGAAAGGTCGGACACGCCGCAGATTACAGTCCAAACCAACATTGAATTGGGGGCGGGGTGTTAGCATGGATTGTGATGTATGTACACTGAATACAAGCAAATGGTTCATTTCCAAGAAGAAAACCAAAAAATCCCCAAAAATCTCATCCAAGTTATTGTTTTTCACATGGAAAAGAAATCTGATACATGTACCGTATTTGCATGTATTTATTACAAATTCTCTGAAATATCACCTATTTGTATTACTTTTCTTCATTGTAAATACTGATCTAATTATTTCATTGTTTTGCTGTTACACTTACAAAATATTTTCCTCCATTTGTATACTCATTTTTACCATCAGTTTTACATACAAATATATCTGAGCCATTTGGTATGTACAGTACACATGTAAAAAAAAGTGTCTATCACTGCAGAGTGAGGGCGCACTTCAATGAAATTGTGAAAAACCCACTGGTGCTGAAGTGACATTGGGCTCCTAATTGCTGTGGTAAAGAAGGGTACTCTCTTACATAAGTGGCTGGTAATGAAAGGGTTAAAGGCAAGGCACAGCATTAGAAATTACCTCATAGGCCTAACTAAATTATAAAATTTATATCTGAAAACTGTAGATTTGGTAAATATTCCAATCAAACACAAAATATTATGTTAGTTCACACATGACACAGACTCTGCGTTTCACACACAACACAGGCGTAAATCCCAGGGCTGATGGGGGATATATCCCCCCTCCCCCCTCCCCCTTTGCCTGGGGGACGGTCAGTAGAAATATCCCTCCATTGTTCATGGGGCAAAAATAATAAGCGAATAATTCGTGAATAATTCGTTGTTTCTTTGTCCGTTTCGGTATAATCTTTATTATAGCCGTGGGATCCTGATTGCATATTGTGCTTTGTAGTACTTCGTTGTACATTATGCACACAAATATCAATATCATTTCCAAAACAGATTTACGGCATTATTTCTTAACTCAATTCTAAAAGGAAAGCATTTTCATATAAAAGCGTTTTGACAACATAATCAATTTAATATATATTATGTTTTTATTTGTTTATATAATATGTTTTTGGGGATGCTGGTGTCAATGTTCTATTTGTTCAATTTTCAACAGCATACATTAATTCCGTCGTCGGCACTGCAGTCCGCCACCCTCCTATGCTGACCAACCGCCTATACGCTGAACAACCGCCTTCACACAATGAGGTGAGAGCTGGAATGGTAGCTTGGACGCCATCCTCTATGCAAATCCAGATTTCATATACGGCTGCAAGTGCGGAAGAACAGGCGCCGGTCACTGATGACGCTGACAGCCAGATTACAGTATCAGAGTGCACAATCGTCCCTATAGCTGACCCCCTGACACGAGGCAAGCTGACCATGTTAACGGTGGAATAGAGAACGAACAATCATATCAACTCCAATTTGTACATAGACGATAACCAAATGTTCTAAGCCGCAATGTCAAAATAGATTATTTTCAATAATTCCTGTTTATTTTATGTGAACTATACATGTGGTAATGTTGCTGGAGTTAGGTTGGAAGAGCCATCCTGAGAAATCATCATCCGTGCAAGTTCTCCAAAATGTAATATCATGCCTACTCAATTAATGCAAGAAACTGACGTGGCCAATGAAGTCCGTTGAATGTAAATCTTTAGTTATGTCTTCTCCGTGCGAGTATTATTTTTAATAAGATTTTTTTGAATGAGATTGATTTAATGTCAGTGTCATTCAATGGCAGGGGTCTTCATTATTATTTAATAAAAGTCTGATTGAGCGTACGTATGGCTAGTGCTGATTAAATGTATATCCCTTAACCGTGGCTTATTATGCTAGACAGTTCATATGAATTGCAAATCGCACAGCCAAATATTAAAATGAGGAAAAAATAACATGTTGTTGCTGTACTTTAGACCTAACAAAAAGCTAATTATTAACGAAGTTATGAACAGACAAATTATTCGTTTCATTTAATCGTACTATGATGAGAGGGTTATATCAAAAAAGGTCATGCAGGTTAGGTATGTACCAGCTTAATGCATACGTACAATTCTAGTGAGGATGCAGAAATTTGTGGTTGCTAACATTAATTGACAAATATATTCTAGTTGAGAGGAATAGTCCGGTTATAGCGTGTGACTGCTTTTTGATGGACTCACAAGGTCTGCACGTGACATTTTGGAAGAAACAAATTAATTTTCTGGTATGTTAATATTATTTATCTGTTTTCATGCATTTTTTCATTGGTTATAAACAAGGGTTTCAGTTAGTGCAATCATAATCATTATCATCAGATTATAGAGTTGTAAATGTCGTGGCCGAGCGGTCTAGCTTACCGGACTCAAGTTCTGGTGTTAGCAACAGAATGTGGGTTCGAATCCCGGCCGTGACACTTGTGTCCTTGAGCAAGACACTTAACCATAATTGCTTCTCTCCACCCAGCGGTTAAATGGGTACCTGTGAGGGCAGAGTTGGTTGATTAGCCCTATATGCGCTGTAATGGCAGCAATTGAGCTGTATACTCCCCAGGGAGCTGAGATGGTTTTAGGAATGATTTATGAGCCTTATGAGCCTTATGAGCAGGGGTAATAATATGCGCCTTGAGCACCACTCAGCTGGTGGATACGTGCGCTATATAAGTCCACACATTATTATTATTATTATTATTATTATTATTATCATCAAAGAGTTATTTGCAGACAGTAATTAATTATTTTCTATTTATTTATATATTTTATACCTATAATCAGTCAGATAAAGATATCAAATTTCTGGGCCAGACAGATTACTATTGTTTCAAAATAAAATAATAAATAATATGAAGACCTCAATGGTTATAATGTTAAAGCTTTAGATTGAATTTTACTTTAAACTTAGAGAAATTATGCTTAATTTCAATTGTGTGAATTTCAATCTTAATTTTTAACTAAGCAAGTAATTGATGTTATGAAACAGTTATTAAACATCATGTCTTAAATGCTGTATGTAATCTACACAACTTGTTTATTTGTTTACGGGTACGGCCAAACCAAACGAGGTTCTTTGACAAAACGAGGTTCTTTGACAAAAGGCAAAACTAATTCAAGTGACCATTTTACAGAAACCTGTTATTTTGATTAAGCTGTTTTTTATTGCTCAAACGACAGGGTCAATTGATTAACACATGTGCAAACGATGCTTTACCATCCTATAGGAAGAAATTGAGTTTCTGTATCGCGACACAGAACAGCCGACGTAGAAGATGTAGTATTGCAGAGACAAATATTGAAACGCACAATATTGTCTCGATCAACAGGGCATGGATTCAGAATGCTAGTTTTAAAGTCAGTGACTGAAAATAATACAAGGTCATATTACCATGGCTGCTGCATAAATGAGCCAATACTTTTCAGTCACTGTGTTCATCTTACTAGGACACCTATTGAAAGTCTGCTCTGAGCATGACGATATTTTCCCTTTTAAAATAAACTTGTTGTCTATTTCTCCGCAGTAACATAATTTTATTTAAAAAATAAGTCCCTGTGAAAATGGCGGGCCCCGACGAACCAGGCATCAGGCAACGACATATCAATTTATTAAGCACTACTCACCCATGTCAAGGCTCCATGGTCAACCCCGTTTATCTGATGGGGATCTTTCAGCTGATTATGGCCCTCATTATCGGTGTGATTGGCATGATGTCGTCTTCCAGGTCCTGTAAATTTAGTATCATGTGGATTTATTTCTCCATTGCACTTTGGGTAAGTTTGTTGACGTCCTGTCCTACTCCCCAATTCTTTCCCCAAAAGGTAAAGGATCGATTTGGTAATTTAAAAAAATGGTATGAAGCTAATTATGACATCACTCTTCCATATGAATAATTAAGTTTAGGTGTTCTCACTTCAATAATTTCGAGGTCAGTATAAATACACGGTATATAAATAGTACAAAATATATCGTATGTCCACTTTGTTCTTATTAACGACAAAACGTAATACGCTGAAACTTTCGCAGGGTGGCTATTTAATGCATATCTTGATTCAAATAGCGTAAGCATACTCGAAAATTATTTTGCCTCTGACATTGCTGTCCCTTCCCTTTAAAACTGTTGTTTATTACAATGCATCCATCATTATTTCCACCGGTTATTTTCTCACATTACTCTCAAATTAGTGTCGCTGGTGTCGTCGTCGTTGTTGTGGTCGTTTTTGTCATCGTCTTCGCCGTGTCTCATTCGTGTCCCAATGGTTTAATTTTCAATAGCCCTGAAGGCTAAGTCTTAAAAGTAATACTAATACTAAAGATAGTATTTAATGTTTTTATTGGAACAAAACACAAGAGAAACTGATTAGGTATATAAATACATTGTTTGGAAAGAAGATAGAAAAATGTTCTAGAGCAGGACTTCAACATTAGACCTTCAGGTTAACGTGCTGGCCCTGTTCCAACTGAGCTATCCAGCCCTGTAATGTTGGCGGTATTCCTATTTTGTCAATATCTTCAGGAGTGCTAATTTATTTCTTAATTTTTCACATACAATTTTTAGGCAGAATATCGTTATTACTGGCTGCAATTTGCATTCATAATATATACACATTTAAACAGATTGATTGGGTTTCGATTTGTTTCTAGTACATCGTGACAACTTCTATAGGCCTTTCACCCACGAGACGAGGGGCAGAACAATGCAGTATCAAGTACATGAAGAAAATGGTGAGTTAGATTTAAAACAAAAATCATGTTATTATTTCAAAAAGAGGACTTCTGATAAAAAATAAATTATCTTTACCTTTTATGGTTTTAGATTAGTTGAAAATGATGCATTTATTTTGGAACTGTGAAGTGGCAAATGTGACCGAATAGCACAGAAAACATGTTGGATCATTTTGTACATTATACTATAACCATACATAAAACATTTCCCAATATTGAATAGAGACCATATGTACATGTATTGTTCAATTTATTTCGTCTCCCACTCCCACTCCATAGGGCCCTGTCATGGCCCCATAGCAGACAAATAAAGACCGAATAGTACAGAAGACATTTTTGATCAATGTATATCATTTTGTACATTTAATTACTCTACCCAAAATATTTCGCAAAATGTAGACATTAATTATACATTTATTGTTCAATTTATCTGGTTTTCTACACCATAGTGCCCCTGCCATAACTAGCCACGTGGTAGGGCCACTATCTCATAAATGATACTTCTTCAAGTCTGTAAATAACATGAGTTAAAATGCCATTATTTGCATATATAGGCTAAATGACAATCAAGTACGCCAAGGTGCAGGTGCATGGTAATAACAAAAAGCCAAATTATTATAAAGCTAGCAATCTTCCTAAGTGCTGTCCCACCTATAAATAATCTTAATGTATTTGTTGCTAATATTTTCTCGAGGACAACACAGCATAATCTGAAACTTTCACAGGCCGGTTGTCCAATGCATTATCTTGATTCAAACACAATATTAAAGCACATTCCCAGAAGCAATTTTGCCAACGTTACTAATGATCTACTGTATCTTTGGATTCCATTCTACAGATGAAATGTTACAGAATGATGTGTGTGGTGGGTCTCATGTTGGTTGTTGGACTCATAGTGGTGGAGCTCATTGGTCTATTTCGAGAGCCTGAGGAAATGGAGGTAAAAATAAACAGTGGGGTACATTTTGTGTCAACCTGGGGGTTGTTCAAGTGTCAAATTTCAACAAACACCTATTAAAGTCACCCGTCCCTACCGCGACCCCCAACCCCTACCTCTTGGGATGAGACTGAACGCATGCTATATTCAAGTTCAAGTTTATTTTATTCCCACTTTCACATCAATATACTCTCGCAATTTGTTGATTTTAATCGAAAACCTAAGTACACAATTGTCCTAAATAATCTAACCTTTAATTTGTGTATTTTTTGTATTTATTATTGTTTTTTCAGTCAAGGCTTGCATAAGGCAATATGTACATTTGTTAGTTACTAACAAGTTTAAGATTCTACATTCATTGTGAGCTTGCAATACAAGCGATATCATTTCATTCGGTAAATTTTAGACACAGGAATGGAACTGTGTGACGATACATCTGATAATCTTGGGAATTAGCGCGGTCACCGTGCTTTTAACTATCGGAGGGATTGTTACTTCCAGCAGGGCCATCGTCATCTGCACAACAGCACAAAGACAGGTGTGTCTTGTTTCATATTTACTTCATGTCAATACTCATCATCGAACAATCGATTTATTTATGATGAGCAAAATTGTTCTCAGTACATGTATAGATCCTACACTGTAAGAAATATTGGGCAAACACGGTTGATATGTTGCCCAACACTGGTCAACATATCAACAGGTTACAAAGTTGGTTTACCATTGCCCAATGTTGGATAATTATTTGAACAGTCGTGGTAAATACTGACCAATCCTGGGAGAAATAACCTTCCCCAACCCCATGTTGCCCAACATTTTTTACAGTGTATAGGCCTAACTGTTTATTTGTTTGCAGGGAGCAACTAATAGAAACAAATCGAATACCATGTCACATGTAGCTAGCTAGGACCAGGGATTGTACCAGCATACGATGCCAGTTTTAAATATAAAAGTTTTAAAAAAATATAGAGTTTATACAAATTAATTTTCAAAAATCGGAATATACAATTGCGTTTCGATCAGAGACGCTGCACTGTGTTTTGGTATTCACAGTGTACACCACAACGAGTGACAGCCATTTAAAAATACACGTTTAATTAAACGTGTTCGTAATTTGTTATCAGAAAGTGTTGAAACATTAACGCTTGTTTTGACCAGCATGGATAGAGGACAGCATTGCCCTCTTTCTAGCGCAACGTCGTTTACCCAAAGAGTTGTTTTTGCTACATTATTACTAGAAATTGTTTTAGTCCAGTAACATTTTTTTCTTATAATGTTGTCAACCTTGTTTCTTCCAGGAGGGAAGTGTACTATTTTCAGTGCACTCAAACACGGTTTCCGCTAGCATTGGACAAACACATTTTGCGATGAATCCGGGTAAGTTTTTTTACCAGCCTGCAATGCTAAGACTTATTTGAAACTATTTATATTAATACCGCCCTCTGTTGACCAAAATCATAATGAACCGCGGGACGTACAATTATACACATTTTTTCCATGAGTATAATATCTGTAAATGCATCTATACCAGTATAATAATCAGGAGATCTGTACAGAAACAAAGCTATAACAGCTTCTTTCCATTTCATCATGTCATTATTAAGAAAATAACGAAAATGCATTCAGATTTGTTTGCATTCATACTAATGACTAGACAATGGGCCATACGGCCATTTAATACTTTTCATGTTTTCTAAAATAATTACTGCACTGCCCCTTTATGGAGTACCCCTTTGGAGAGGCCTGTTGCAATAGTTATTATTTACTTCTGAAATTATTTCATAATTATTATAGACATTTTAGCACCACCCGACTACTCTGTTGACGCAGACTTACCGCCAACATACGATGACGTCATATCTGGTAAGGCAGATGGCATGGAGCGCCATACGAGTGATGCAAGAAACCAGATCATTAGAAACGTGCAACATTAGGAGATCTATTATAGCCTAGGGACTATATTATTTTTGTATTGTTATATAATTCTGCTAATAAAACCAGAGATTCCTCAAATGCACCTTTACGGCCTTATATCGGTTTTATCTAATATAAACTTTATATCTTTAGTCTTTGGACTGTTATTCTAATTATAATTATTTTATATAAAAACCGAAAATTGCTCGAAAGCTGGTAGAAACCTGCGATGAGAAGTATAATAAGGAAATGTATGAAAAATCACGCACAACATATTATAATAATCAGCTTGTCAATCTCCATTGAACATTAACCCAGTGGGGTCAACTTGAGTTCCGCCACTTGTGCTGCAAGGAAACACGTTAGTGTCAGAGATCATGTGGTCAGTATAAAACAAAGGGTTAAAACCCTGGTTTTATCCCTTTCTTGTTGGCAGCCCTGGATCTATGATAAACCGCCATTTATAGTGAGTTAAAGGGTCAGTAAAATGATACTTAATGTAGATACATATATTACAGATATCCATACTTCTGGGCATTTAAATTAAAACTGCTGGGCCGATATTCATAAAAGCTTGCTAAGCCTAGTTGGCAACTAAAGTGGCCCCTAGTTGGAAGCTAAGTGATATTCATAAAACTTTGCTAAGCTTAGGTGGTTGCTAAGTTGGCTGCTAACGCTAGAGTTGATCTGGGGTGTCTCTAAGTCACTAGTTGGCAACTAAATCATTTGTGGGTTACATGGAGAAACTGACCTGAAATATTATAAACGGGTAGCGAGCAAAGAAAAATTGGCTGATGCCGGACTCGAACCCGCGACCTCTCGATACCGTCCAAGCGCTCTACCAACTGAGCGGTGGGCGGTCCACTTATGCCAATTATCTATTGCTCCGTGGGGCCAGGTCAGAGGCCAAACCATATCTGCCGAGTAGCCAGGGATCAAGCCCCGGTCAGATGCAAACAACCCGGTAACTGCAGTAGCGGGGATCACACAATTAACGAGACACAAGCCTTTTATGTGGTTGTACACAAATAATGATTTAATTTTAGATACCGAGTTATCAAGTAAACAAATTTAATTAATTTGATTAATTTATGTAGATACAAGTTAACTTTTGTTCTTATCAACGCATTCCGACACAAGTATATTTTGTACATTATAGTCTGACTGTATTATGTAATTTGTATTAACGTTCCTGCTTAACCCTATTAGACAAGGGGGCACAATGTTCCTCCATGATATTTTGTATATCTCCAGATCAGTTCGATCACACTGAAATTTGCTGGCTTTTCCTAATTATGGGACCCCCTCATGCAAAACAAATTCAACGAAGTTTATTGTCAATTTTCAAACGAAAAAACAGGCTTGATAGGGTTAATGACAAAATTAAGGGGGCAATAGATTTTCCGTGTACAAAATAAAACCTTAAGCATTGCCCTATGATTGACGATGTTTGAATTCTGTCATGTACTTTAAAATTGTTTTATATGTTCCCAAAACGTGAATTTGCGCCAAGATCGATGATATGAGAAGGAGCATTATGAACGGATAGAAACTATAATGATAAGTTAAATATACTACGAAATGTTGATTTATCATTTACATTGCACAGGTTGTTCAATCTCTACAGTCCAACTGACAAACAGATTTTAATTTGACGGGTGAGTTTACATTAAATGTAATTTGAAATTAGACTTCTTGACGACGGCTGTAGCAAAAAAAAAAAAAAAAAACGAGGTGATTCAGTGACTTAAATTTATAACGCCTACCCCTCCATCACCCTTCCCCAAAAAAATTAAAATTAATTAATTCATTAATTTAATTTAATTTAATTTAATTAAAATGTTCGCAAAAAAAAGTATGTTGATAGAGGAAACAGAAACAACTCCCCTCCCTTCCTCTTTTTTAATGGTAAAAATAGGGTCAAAACCTACTCGGTCCAGCCAGGTATGATGAGCATTCGTACTACTGAACACCGCCCTCTATTTTGAGCATTTGGCATTTGACACGATGACTAGCACTACGATTTAATTTAGCAGACGATAATACGGTAATATCATTCTCCCACTGAAGTTGTTGAATCGACCTTCGAAGCTGTCGAACTGAATGCTGAAGTCTCCTAATACGCCTCGTCAAATCAAGTGATGTTGATTCGAATTGAAGCACGAAGCCGTCAAACCATCTACTAAATTCTGAATACGCCGCCGAAACGAAGTCCTATTCCCAAAATAGAGGGCGGTGTTGAGTGTTACCGAGCTCGATTCCACGTGTTGCCTATTACATTGTTATATTGTTAAGATTAAAGTGATATTACATGTATAAACTTTTTTTATTTTTTATTCACGGCTGGGGATGATATTGTTTAGGAAGTTAAGTCAAAATTGCCATTATAGCATGCAAATACCTTTGGGCGGCTGCACCTTCTTGTCTGCAGAAAAGAAATAATACAGGGGTAATGATTCAAAAAGCCTTGCATCATAATGACGTCTTTGACCATCACCCCCATTTTACACCTCAAAAGCAAAGACTTTTGCGAACATTAATTTTTAGGAAGGAAGGCCATTTGAAACTTCTCGAATCGCATGGTCGAAGGCAGTCAAATCGAATACTAAAGTCATCAAATCGAAAGCATAGTTGGTTGAGTAGCAGACACTTTCGAGGTCTCCAGGATTTTCAGGACACCTCATACATTTTTACATGCCCTTACGTTTTTCTTAGGGATCCGAATTCGAGGAACATGCATCGTGGGGCACATACCCCCATCCCCTTGCCCAGTCCCCCATCCCCTTGCCCAGTCCCCCAAATAGTTAAGTCATTGTTCGGGTTCAAAGAATCGAAAGAAACACGTCAACCCGCATGTATAAGTCTGCATCAAAAAGAGACTTCGTCGGTTCAAGGCTTTTTTCATTTTGTTTATTGAGCTAGTCAAGATTTCAAATAAATACATAAAACTAAGAGCCACTCATAAAATCCTTCTTAGGTCTTTTACAATTTCCACTATGAACTAGCAAATTACTCTATTACATTGTGGTAACATACAAACTTTTACAACACTTTAACATGTTTATTTTGTTATTTTTTGGAGAAAAAATAAGATGGGCTTTTCTCGATTTCCTTGATTTCCGTGATTTGCAGCTAAAGATGCAGCTAAAGAATATACTGTGTTTAAAATCACAAACACCGAATGTATTAGTTAAATATAGGTACAAGTACGTACACATCAGATTATATAGATTCATCAAGAAGGTATAAATACATTTCCAAGCAATGTGATATATTTTGATGGACCTACGACTTACACCATGCACTTTTACTATAGGCATTCACATTGTCGACAAATATTCATGCAATTTATTTAGATATGCAATGTCTTTAAATATACGAACAGATGGGATGATATATAAATACATGTGTAGCTATAAATTTATAAATATAAATATTTTCAAACGTAAGTCGTGTTCTTTTTCAAAACCTTTTAATGCGAAAGGACATGCTAGTCTAGCTAATAACGCATATACTAAGACTATTTGATTATAACGTACACAGCAACATACGAGCGCTTAAAACATGTTCTCGAAAGTACGTGAGACCAGGATCAGCACGGTTGCTGAAATAAGAGGCCTGTTTTTTTCTTCTCAAACAAAACCAGAAACTTGGTTCTGATTTCAAATTTTGGACCAGAAACAAGTTTATTGGGCTACACGAAAATGCGTACATTACCTGAATCTTATTTGCAAGTTGTGACGTGTACAGTTCGTCCCTAATTTGCCATAGTGACCAATCCCGAATTAAGTTGGCATAGTGACCAATGCGGTATTGGTCACTTTGCCAAATTACAAAAAGAGCCAGTTAGAGCATTCGTCATTTGAATGCATGTTCTATCTCCAAAACTATAAGGAATACATGCATGTGGATTAGATATGTACTAATGGGCGGGAAAACTTCAAATTGAAAAAAGTCGGATTGGTCACTATGGCAAATTGGGGACGAATTATCTTACACGTCAACGCGCCTTATCGGAATTGACGCCCGCATGTGCATTGACTTGTGTGATTACTTTACGATGTGGAAATAATGAGTACGGGGATGTGTGTAAAGTCAATAGATGCGATTTGTTGTGGTGATAGGTTTTTACGTAGTATGACAAAATTATGGAAATTACGGAATACTTATTTATTATATCTGACCAATTTCAAAGAAACATTCTCCATAATGTTGTCATAATATGTATAAAAAAAAATTATCACCACAAAAAATCGCCCCAATTGACTTCACTGTGAGTTATAGTCACACAAAATGAAACTAACTTGTGAGTAATATACTTGTATGTTAAGCCTTAGGAGAAAGAATACTGGCGAAAAACAATTTTGGTTGTGATTGCCTCGCCGTTTGACGTCGTGTGCCATTATCCAGTGATTGTATTAAATAATTTGCTTGCTTGATGTGGTGCCCCCCCCCCTAGAAAAGTCACGTAAAAAAACTGACTGTGTGAAAATTACATTATAGAGTTAGGCTCGTACTCTTGTATATATAGCATATTTACAGTCGATCTCAGACTTGTGCTCTCCATATGTCTCACACTCTCATGCCTGGCCTGAAATTTCGCAGAGGTCCTGGAGGCCACACTGCCTCCGTTGCCCCGGTATTGGCCTTGGTGCCCCTTACAAATGCTATAAACATTCTAGTACCATTTACACAAGAAATGTGGTTGACTTATTATCCCATAAAGGTTAAATATTACATTCGCGTTTAATTAATTTAACTACTGAAATTTGTTAACAGTTAATAAATTAAAGAAAAGACTTCTGAAAAGGAAACAAAAAACAGTGAAACAAATTAATAATCTAATAATAAACTGCATATAGCCCTGCGCTTTGTCACGTTTCACCCATTTTATAAAACTAAAGAATTTAAAAAGGTGTTCATCAGAAGATAATGACAGGCTAAACAAACAGGAGATGCAGTGAAAAGTGATAAAAGTGATAAAGCCTTTTGGTCTAAGCTAGTTACATACAAAGTGGTGTCAGCTTTATACTTTCATGGTGTTCATATAATGATGATGATGATGATGATGATGATGATGATGATGATGATGATGATGATGATGATGATGATGATGATGATGATGATGATGATGATGATGATGATGATGATGATGATGATGATGATGATGATGATGATGATGATGATGATGATGATGATGATGATGATGATGATGATGATGATGATGATGATGATGATGATGATGATGATGATGATGATGATGATAATGTAGACTTATATGGTGTACGTATCCACCAAGCTGGAGCTCAAGGCGCATTACATTATTACCCCTGCTCATCAGGCTCATAAATCATTCCCGAAACCATCTCAGCTCCCTGGGGAGTATACAGCTCAATTGCTGCCATTACAGCGCATATGGGCTAGTCAAACACAACAACCAACTCTGCCCTCACAGGTACCCATTTACCCCTGGGTGGAGAGAAGCAACTATGGTAAAGTATCTTGCTCAAGGACACAAGCACCATGGTCGCGGTTGGGATTCGAACTCACATTCTGACGACTCAGCCATCAGAACACAAATACGATGCACTAAACCGCTCGGCCATGGCACTCCATTATGGTGTTCAATATAAACACCACCAATGCTGTTTTAACACCACATGTTTAGAAGTGCACATCCTTGATGTGATGTTTTTCCAAGTGTAGTTTGTTGTGATGCAAGACTTATTACGGTTAATAATAGTAGACATAAATTACTTCAATATTTGGCAGAATGACATTACCAGAATCAAATAGAAACAGGAAGCTCAGTCAACTCAGGCGCTCGAGAGTGGGGAGTCCGGCGCTGCCACTAGTCAGGGTGGAGAGGGTAGCTAGGGTTATCCTTGCTAGCTGAGCCGTTCAACATCAAGGCAGGTCGCACCTGACCACACCCAAGTAGGTCAAAGCGTCCCCAGCTCCTGTGGCAGTAATCCGTATCAATTCGAACATTCCGCACCCGAGGTAGCCTGATTTTTGGGAGGACCTGTAGCTGGCAGACACCGCCCTTATCAACCCCGAGTACTACCGGTACTCGTACAAGCTCCTGCTAACATAACGTCAACGGTTAGCAGAGTGGGCTGTGGATGTTGTGTTGACGGAGGAGTACTACAATATTGACTGATAGGCTGTGCCCCTGGATCACTACGCCGTTTCCTCCGGGCAGGGGAGCAGGCTTGCAGAAGCGCCACATGTAATAGACTGCTACAAAGATAAACACAGGATGGTTCAAGATTGTGTGTTTAGTACTGTATAAAAGTTGATATATTCTGACATGTTTTAATTAATTTTGTACAAACAAGTAAGTGAAAATAAACAATATTTTATAAATTCAAACAAATGTTCGAAAGTTGAATTCTTACTTGGCCCATACACTGGTCTATACAGGTGAGGGTACATACCACTTTGATACAAAGTGACTTGACTACAATTGCTGAATTAATTAGATAAATATAGATATGTACATTCCTATCAACTACAGGTACTTGTTTGAATTGTGGCTCTCCCTAGCCCAAATATGGACTCTGAATCTGTATACACTAAGTAGAGTCTAACACGAAGGTCGGTCGCCGCACAGACAATTTAATTTTCTAAATTGTTGAAATTCTACCTGTGTGAGGTGGCTGAAACTCGGTCCTAGAATTCCATTACCAACTAGAATGACGAGCGCTGAGGTTTGAATTTCAAAATATCAGTTTATTGAAAGAAATCCAGATCTAACGATAAAGAAATCTTAGAGTTTTGACCATGGCTGTTCGTCTTTCCACAGCCAATTGAGCGTACGTGCGTGTATTCGCATCGTTCATGAACTGTTGAGGGCACATGTTGTTAGACCACTGTGGGCAGGCGGGAGGAAGGTGAACATCGTGGTGAACATCGTGGTGCGCGTATAGACTACGGGTACATTGACTGTGTGTAAACACGTATGCACTGTTCAAATAGCTAGTGTGCGTCAACATTCTCTCGCGCGCTTCAAACGTATACGTGCACGTACGTGTATTATAACGGCTTGGCGACAACATTTTCTGAAACATTTACGTTAGAAATCTCAAAATATCGGCAAGGGTCAACGGACAGATTTCCGTAAAACTCTCTTGAAAGGTAAATCAACATTATTTATTCAGATTAAGGGAAAAAAGTCAGAGGGTCAACGGTAAAATTTTACAGAATCTTTTGTTCGTTGACACTGTTTTTGTTGCAATTCAGGGGTGTCATTTCATTATGAGTTTCTGTAAAAAAAAATTCTGTAAAATTTTCAGTTTTACAAAATATTTTGAAAAATGTGAGAGTTGTGTTTTTCATTGTGATTATTAATGGTTAATTAAATTATGATAAAAAGTGTGAAAATTTAAATATTAAACCGTTTCGCTTTTTTTGCCCTGTCACATTAATGGTATGGCCTACAATGCGCGTCAAGCCTCGGATCACGTGAGACCCTTCCTCCCCTGACTGTGGGCGAAAGGGCAGCAATAGTGCATCGCGTTTGGCGTATTTTGCAGTTGGTGTGCGCACGCACGGAATATCTCCAGAGATCATTGCCTGGCAGAAGTACACGTGCGTTTAGTACCATAACATACGCAGTTAATTTGTACGCACGACGCTCACACGACGCAAAAGTGGCTATCATCAAGATACTGGGTGGATTTCACCACTAAAGGGCTACGATGTGCACTGAGCGGATAGCAACAAAACGGCGGTGTTTGTATGGTTCGGGTAACACGCTCATGGGTACGCTGCGCCGACGCACCCGCGCCAACACTGGTGTTTGTATTTCCTTACACTCAATTGTGATGAACAGCCATCGAAACTCAAGGAATTCTTTAAGTTGAGTCTTGAAATTATTTCATTAAAACAACTTAGTGAAAATGATATATCCGCTGAGATGAATGGTATTTGGTAATAGAATTCTACTGCTGAGTTTCAGCAGCTTCACATAAACAAATAATTTAAGCAATTTCTGAATTTTGTTGTTGTCTGTATTAGCACATGTTTTTTTTAATTTTTTTTATTCTGGACTTCACTGTCGTATACGAAGGTCAAAGTCCAACCTTGGCTAAGGTTGTGTAGGTCTACGTGTAGAGGCAGTGCAGGAATTATTACGTAATACTCAATTTCGACTCTATAATTATGTTTACATACAAGTACACGTTACGAATTCAACCTCTCTGATGTTTATGTTAGAAACTATTTTTTTATGGGAACCTGTACATGTAGGCCCACATTTGGGCGACACGTCCTTAAAAAGGCGTAATAATTTAAGCAACCATTGACCATTAAACGGACCTTAATTAATTAGTCCATGACTAACACAGTGACAATGAACATTAAAACTTGTAGCTTTGCATGGTGAGGATGATAAGTAAGACTAATTGCGGTGACACCATGTGGAATCTCAATTGAGTAGTAATTAGTTCTGAAAAGAACTGGTGGTACAACTCATTGTTGTACCACCAGTTCTTTTCAGAACTAATTACTACTCAATTGAGATTCCACATGGTGTCACCGCAATTAATCTTACTTAATGAACATTAAGTTATACCAAACATGATCATTGTCTCCTTTTTATATTTGAGCATTACAATCATGGGTCATTATAACGAAAATCTACTTAGTGAGCTGTTTATACGTATCAATCATATCGTTAATGCTAATTCATAGTTGTTACACATGCGACATCTGTGAGACGTTTCCACTAGCCCGCCTTGTCGTACCGACTGCGGTTAATGTGGTGAGACGCAGGGTTCCCTGACCTCGACGAAAACGCTGCTTGTTACACAGAAACTGGAAGAGGAAACAGTGTTGCCGGTGCTTAGAGCTCATGATGAAGATGATCCAAGGGTTAGTGCAGGAAATCGTGAGCTCCATGTAGAAGCTTATGAGCCTGAGGTAGTCAATGGGAGTCAGGTAATTGTGATTTAGTGTCATTGATTGCGAAGCATACACTTTCACATGAAGGTGCACAAAATGCGGGAGCCAAGAAATGGCAAACAAGACGGAAATGAATAAAACAATGAGGGCAAGCCGCTTGCGCAGTCGGCTTTGCTGCACGTGACTCTCTGAGTTGCCGAACTGCTCGATACTTTTGAAGAGTGAGTGAGCAATGCGGACGTAATAGCAGCCCACTATCGTCAAAGGTATGAGGTAGCCTAGCATAGTGCGCAGTGAGACGAAGACCTTCCTGACATTTTGGCCTGACGGAAGCTGAACGCAGTGCATATTTTCGACAGTATGTGTGAAGACAAACGCAGGAACAGCAAGAAGCAACGAAGTGGTAACTACTACAGCCGCGGCGCACAGGCTGTTCGCAGAACATGATCCTCTCCTCCGGCGTGTCTCAATCCCACGGACGATTGCTAGGTATCGCTCTCGGCTCAACGCCGCCAGGGAGAAGACGCACATGCTCTGTCCGGTGACTTCAACAAAGGCCTTCAGTTTGCAAGTGAACTCGCCGGCCTCCCATCTGGGATATAGTTCTTTCTCGATAAAGAAAGTGGCTGCGCTGATGATATAAAGCAGATCCCCTACAGTGAGGTTGATGATCAAGATATTGGGGGCGTTGCGAAGTTTCTTGTGTCTTAGAACGAGGTAAATAATGCTCAGATTGCCTAGTATGCCGAATATACTGAATGTGGCGATGCCCACGGCGCTTGATGTTCTGTCGTCTGTCTCTTCATAGTTCGTATCATTTCTATAATACTCGCTAGACAATTCGCTAGACATAGTGACACTTGCAGACTTAAGCCTCAATATACTGCTCGATCAGAGTCGAATTGATGTTGTGAAGGTGAAGCATAGTATCCGTTCGGGTTTGGTTAACCGCTGTGACAGAGAAAGAAAAACACATTAATGTTATAATTTTCATTATTTTGTGTATTCATAAAATGTCCATAAATAGTTTGAACCAGCGTCTTATGTTTATACTTTAAACCTTCTGACTGCGAATTATGTATTAAACAACCTATATGTAACAACCTATATGATACTTCCCCCTAAAGGTTGTTTTTGCGAAACTTGGATGGCATCCAGTCTTCTTGTGCAGGTTACTAGAATACCGTTGGTGGGCACCAGCCTATTTTGTTTGAAACACAATAGTAGTGAAGCAATAAAGAGAAAATCACTTCAAACGTTATTTTTAAAGTACTTTATTGTGTTTACCTATTAAAATTTAAAAATTTTAGCATTCTACTGTATGACAACTTTAAACTGCCTAATGAAACAAAAATCTGATCATTTAAAAGTAACATTTACATGAATAAAACACAGTGTTCCTGTGGGTGTATATGGATTGAACTGAAGATTTTGTTTCATTATTGTATCAAACTTATTTTATCCCAGAATACTATAAAATTAATGTTTGCTTTTTAACATTTTTAGAACAGAATTAATTAATAAAATAGTATAAATGCAAAATAGTAGTTACTGGCCTCAGTTATGTTTCGAACCTTTCTCAGAGAAAGAACCTGCTTGGGCGTTGTTGTTTTTTTAAGAACAAAACATTAACTCAGTGTAACAGCCCTAAACCTTGCCCCAAAATAGTGGCTACCCCAAAGCGTTAACTGATTGGTAACATAACACTCCGTAAACAAACAACACAGAAAATTTAGTGAACTGACTTTTGAAAAGACGAGGAGTTCAGTCAACTTTATGTTCAATTATTCAACCAGGATATTGCATCTGATCCTGCTGTGACATCACTGATTTGCTCATGAATAGGTACGATAGAAAAGTGATATCAACATGGATAGAGACTAGAGGGTGCATACTGATTCATTATAATATTCATGTTTTATAGGTAGTTTGCCCTATCAGCCCGAAATTATAATGTAGACGCATATAGCTTATCAATATCCTGTTCATGTATAGACACACTTTAAGGTTTAATTAAAGTAACCCATTTGTAATCATTTTGAAATGAACAG
Source organism: Zoroaster sp. YZ-2022 (assembly GCA_029582265.1). NCBI lineage: Eukaryota > Metazoa > Echinodermata > Asteroidea > Forcipulatida > Zoroasteridae > Zoroaster > Zoroaster sp. YZ-2022. The sequence goes on from CM055826.1 coordinate 17,357,050, forward strand.
TGTCCTTCGAATGGCAAGGAAATGAACCAGACGTTCATAGGGGATTTCGTACGGGAGAAAGGGGCCTTCTGTAAAACCAGATAGAACAGCCGTGATGATTTGCTAGCGCCAGCACGAACAAAAGAGGATACAATCCCTCGACATTTCATACAGCTGTCGAATAATAAGCGAGAGGAAACGTCTCGAAAAGTCTCGAAGGTGCGGAGAGCTCGGTATAGAGTTGACACATGATATCCTGTTGGCACAACCATCCCAATAATGGAATCTCTGGGAACCGCAAGATATACATATGGGTCATTCCATGCCTTATCACCTACATTTTTGAGAATTTGTCAGTGACCGACTAAAATTTTGCTGATTTTTTTTCGACATACCTCTATAGGAGTAATTAATACTTAAACATTTTTTTACTGCCAACTCCAAGCCGTTTTCGCCCCCTGAAAAATATAGCCACGCCCCATTTTTCTCCCTCCAAGTTGCGTCGGTGAGTTTTCTGTATATTCAGAGGCCTATATCTCAAAATTGCGTGAAGATATTTTGCTGCAATTTGGTACACAGGGTGAATGACACCCAATCTGGTAGAATCTGATGTCAAAACTAGTATATAGCATCTCCATGTTAAGTTATTAATCAAAATAAAAGTTATTTGAAAAAACATTCTGACTATGAAAGAGAAAAGATACCAAACTGAATTGTCTTACATAGGCCTACATAGATAGGATACAATGTTTTAAGATGTAAGAGTTTCAGTTACATGGGTAGTGGCCCACCTGGTCAACCATACATAAGAAGGAGGTGGTATTTTGACATTTTTTTGCCTGAGAACCTATCTTCAGACCCCAGCCAAACCTCAAATGAAGGGCCAGCGGTGATCCCCAGCAGGGGGCCCAAAAATGGCAAACAATCACTTATGTCAGCTTAATTGTGGGGTTTTGAAGTTGTGTGGGCTTGCAAGGAGATGTTAATTTGGACATCAGATTCTAATATTCACCCTGTGTAACCATTTGCAGCAAAGTATCTCCCCCAATGAAATATAGGCCTGTCATAATGAAAAAGAATCACCAACTTGGAAATAGGAAACAATAGGAAGCAAGACATTTGTTGATGATTATGCTCACCAGTATAACAGCTGAAGACTTGTGTTGTAAAAGTATAATCTAAGAAGGTTTGCGGTAGCACAATGTTAATTATCTAATGATTAGGTGTTACACTGTCAAACTCACTAATTAAAAAGGTTTTGTTTGTATCCTTAGTCAAATTTATAGCTCATTAATACCCGATCCCCGTTAACAGGAACTTCAGTGTCAAATAATCTTTGCATGAATATTGTTTACAAACCACATTGAAAACACTTTTTCGCCGGGAATCACTATTTTTCCAAGGAATTTTAGGATTTGTCAAGGTGAATTCGGCAATTATCTTTTGTGTAATTTAAAATCTGAGACTTGAGCCTGAATACCACATAGTGATGGGGAGGAAAGGGGTGTAACGAAATGAGTAAAAAAAATTATTTAACCAAAACACTTTTTTTTAAATACTGAACACACTGTAAAAACGTTGGGCAACATGGTGTTGGGTAAGGTTATTTCTCCCAAAATTGGTTAGTATTTACCACAACTATTCACATATTTTGGCAAAATATTATCCAACATTGGGCAATGGTAAACCAACTGTGTAACCTGTTGATATGTTGACCAGTGTTGGGCAACATATCAACCGTGTTTGCCCAATATTTCTTACAGTGCAGAGGGGTATACAAAATATCGCCACACTATAACAGACGAAACACAAAGATTAACAGGTATTTGTTTGAACCGTTTCATCTACTTTATAGGTAAGCAGACAAGCAGATGTCCACTTTTCGGTCGCTAGTGAAGGGAAAAAATGTTTAATCGAAAAACAAAAAATTATTCAATCCGAACGTTCGCTTCGATTTTTGCCACAAGAAAGCAAAAACGCAAACACCGAACTCTAAGCGTCACTTTCAATGCCCTTTAAGTTTCTGATAATGAGTTATGAGGGAAACGCTGTAGCCTTTTGGGGGAAAATGAAGTGGACTAAAGGCTAAGTACAGTTTACGGCTGGCCTGTTAACCAATATTATTAGATTTGCAGTAACACTGCGTTATTGATATATTTCCTGTGAGTTGTGTGGCAGAGGCTCAAAAAAGAGAGGGCACACTGTCAAAAAAGGAAGCACACTCATACACTTTTATTCGATTGATTTGATTCCTTGCTAAATCCTATCCACTTAAAAGCAATTTACAACAAAAGTTCTCAAATTGACCCCAAACATTGTCTTTGGCGTTCTCATTTTATAGACATAAAGTTGAATCGCTGCTGAATTTTGTTTAAATACCAAACATTTTTTTTCATAGATTCAATGAAATTCCAGCCATCTTAGGAATGAACGTTAGCCCTCTATTGATATGTCTTCTCATAAAATAAATGTTAAAGGTAAGGTTTAGGACTTTGTAATTCAATGTAATTGGTGTAAAGTTACTGATGGCCTCAATTTTCCCTACAAATAATTTTATCTGGACCTTTTCAAATTCTTGTTCAAATTCTTGTTAGGAATGGGTACTGTTTCTTAAATTCCGCGTTCGAAAAAGTTCGAAAGCATTTACAGTATTTTCTCGTTAACGGCGTGTTGTTAAACATATAGATTGATTTAAAGAGAATGAGCAAACTCTTGAATCAGTTCTGCCAACATTACTACTGAGTTACCTTGTTCCTTTTAAGACAAATTGAGTAGAAAGAGATTATGCCTATTTATTAAGCCACTTTTACCAAAAGCTTTAAACGTTGTTTAAAACGACTTTTTCACACAGGGGTGTGAATGTTTGCCCGACTTGTACAGCCTCTCTTAACAGCCACCATATTTTGTGTATCAAATTTATTTGGTCTGGTTCCAATAACCGCGTATACATGTACATGTATATCACTTATACACATAAAAAAAAGGCGCCTTACTGCACCGATTTTGCAGCCGACCTATATTCGAACCGTGCATGAGCTGTTGAGGTCACATAATTATTGTTACTATACCTCATACATATTCATGATCGAGAGCCGAATTCTCACTGGTCCATTCACCGTCACGTGCCAGATGCTATTTTGACTATTTACCAAGCGCCCGCGAGTATTCACGCACAGGGTAAATACGCATGCGCAGTAGTGCGTAGTAGACTGTCGCATCGGGGAACAGTCCCGGCGGGGAAATAGTCCCAACGATCTGTTCCCCGCGCGCCGCGAACAGTCGCACGGGCGTAGTACGCACGCGCGAACATCGCCCTAGCTACATACATATTTATATACATGAAAAGATGGCGGCACACGTAAATGTAAATTTGCGTTTTCCCGAGCTCAATGATGCCGAACTAGAGAATATTGTGAATATGTATGAGGTATAGTAAAACAAATATAACATGGTATTGGAAGTTGAGAAACTAGTTCCCTCGGCTTCGCCTCGGGAACTAGTTTCTCAACTTCCAATACCTCGGGGAGCTAATATCGACTGTCCACCCTCAAACCATGTTATATTTGTATATTACTATACCTCATACATATTCATGATCGAGAGCCGAATTCTCACTGGTCCATTCACCGTCACGTGCCAGATGCTATTTTGGCTATTTACCAAGCGCCCGCGAGTATTCACGCACAGGGTAAATACGCATGCGCAGTAGTGCGTAGTAGACTGTCGCATCGGGGAACAGTCCCGGCGGGGAAATAGTCCCAACAATCTGTTCCCCGCGCGCCGCGGCGCGTGGGGAACAGTCGCACGGGCGTAGTACGCACGCGCGAACATCGCCCTAGCTAGCTAGCTACATACACATGAAAAGATGGCGGCACACGTAAATGTCAATTCGCGTTTTACCGAGCTCAATGATGCCGAACTAGAGAATGTTGTGAATATGTATGAGGTATAGTAAAACAAATATAACATGGTTTATTTCGGGTGGACAGTCGATATTAGCTCCCCGAGGTATTGGAAGTTGAGTAACTAGTTCCCTCGGCTTCGCCTCGGGAACTAGTTTCTCAACTTCCAATACCTCGGGGAGCTAATATACAATTACTATACCTCATACATATTCATGATCGAGAGCCGAATTCTCACTCGTCCATTCACCATCACGTGCCAGATGCTATTTTGGCTATTTCCCAAGCGCCCGCAATGTATTCACGCACAGGGTAAATACGCATGCGCAGTAGTGCGTAGTAGACTGTCGCATCGGGGAACAGTCCCGGCGGGGAAATAGTCCTGGCGATCTGTTCCCCGCATCCGGGAACATGCCAGCGGGGAACAGTAGTACGCACGCGCGAACATCGCCCGAGCTACGTACATACACATGAAAAGATGGCGGCACACGTAAATGTCGCGTTTTAATTTACCAAGCTCAATGATGCCGAACTAGAGAATATTGTGAATATGTATGAGGTATAGTAAAACAAATATAACATGGTTTATTTCGGGTGGACAGTCGGTATTAGCTCCCCTCGGTATTGGAAGTTGAGAAACTAGTTCCCTCGGCTTCGCCTCGGGAACTAGTTTCTCAACTTCAATCTCGAGAACTATCGACTGTCCACCCTCAAACCATGTTATATTTGTATAATATAACCTGGTTTGAGGGTGGACAGTCGATATATCGACTGTCCACCCTCAAACCATGTTATATTTGTATAATATAACATGGTTTGAGGGTGGACTGTCGATATTAGCTCCCCGAGGTATTGGAAGTTGAGAAACTAGTTCCCGAGGCGAAGCCGAGGGAACTAGTTTCTCAACTGCATTCACCATCACATTCACCATCACGTGCCAGATGCTATTTTGGCTATTTCCCAAGCGCCCGCGAGTATTCACGCACAGGGTAAATACGCATGCGCAGTAGTGCGTAGTAGACTGTCGCATCGAGGAACAGTCCCGAGTGCAGAAGAGAGCGGGAAATGTTGTATCCAAATTATATTCACACTTGTGGTGACTCTTGTAAAACTGATCACTAGGCCAATACGTGAAAAAACGTGAAAACTAATAATAAGCTGAAACTCTCACAGATTCATCATCTTTATCTCTAACCATGAAGTGTGAATGCTTATTTACTTGAAACTGATAAGGTGATTGACGACAAATGATTGACAGCAATTTCCTGTTCTTTGTATTGACTTTTTTGACAGAAATTATCATATTCAACTGTTCAAAAACAGGTACAGAGCCAGACAAACTGATCTCGTAGCCAGTTAATCACGAAGACTAAATGGATGAGGATGCCTGCATAACCTGCAGTCGACCCCCGGGACCACGCGAGAATGTTTGGTTAAGATTCACCACAACTTTTATGGCCTTTTGCGACGGCCTGAACCTCTGTGGATGTCCTCCGAGGAATGCTTCCCATCGCAGTGTTTCCCAAGATGATTAATTAGCTCTGTTGCCACATGACATCTCAATTTGTTCAATTGTTAATAAAAAACAGATACAATGTTTCTAGGAATATCGTTGAGCGTGCAAACAAATCATGTCAATTTTGTATCATACGTTTCTCTTTAAAACGATATAACAATGTTTTCAGTTTGCTTTTATGTGCCCAATATGCATGGATGTTGCATTTTGCAGTTAAGTCGTTTAATACAGCCATCCCAAAACAAAATAATTTTGAATCATGGTGCGAGCCACAATTTAATTTGAAAAGGGCTAGATTTGACTTTGAAAAAGGACCCACAGGTTCCGGACCTAATTTCGGGTCACACTGGCCTTAAAACTAGGTCAGAAACTTCTGACAGGAAAATATCTGGTTTGTTGAGGTAACGAATATATTTTGCTGATGAATGATATAAAACAAAAATATACAGTTAAAAGAGGCGTGTCCAACCTTATCGGTCAAGTATACTGTGTGAGTCATCGAGGCACACTCAACAATTACGCAGAAGGAAATGGAGACAGGAAACCTGCAGCTATAACTAGCCTCAGATCAAATAATTATGTCCAATTCCAGAACTTTGGTTCCAAAGGTTTTTCTTGGAACGACGAAACTGATGGGATCAAGGATGACGGTATGGCATTCATATCGATATGTTCTTGCCCGTACCGACTGCTCATCGACTTGAAGGAGCTAGGTTTATCTTATTCACAGGGATCTCCTCTCCCGAACCCCTTGTATGAAAATCTTTGATAAATTTGTTCGCCCACGGCGGCTAAATATCATCAACCTTTCAAGAGACAAAATGGCATTATCGTTGGTAAGTGTCCCAAAGTGTATGATATGATCATCTTTAACGTCAGATTGAGCGATGTCTGTCTAATGTTTATCCCTCATACGTTTCTCCATGAACAGCTGCAAGTGACCTGATTGACCTGCCTGATGCATTCTTCCGTGTAAAATACTCCATCACGCAGTGAGTGACACATCATTCCAATATTAACTCGGTTAAACCATGGAGGTAGAATTAGATTCAAAAGTTTGACCTGACTTACTGAGCTTCATAAACTTTGTTATAATACTGTTCTCCATATATGTATGCCTATACTGAACCGATTTCTTCGTTCAACATTAACGTTATTTTTGTTTTGATCTTGTGTCGGTATAATCTAGTATCTGTCTTTTTCTTTAATGAAGGGCAGTTTACTCCAAAATGTTTATTTGTAAAAAATAATGTTTATTCGCTCCTCATGTTTCCTTTTTCCTAATTCTGAAGTACCTTCTCGATCGTTTTCTTCTGCAGTCTAATCCCCTCCTCTTTCAAAATCTTTATCTACATCCTCATTACTGATTTTCTCCTACTTCTGCTCTCATGCATAGGCCTACATCCTTTATCATCTTTTTCTGTCTAATCGTTATATACAGTATCCGGTTTCTGGTATCCGCGTGCGTCGTCGCTTCAGACCCGCGCGTCGGCATTTTTAGTTTGTTTCTTTCTTCTTTCTTTCTTTTTTGCTATGATGTACAATTACAGCCAGAATTGCTGGACCGATTACAATTCTGCAGCGCTGTGTTTTAAACGACTTTTTCACATAGATGAATATCCGTGCGGCCTCTCTTAGCCACCATACTTGTATGGGAAGGGTCTGGTTCCAATAACCCTGTATACATTAGGGTGTATTGAATTTTGGAAAAGTTGGAATTTTAAGTTCTGAATACCCTTAAATGATGTTCTGGCAATATCTAAGACATTCCACACACAAAATTCATTCAAAAACCTTTGCCCAACCAAAAAATGGATTATATATTCCACCAAAAAGTGCTGAGCCATCGTTTTTTTGTGAAAACGTGTGCTTTCTGTTTGATTGTATGTATGGAAATACATATCATTTTTATTTATTTCTTGTTCAAATAGATTCTCCGGGTTCCAGAGACCTGACAACTGGGCATTTCTAAGATTTTTAATTTAATTCCAATACACTGAGAGGTCTTTGGATTGTGTCTAAATACGGTCATTTGGGGTTAGTGTCATACTACTATAATGGCTTAATACATGTATGTCAGGGGTGCAAATGGGCAATGTGTACCCCGGCATAGAACATTTTCACTCATCAGGGTTTAATGACTAGCAATTAAAAACAAAAGGGACTCAATGGGTGCTAGGTTGGGTTTGTTTACTTTAAGCTGATTACATGTACATATGTATGTATCCCTGTACAAGGCTATTGCATACAGGACATTGAAGTTACGTAGTTGTGCCACCATTAGGGGGGTGTTAACCCAAAAAAAATTAGATGCCCCCTCAAAATATGTACCAACCTATAAGAAACAAGGAAAAAATACTCAAAAAATCATTTGAGACCGTTAACCCCCCTGTACATGCCCCCTGAAGATTTGTTTTTGTGAAACGGCATGGCATCCTGACTTCTTGTGCAGATTACCTTTACACCGTCGTTGGGGCACCAGTCTATTTTGTTTAAAACACAGTGATAAGGAAGCAATGAAGAGAACATCACTTCAGCAATACATTTAAAGTACTTTCTTATATTTACCTGTTGAAATTTTAGCATACTATTCCATGACAACCTTTCAATTGCCTTATGAAACAAAAAATCTGATTAAAAAGTAACATTTATATGAATAAAACACAGTGTTCCCGTAGGTATATATGGATTGCAACTGAAGGTTTTATTTCATTATTGTATCCAACTTATTTTATCCTGGAATAATATAAAATTTATATTTGCTTTTAACATTCTTCTAGAAAAGAATTAATTAATAAGTAGTATGAATGTAAAATAGTAGTTTTTGGCCTTAGTTATCTTTTGAACCTAGCAAGTTCTTTCTCAGAGAAAGAACCCGCTAGGTTTGAGATGTAAGGCCAGTAACTACTATTTTGCATTTAATCTGGGTCCTTTAGGTTGGCAAGCAGTTTGGAACAGCCAATTCTCTATTTATAAAATAGTAAAAAAATATATTTATATACATCTAACTAACATTAACAACATATTTCATGGCTTAGCAGGGATTTTGGATTGTATAATGCCAAAATGTATTTCTGTAAATGATACAGTAGATCTAATGCTCTTAAACAAGTTCTGCTAGTAGATGTGAAGTATCATCTTTAGATATAGTAAGATTTGCAATGACATGTTCTATTGAAATAATCTCTTTTGAGTAGTAAGGGTTCTGAGCAGAAACTTTGGTTAACTCAACATTTCGATTTGTATGCTTTGATCATCTTCTGGGAGAATGCGGAATGCTGGTGCAGGAGGGGCTTAAGTAGCTCGGTGGAGGAGTCCTGATCACTAGATCTATGGGCTTGCTTGTGCCATTCTTGTAGATGTAGCTATTACCTTAAAAAATGTAATATATTTATAATTAATTATGTGTGAAATAACAAATGTATTATTACACAATTTATTCATAGAAAGTAAAAGATAATATTGTAAAAAAAAAATCAAAAATGTTCTTAAATATCAGCTGTTTTAACCAACCACGCACCATCCCTTAAAACATTCAAATAATAAATCCCATATCCCACTATTTTATTTTAAGCTAGGTTTCAACTTCAGGGGTTCAGGGGTTACATAGTTGTAAACCTTAAATTTATTTGTGAACTACCAACTTTGTATTTAATCACGATGATATAATAGTAATACTATTATACCATTGTGGTTGTACAAACTATATTTCTATGACAGTAACAAGTGGGTTAATATTTCATGTTTAAGATGATAACAAGTCCCAGGCATGTCAAATACAATGTTCCCAAGTTAACTCCCATGGAAATTTCTAATATTATTATTAAAAACAAACTTACCCAACTAAGGTCACAGATAATAACTTCTGTCACTGCCCAACTTTGCCAGCAAACAATCCTTTTAGATGATATGATGTATATACATTTACTAACCTAAATATATAATTGTCTTAATTGAGTTAAAACCCATCAACCATGTCAACAAACAACGAACAGCTGATTAGTAACCATTCTAGATTATAATGTGTGATACATAATCACATACACAGTCTGGTAACCACCATTATGTATGTCTCTACAGTGCATGGAGTCAGTAAACCTTTACGTTAAACTGACAACAGAGGGCGCCATTCAAGCAAAACTTTCAGGGGGCATGTACAGGGGGTTAGAAATATCAAATTTTTATTTTAATGATTTATTCTTGTTTCTAATAGGCCTGTACATGTTTTGAGGGGGGCAGAATATAAAAAAGTCAAAAAAAGTGAAATAACACCCCCCCCCCCCCTAATGTCGTGTTCTCAAAATATGACATTTAAATTGGCTTTAATACCAGCAAAGAGAACAAGATCTGTGCAGTGTTTGTTATGAAAATGGTAGTACATTGTATTACCGGACCAAAAACATTCAGTGGCGTACTTGGATCACAACTGCAAGAGCAAAGCTAGGTATAGTTGACTTTCAACCAATATCATCTCCCCACTTCCCATATCTTCCTGAAGAAGTAGTGGTAGACCTCAGCTTGGATCAACTGTATAGATATGTGCGCTGCAGGCCATTATCATAGTGGAGTGGGATGATGATATTGCTATGTTAGAACCCGGCCCTCTCCCATTCCCGATGGTTGACTTTGGCACAAAGAAATCTATGTCTTGATGTTCATACTCGACGTCCAAATTTTGCACTAAGACGACTAACAACAGCTGTCATTAAGTTCTACGCTCAAAACTGATTAAGAATCAAAATGTCACCCATTATGCACCGATGGGCCTAAGAACCTTCATTTCATGATAACACTTCTGAAAGATCTCAATGCCACAGAGAAGCACACTGCAAAAGCAGCTATCCAGTATAATGCCTTCCATGCTCACCCAGAGAACCTACTTCTTGCTATGCTTACTGATGAGGATCCAGACATTCTTCAAGATGCTGTCACCCATGTGTCAAAAGCACGTCTAACATCTGGACAATCAAGAAGCAGTACGGAACATAAAGTGAAGAAAACTTTGAAGATTGAAGGATACAGTGACGATGAAGCAAGCGGTGACGAGGCGGAGGATGAAGAATATCCCATAATAAATCAGTTTGGCCCTTCAAGATGCCCACCCCAAGTTTTCAGACAAAGACATGTACTGACATGATTGACTGGAGAAGGATCATATCACAACCCCACCATTAATTTCAAACAAAACAGATCAAAAAATCATGGGTATGTAGAGAGCTCCCCTCATTCCCTATTCGTGCAAAATTATCCTTGTCACACACAAATGGTGGAACGTGGAGTGAAACACGTATCAGAGGCCAGCCGGGCAGTTCATGAGACTAACGAGACGGCTCCATCAGGCAAAGAATAGCATCCAGATCACTAATAAAAACATTTTCTTCAGAGAAAGACTTCAGTTCCTACATTATAGCCTACTGTAACTTGCAGACTCAACAATGGCTAAAGTGCACCTTATGTGTTTTATGAATACGTTTCTTTTACCATGTAAATTCAAGTTTGGGCTCACAAAATTATGTTTGGGCTCACAAACATTTTGTACAGGTGAAATGCAACAGAAAACACATTTTCAAAAAGTACACATTGCAATTCGTGACATAAACTGTAGTGAACCTCAGCAAGCGCCAACTCACCACCGACGAACACAAAGTACTCTCTTTAGGCCTCAACTTTAGCACTGCACCCAAGAAAACACCAGTTGAAGAAATAATCCAAGGCATCGAACCAGCAATCAGAAAGAAAGACAAAACCACAGCAGATATCATCCGCATTGAAGTCCAACAACTACTCAAGAACTGCAAACCACCCAAGCCCATCATCACAAGACTCGAAGACCGCACAATTAAGTCCCTCAGCCAAGATTCATCAATCCACATCCTCAACGATGACAAAAGAAACACAACAGTCATCATGGACCGCACAGAATACACAAAAAAGATCCAAGACATCCTCAACACAGATACATACAACAGATTAACCAAGAACCCAATCCCAGCCATTGAGAGAAGAGTCGCCAGCAAGCTCCTGTCACTAAACCGTATACTTCAGCCGTACCAACCCCACTGTACCGTAACCTTCGCCCATCCTGTTCGACCTGCCCAAGATTCTTCGGCCAGCCCAAGATTCACAAGCCCGGAAACCCCCTCCGACCTATTATTATATCATCCAGGGGTTCTCCTACATACAACTTAGCTTGTCACCTCACCAGTATCCTGCGCCCCCTTGTCGGCCAAACAGAACACCTCATCAAGAACTCTACCCACCTCATCAAGAACTCTACCCACTTCATCAAGAGCATCCAGAACATCACGATTCAACCCACTGACACTGGTGAGTTTCGACGTGTGGACACGATAAGAAGAAGAAGAAGTTTCGACGTAGAGTCTCTATTCACCAACGTCCCAACGCCAACCTCATAGCCAAGAAAAGACTCCAACAAGACTCCACCCTGCAAGACCGCACTGACCTCACTCCAGAACAACTACAAGATCTCATCCACACATGCACCACATCCAGTTTCAAATGGCGCGATGACTTCTATAAACAGGTTGCTGGGACCCCCATGGGTTCCCCTCTATCCCCAGTCCTAGCAAACCTATTTATGGAAGAATTCGATAAATCAGCTCTTCAATCTGCAACCCACAAACCAAGACTCTGGCTCCGCTATGTTGACGACACATTCATCATCTGGCTACACAACTCATCCAGCAAGCTACAAGAATTTCTCCATCACCTCAACCAGACATCAAATTCACCATGGAAACAGAAAAGTCAGGTTCACTCCCGTTCAATATTGGCAGATCCAGGGTTGGTAAACGAGAGATTGTGTCCCCCTTTTCTATCGCCGTGCATGTAAGTTTACAATAAGTTTTTTCTTGTGCCCCCTTTTTGGTCAGTATTTCCGCGCCTTGTTTGACATCTTTATCCCTCTCTTCTGTTTAATCCATAACATCATCCTCGTCATCATCGATCCTTTGTGTACATTTCATACGCAAACCACATCATATTAGGTAAGGTCATGGCAACCTATAGACCACCTACGTCACAGATCACTGGCATGCTTGCGACATGACCATTTTGGGGATCCCCTACTGTCATATGAAAAGCACACTAGCTATGACTGTTTATCGGGTTGTCTGACGCAAATAACCATCTAAGCGCGCAAAACAGCTAGACGCAAAAAGGTTGCACTCTGTATGGCTCAATGTCGCGTCGCGCGTTCTACGCCTGCTAATGGAAACAACTGGCGCGCGACACAAAAACGCGCCAGTCCGATTGCTGAGATCACCGTCATCCTGTTGGTAAGTGTGACGTAATACATAACTTCGCATGTGCTGGCTCCAACAACGATCATCACAAACCCATTCCAATTGCAAGGATTTACGCAATGAAAGCTCAGGATTTGCATTTAACGTATGTGTTGTAAAGACAAGGAATTTGGTTACATTACACACAACGGTATGCCAGCTTTGGAACCAGAATTAGTAGCGAAAATAATGCGCGTATTACCAATGTGCGCGCGAATTACGTTTCGATCGACTTACGAACAGGATACCAAACGATCGTACGTGTGTCGCATAGGCCTACGTCGCATGCCCATTGTCTATATAAAATATGAGTACTGTCTTAATGTTTTGTTACAGAACAACGTTACAGTGAAAACGGCGTATGCATGGTATTTACATATAATAATTATGTGGTCTTGTGTGTCAATAGTGTGCGTCTCTGCGGTGTAAGTTGCAAGTGAGAGGTAGTGTGGGTTAGCGATGCAAAATGAACCTGGAAATGTCTGATATTGTTGTTTATTTAACATGTGTCTGGCTCTGGCAAAACACTGCACTTGGACCCAATTTTCAAAAATGAGATTTTGATATAGTTTGATTCTCTAGATTTTCCTCTTTAATTTGATACCAAATTTGTAGAATTTTTTTTCTTCTGATTTCTACAAATCTGGTATCAAATGAAAGAGGAAAATCTAGAGAATCAAACTTACCAAAATCTCACTTTTGAAAATTGGGTCCAAGTTTAGGGTTTTGCCAGAGCCAGTCACATATACTGGTGGTAGTACATGCCAAAATATATCTAAGTAAATTTGGTGGGAACCCACCGTTCAAGCCCGATATACTCTGGGTGGGAGTGGGGGGGGGGGTCCCTGAAATCTGTCATTTAGTTCGCATAGAATGATTACTAGCCGCCCTGTGTCAGTCAGTAGGGAGCAGCTGATGAGCTTAAGAATGGATTTGAGCACCGCTCATACTTTCCCAAACATGTTATTATTGGACATTCAACCCAGTCTACTTGACCTTACGGTTAGAACTCCACCAGGTCAAAATTAACATATTGTGGGTCATAAATTAATTTAGGCACTTATTAAGTGTTAAACTAAGTTTCTTGCTATTATTTTGTGAAATGTCTCATTTCAACTCATTTGTTTTGCTTTCTACGAAGAAATCTACTTAAAAAAAACGTTCAGTAAATTGCCAATAGAATTGCAAAATACACAGGTGATACATATTCACTCTAAAATAAATTCTGAATTAATTTGGCGAACTTTAAATAAAGTGGGATATTAAATGTGAAGTAGTTGTGATTTATCAGGAACAGGTGACTCATTGTGGTCTAATTATCCGGTTTGATCATTTGCACGCATTCCCCGTATTGGTCGTTGTATTATTATTTAACGATATTGATTGATTGCATTAATAATTAAGGGAGAATCCACGCCAAATTGAGGGCAGTGGTTAACAGATGGCTTTCCGAGGAACGATGAGTTTCAATGGCGTCTTGATTCCGTGTAATAACAGCGAAATCATTCCATCTTATACATTGTAAATCAATGTTGTTTTTAAGCTTGAAGTTAGATTTGTTTTAGACATTTATTATCTACAGGTCTTGGAGAAATGTTGGTCAATCGCTTCAGAGTAGCATAATTAAGCCTTCATTCTAAATATTTAGAATGAAGGCATATGCCTTGTATAAGTTGTTGTAGGACACACTTGTCAAACAGAGTGTATGCAATTTATTTTATCCCCATTTTGGTTTGGCGTAGACACGAACAGATCGAGCACAGCAAATCACCGTTAAAATGTGAGAACATTTATTACGACAACATATTTTACCTAGCATTTGTTTTAACTTAATACCATTGTTGGTTGAATGTGGATCAAGAAACATAAGTAAAACGAAACGATACAATTTGCCAAATGTCAAAAGGGGACAGATTTTCCCAACACGTGTACTTTTGCTTTTAAATAAAACTTTATTTAGGCTTACATATAATCACTAAATCAGTATTTGTCTGTATAAATTAGAGCACCACAGGCAGGGTAATTTCGCAGGAAAGTCTCAAATCGACACTAACAATGTACACTGAGCCAAAAAAGAAACTTATAAAATTTTAACAGATCACCAAATAAAATTCTGTGCATGAAAATGTACCAAATTTGGATACAATATTACTGCAATGTATTGCTTCAAATGGCATTCAATAACCAATTGTTTGCTTCAATGACACAAGAGAAATGTGCACTGACCCAAAGGACTTGCTGTTCCACATGTCACATTATTCAGCTGCAGCCCTGTACACACATGCATGTCAATGAATGAAACAAAAGAATTTGTAAAGGGATTTGCACCCTTACCTGCATGATTGCAAGTCTTCATACAGGGTTGCTCTAGTCCTTCTGAGTATTGCTAATGAAACAGATATGCCAAGGCTAACATGCATGTGTGTACAGGGCTGCAGCTGAAGAATGTGACATGTGGAACAGCAAGTCCTTTGGGTCAGTGCACATTTCTCTTGTGTCATTGAAGCAAACAATTGGTTATTGACTGCCATTTGAAGCAATACATTGCAGTAATATTGTATCCAAATTTGGTACATTTTCATGCACAGAATTTTATTTGGTGATCTGTTAAAATTTTATAAGTTTCTTTTTTGGCTCAGTGTATATTTTTATTTTTATCAATATCAAAATTTCGGAATACCTTTATACTGGCGACGCTTTACCAATTAAATGAGCTAGTCACCCCGATGGTTGGCAATCTCTCAAACTGCCAACTACTGTTCTTGGGCCTTAAATCAAATCATGAAATCAACTCCGTACAGGGATCAAGCCCCCGTCCCCTTTACGTGACCCTACGGAAGTTGTTTAGTGATTTTGGTTTCTTACATTACGTTCGGCTAAATCTTTATAATGCTATACAAACCCGGTGTTGAAAATAATAAAAGGGTAATAAATTAAATGTTTATTATGTTAACTTCACACCTGTTGCATGACCTACGTTGTATGTGTGTGTGCATTTGTGCGTTTAGAGTCAAGCACAGTTGACCCTGTGCAAATATGATTTTTTTTTTCAGCAGAAGGGAGAGAGCAGTCAATAGGTGAAGGAATGGGATTTCGAAAGCATGGGATAGGCCCACACACATCTGATGCTTTGGCTCTTATAAGCTTCAGCAGTCTTCTCAAAAATAAATATTTGCCTCGCCCTTCAAGTGTAATATAATCTACAGCGCTCGTACAATGTTCCCAGTGAATGTTGTTGAAGACGCAGACCTCAGCTCTATACAAAGAGGAATGATTTCAACCATTAAAAACATCCTGGTATTTGTTATTATTATTATTATTTTTATTGATAACAAAGAGTTGCATGTTTAACATTTGTCAGCATGAAATTAAAATAATAAAGGAGATTTCCTTTAATTGTCCAAAATCAAAAGAACTTGAAGGAATGTTAAATAAGTACAACAGTGAAATTTTGTAACATACTTTCATTTTAACCTTCTAGCCGTTTTCAGAAATATAATTGTCATAAATCTTACCTGAGAAAGTAACACTACAATAGGTAATCAAGTTTTTGAAAAAGATCACGACAAAATTTAACATGCTTTTTATGTTTAATTAAAGGTTTGCCGGACAGCAATTGTTTTAATTCGACTCAACAATTGTTCTAATTTCACTAAGATAAAAGTTCTTCTGACGAAATCATCTCTCATGATGACTGATAATTGCACCAACTTTACACCAAGTAAGTTTGTTTGAGCTACAGAAATATCGTTTAAGATTATTCCAAGTTATTCTGAAGACGATCAGAGCATACTGATCGAAACGTCGAGTTGTAACCTCCAGTTCTTTTCAGAACTAATTACTACTCAACTTATCCTCTTCACCATGCAAAGCTACAAGTTTTACCTATCTGAGCTAGGCATGCTGACATTTAGAAATAACAAAATCAACGTGACTGAAATTATAAACATCAACATCGTCTCCAGGCCTTTTGAATAGACTTTGTATACCTCGTACCCGCTGCTCTCTCGCCCTGGAACGGGCCGATTTCAATATCCTAAAATACGTGACTAATGTTTTATTACATAAGCTATGAATAGTTTAAGTCGAGATATAGCGTATGCATAAACTGGCTATGAATGTCTCTTTAATCAAATCAAAACTTTTCTGGCGCGATATCGCAGCAAAATTCAAAGCGCACAACAATTAATTGACCAGTGCTTGTGTCAACAGTTTTTGCAAGAAGTGCAGCTGGTTTGATGATGAAGTGGGTATGCCCGACGAATAGTCTACACAGGTCTTGAAAAATATTGGGTTTGGCTGTGTATTCCTGAATTTGGATTCTAGGCCGTTTTAAACAACAACATTTGCACGTGTTCAATCAAATTTATCAAAACAACGTCTGAACGGGTTTTAAAACATACGGTATTGGGTTAGGCTGCTTTCCGTTCGGCACTTTGTGGGAAATGTTGTTATACATTCATGAACGAAATAAAATGTACGGTACTCACTTAGGTTTCTACTGGTACAACACTTCCTTAGTTTATGTAATGTAGAATTTCACTAGTTGCTTTTCAGATTGTGAACCGAATTATCTCAGCTGAAGCACCAGTAAGCAAGTGGCTTCTGCAACTCACGAAAGCTCCGATATGCTACCTCATCTGCAGTGAGAATAAACACGGTTTAGTTCAACATGAAGTAAATGAATTAGCTCAGTGGGGCAAGTAACCTGCACTGAAAGTGAGTCCTGTCAGTGACCCGCCAAGAGGTTTTCTCCACCCCTGTTGACGTGTGAGTTGTATCACACTAGATCGTGCGTCGCTGTCACTGTGACGTTGCTTCAAGCTTACCTTGGCCAACATATTTCTGTGGATTGAACGTGTACAGTACATTTTTCATTTCATTTCATTTCATTTATTATTTCACAGGGCAGAAACAATCACAAACACAATGGTAAAAAAACAATTAGAGACAAAATGTTGACAGCACCCTTGTAGGATTACCAAAATGCGAACCAAATCACAATCTAGTCGCTCTCCATTGAGAATGCAAGAACACTACTAATATGGCCGCTACAACATTGGTAATCTCAATAAACATTGGCATTTAAACCAATCAGGTACAAACTTGATGATTCCTTTGTTTGAGATAAGTAAAAAGTCTCAGTAATAAGTAAAAAGTCTCAGTAATAATAATAATAATGTGGACTTATATAGTGCACGTATCCACCAAACTGGTGCTCAAGGCGCATTACATTATTACCTCAGCTCCCTGGGGAGTATACAGCTCAATTGCTGCCATTAGAGCGCATATAGGGCTAATCAAACACAACAACCAAATCTGCCCTCACAGGTACCCATTTACCCCTGGGTGGAGAGAAGCAATTATGGTAAAGTGTCTTGTTCAAGGACACAAGCACCATGGTCGCGGTTGGGATTCGAACCCACATTCTGACGACTCAGCCATCAGAACACAAATCCGACGCACTATACCGCTCGACCAAGGCACTCCAGTATGTTTGACTTCATTAAAAACGACAATTTTACACTGAAAGTGTAGGCCCTATACTGACTTTAAGCCTGCTTAATACTTTTGATTAGAGGTCTGTTTGTACATTAAGGGTCTGTTTGTTTCGCACATATCCGGATCTCGATCAACAGACAGTCCGTACGGTTTATACAGTACACTGATCTGGATCCTGTATTTGCTGATCCTGCTCGTGCAGTGGATACGTGCTAGATCCAATATGGCGCAAACAAAAATAACAAGACGAAAATAATTACATAATTCCTTAAATCATCATGAATAATCTTAAAAACTTTTTGAAACAATTTATTTGAAGACCAAAATAAATCATTATTGCTATCAAATGATATCTAAAGCAGTTTGTCAAAACAAATATCTAAATTTAGCGGATGGATTCCGGTTGAGATTCGAACCCACATTCTGACGACTCAGCCATCAGAACACAAATCTGACGCACTAAACCGCTCGACCAAGGCACTCCAGTATGTTTGACTTCACAGTTCAGCCGTAGTCTGGTACACAGTCGTATGCATCAGGCATAGTCTAGCGGCTGAGCTACGACATGGATTTGATCCCAAAATGTTTCCATTAGTTTTCACAGTGCGCAATATCACACAATCCTGATCCGCGATCAGGAGTGAAACAAGCACACCCTAAAACCTACATGCGAACAATTTGATATAGCTGTGCGTGGTTAAGAAAAACATAACAACTATTAAATACGTCATCATTAATTTTTCAAACCCGCGACGGTTAATGAAATGGTCGGTCACGAGATATTTACGTCACAGTGCTGTCCCTACGGAAGCCAAATCTCATATGGTAAAAGGGGAAAGTCTGTGTGAGAATTTTCTTCCGATTCCTTGATAAGGCCAAAACAAAAATATCTATGAAACGATGTCCAATTGCAGCCAAAATTGCTGAATCGATTGGAATTCTGCCGTTCTGTGTTTTAAATAACGTTTAATATGAACGTTATGATATGAACGTTTGCCCGATTTGTGAGGCCTCTCTTAGCAGCGGCGTAGCCACGGGGGGGGGGGGCCTGGGGGGTGCCCCCCACAAATTTCCAGTGCCCCCCCACAAATTTCCAGTGCCCCCAGGTGCCCCCACGACAAATCCTCATAGTGCCCCAAAAAACAGAAAAGAAAAAGAAAAGGGAAAAAACCCATACCCCCTGGGCCCCCCACTGAAAAGCAATGCCCCCCCTGTGCCCCCCCACTGAAAAAGTCCTGGCTACAACGCTGTCTCTTAGCCACCATACTTTGTCTATGGGAAATTTTGTCTAGTTCCAATAACCGCGTATACATGTATCACGTATTTCACTGGTTGGCAAAAAAAATAAAATAAATAAATAAAAGCGCGTCATCGCACCGATTTTTAAGCCTACCTATGACCAGAAACCGGAGATGTTTTGGGGGGCCTAACAATACAGGCCCAAAATCAACTCATCGGGGGAGTGGTTTCCTAATGCATTGCGTCTAAGTAGATAATGTACCAGTAACGCTTGTCTACATTTTGAGCGCCCTGTATGTATGCATCGTGGATCTGATTTCAAAGCAGTCAACATCTGTATGTAGGCTATGTATTACGAATTACAACCCCCACACCCCCACCCCCCGCGACCACGGTAGAACAAAAATTAGGCGTTTGCCAGTCATCGGTATACGCCCGTAAGCGAGTTTGCCATGCATAGTATCGTTAGCAGAGCAGAGCGCGCCTACAATATTGCTTATAGTACCGTATAGTAAGCAATCGTCTCTATCGACAAGCTGGATAGTGCTATAGATTATAGTGCTAGATTTCATTAAGAGAACAACATTCTCTGGGCGCTTCATTGGCAAGCGGGAAGACTTTGATCAAATGACGCGTGACGCATCACTAATGAATTACCTAGGTCTGGAGGAATAACATGAACATCACCATGACATCAGTACAAAAATACGACTTATGTCCCAATGGAAATTCCACCATATTAAAGGGAGGGTATAACATTGGTGTTTGCTATTAAAGCACGCTCATTTCAAGAAAGATAGACCTATCATAAATCTTACTTGTGAAATTTCATCACAATAGCAGCTCACGTTTTTGAGAAAACATTTAGAAAAAACTATTACATTTTCCCCGGTTGTTACCGTTTTACACAAAACAAAAAAACAAAACAAAATGCGTCCGGTAATCTGAAAGCACTTCAGACGTTATAATTTCTCATAATGATTGATACGTGTAATCACTTTACACCAAGAAAGTTTTTAGGTAATAATAGGCCTATGTTACTTTGATAAACTTCTATTTTATATTAATAAATGATGTACCTTCCCCTTAAATACGTGTTTTTATGTTTGACTGCCAGCACACCTTCAAAAGTGGGCCAAGTAAACAGTTATGCTAATTAGGCCTATGTAAAATGGTCTGTAAATAAAATGTTTAAATGTCTTATTTGCACCGTGCATGAGCTGTTGAGGGCACATGTTGTTAGATCACTGTAGGCGAAAGGGCTGAGAGAGGGCGTCGCGTTTTGTGTATTTTGCAGTTGATGTGAATATGTACGTTCGCGCAGAATATCACCAGCAATCATTGGCGCGCGCTAAGTACCATAACATAAGTACATAAAGTGTACACACAACGCTCATTTGACGCACCGTGAATAAAGTGTACGCACTTTATCAAGGATATAGACAGGCTCCAGGCGTACCACTCAAAGGATTTCATTGGATACGTTTAGGGGCCGTCCATAAAGTACATACGCACGAAGGGGGGAGGGGGGATTGTTGACATTGCGTACACCATGCGTACAGGAGGGAGGGGGGTCCAAGCCAATGCGTACCGTACGCAAACCGACAATTTGCTTTTAATGAATTATCATGAAATCAATGTACTATCTCATATAAATAACTACCAGGACCAGCTTTTGTGCATCGAAAAACAGTTATAACACAGTACCCTTCACCCCAACCAAAAGTAAATTTATCTTCCCAGCGCTACCGCCAGCCAACTTCGCAGCGGCGTAGCCAGGACTTTTTCAGTGGGGGGGGGGGCACAGGGGGGCATTGCTTTTCAGTGGGGAGGCCCAGGGGTATGGGTTTTTTCCCTTTTCTTTTCTTTTCTGTTTTTTGGGGCACTATGAGGATTTTTCGTGGGGGGGCACCTGGGGCGGGCACTGGAAATTTGTGGGGAAGCACGTGCCCCCCCCCCCCAGGCCTCCCCGTGGCTACGCCGCTGCAACTTCGGCCTATAGACCACAACATTACTAAAATAAAAAGACTGCTATGAAACCGGCAGTGTACACAGGAAACATACAGGTGATTGATACAATGTATCAATTTCACCCGCGCGCTGTCGCTCACAATGTAATGTAGTACAGCTGTATACGATGTACCTGTAAATATTCCCATGGTGATGTAATCGACGGCTGCATGAGTTGTTTGTTAAACACTGAAAAAATAGTGGCTTGAAGCCTGCATTTATTTTGTCGTATAAAAAACACGGTTAGAATGGCTAGTACCGGGGAAATTCCAACTCAGGGCGCTACGCTAAACTTGTGGAGATGTACAAAAAAGCAACCCCAACGTATTAGGGAACTCAAGTGATCATCCTTGTTGCTACCTAGTTTTTTTTTTTTTTTCCAACGGCCTGTATAGGCACAATTACATGTACTGCAGGTAAACAAAAAAAAGGATCTACGTCTTGTATATCAACTGCCTCTTGTTCAAACACATTTTCGTGAAAAGCGTTATTCACTCAATAAACCACTCATGAAACCACTCTCAATAAACTACTCATGAAAAGTCAAGGGCAAACTGTGCAAAAAAGTGTATCAGGATATTTATTTCCTTTTTTGGTTCAAATATGTCATCATTGACTGCTGTTTTGGTTTAAAATATATCACTGTTCAATCATTTCCAGGTCCGTTAATAAAAATGTTTGCAAATTTTTTTCTGTCAACATTTTGTGATTTATTTCAGTCTTTGGATGCGACATGCGAATCATACTACTACAGCAGGTGTACTGTGACGTTTAATGATGCTAGAATAAGGTAGTCTGAGAAGTCAAAAAGAGATATGGAATGCGTATGCGTACAAGGGGGAGGGGCATGGAGCCACTGCGTATGCCATGCGTACAGGGGGAGGGGGGCCAAAAAAGTCGGCATTTCGTGCGTACGTACTTTATGGACGGCCCCTTAACGGGTTGTGCTGAAGATCTGACGCCACGCTTCGAGGCTTGCGCGCTTTTCTAGCTACCAACCAAGGTCAAAGTTCAGCATCGGGAAAAATATGGCGGACGCACGGCCAGGATCTGGCGTAATTCACGCGCATCTAGCTTAAAGCGTGATGTCAGATATTCAGGCTAAACGCTCACTTGACGCCTTAGTGGCTATCATCAAGACACTGGGTGCAAATTCACCGCTAGCGGGCTACGATGTGCACTGAGCGGATAGAATTGCATGCGAAATTACAAAGAGTGATTTGTATAATTGTATACTAAGCAGATAAATTTTCTCAGCAATATTTTGTGCAAAGCAGCTTTGTTAATTTGGCCTTCATTATCGTAATGGTTTTTTGCCCTGACCAAAAAGGTGCGAACGAGGGTTGATATGTTACATAAAACCCACACGATCGACTTTTGTGAAGGTTGTATACCGAGACAGCGTGAAAGTAATGTCCTTTGGGGAAAATTGCACTTTGTACTGAATGAGGTGGATGTTGCTGCGCATACTTGTTTCTGCTGTAGCTGTCATTATGGTGGAAATAAACATCCACGTTATGTTGAGTGGGTCTCAGACAGAAAGGCTGATACAATGCAGAGTGTAGATCCTATGGGATTATTTACTGAAATAAAACAAAAACAACCAAAAACACGAAGCATATTTTTCCCCAAATGAGTATCATAAATCTGTCGCTCTTTATGAAAATGCTCCTTATTATAATGCTTTAATAAATAAAATTATAATAGTACAAGTTATTATTAAATCAACCAAAATTGTTGTATCTCACGGCAACAAAACCAATATTAAAGGATACATGATGCCGTCATCAACTT
The DNA here is from genome assembly GCA_029582265.1 of Zoroaster sp. YZ-2022. Lineage (NCBI taxonomy): Eukaryota > Metazoa > Echinodermata > Asteroidea > Forcipulatida > Zoroasteridae > Zoroaster > Zoroaster sp. YZ-2022. The sequence goes on from CM055826.1 coordinate 17,380,296, forward strand.
TAAATTAATTAATTTCCATGTAAAATGTTTATTGATTAAACCAATGATGTGTCCTTCCTTAAATAAACATATTTTGCAGATATCTATGCTACTGAAAAGATGGAAATATAATTATACAATTCAGAGATGTGAAGACTGGGTGCACATGAGGACATTTTTTGTGAGATCACAAAATAAATTTAGTGTCAGATCAGTGGCACTTCAAGTGTATGACAATTAAGCCCCAAACCATGCCTAATATGCTACATCAACAAATGTAATGACTGCAAAACAACAGCCGATTAGTCAGGGAGCCGACTCATTATGGAACTGACTGTTCATGGAGCCGACTAGGAAAGCAACCGACTGGCAGGGAACTGACTAGTCAGGGTGCTGACTAGGAAAGGAACCAGCGGCGTAGCCACGGAGGGCGGGGGAGCCTGGGGGCACGTGCCCCCACAAATTTCCAGTGCCCCCCACGAAAAAATCCTCATAATGCCCCAAAAAACAGAAAAGTAAAAGAAAAGGGAAAAAACCCATACCCCCTGGGCCTCCCCCCACTGAAAAGCAATGCCCCCTGTGCCCCCCACTGAAAAAGTCCTGGCTACGCCGCTGAAAGGAACCGACTGGCAGGGAACTGACTATAGTCAGGGAACTGACTAGGAAAGGAACCGAATATTGCAATAGTGATGCCTGGCTTTACGGCATTTTTAGTTGATGACTTCTGACTAACAAAGATAACAAAGATATTTACAAAATATGGAGATTGTGAACATATGGCTAGTACGCTGGCACGTCAATCAGGAGGTCGCAGGTTCAAATCAATAAAAAAAATCATCAATATTCATTCGATACTCACAAGACATGACCCAAATACAGTGGATCGATATAACTGAAAGTATTATAAGCATAACATATGCATAATATATACATTGTAGTTAATTATGAGTTTAGACAGCTGCAGAAAACAAGTAAATATTCACCAATGCAAAGTGTCATCGATTTTGCTTTCTGCAGTCTGTGGAACGGCATCGATACTTAAGAAAACTGGAATTTGGTTCATAGGCCTATCATACAAGTGATGATTCAACATATATAAATTAGAAGCCGAATGCAACAGAGGAGAAATGACCTAAAGATTCCGAATTAGTTATTGTTTCCTAAAATCAGTTTTATTGTCACTTATTGCTCCTGAGCTGCAGTTTCAGTTACCGTACGGTTTGAGTTTTAAATAATTGATACTTGTGCTGAGAGCGCTGTTCGCAAGGGTTGGACGTGTTTTTATTTTTCGTCTGTGTTGTTCGTCAGTTTTGCTGTGAATTTCTTCATCTGTGTGAATTTATTTCAACTTTTTAATCAGTTTTATGTAGTTAACTGTGGAGCTTCTATATATCCACTTTTTACGTACTTTTCTGCTGATGGCAAGTGGATGTTGATCGATTATCACCATCGGGATTTCTTCACGAAATAATTCAACATGGCGGCTGGATTGCTGGGTACTTTATATGCAGTACTTTTGTACTGTATGCTGCTTTCTTCATGTAAATGTGATTTCAACGACATTGATTTTGACGGTATTTATTTTGTATCGCCCATTAATAATGTCATCATATCTCCCGCCACCAGTATGTCTGCCGTTAGGCCTAATGGAATATTTTCACTACCGAATGGACATGAAGTTTTGTCGCATTTTATTATACATGTTGAGAAAAGATCAAGGAGGGAGTTAAGGATGTCTTTGCGTAAGAACCTGAACTGTTCACCACATGTAAATAAACATAGTCTTTTACTTTCGTTGGCACTTTTGGTGTGTGGAGATATACATCCATGTCCAGGCCCTAGAAACATATCATCGTCAACTGAACATGGAGGATTTAATTTTTTGTATATGAATGCTCGCAGCCTAAAAGCAGTACGGAGATCCAGGATGAGTAAGCTGAGAGACTTAGAAGCTATCCTGTCTAATGGCACTCATGACTGTGTCTGTGTTACTGAAACGTGGCTTAATTCATCTGTGGGAGATGCTGAGTTGTGTGTCATCAAGGACTCGGTTTTATCCACACGTCGAGCTGACTTGGAACCGGAGGACGAGATTCTAATAGTTGATATTAGACCGGACAGGATCCATAAGATTGCAGTTCTCTTACTATGAGCATGTTATTGTTCTAGGTGATTTTAACCTGCCAAAGGTCAAAGGTTGCCATGACTCTGTTTTGATTAATATATCCAATGCTGAGCAGGATTTTTGCGATAAATTTAATTTTTTTCTTCTTACTCAACTGAATCATTTCCCATCTAGAGACAACTGTAATAATGTTTTGGATTTAGTTTTTACCTCTTTTCCTGATAGAATTACTAACATGTGTATTTCTCATGAGGGTTTCCTCACTGACCATAGGCTGCTTGAATTTGATATTAGTACTAGCGTTAGAAAAATCAAAAGTGCTCCTCGTTTTGTTTATAACTTTAAGTGTGCAAATGTTGAGGTTATCAGATCCGTTCTCTCTAGTACTGATTTTCATACTATTTATGATGCTGATGACGTGAATGTGGCCTGGTCTAATTTTGTTGATATATTTCTGAGTGTATTGGATAGATTTGTTCCTAAAATAAAAATTATGGATCCCACAGCTCCTGGGTGGATAGATGCAGAAGTCTGACATGCTCAAAATAAAAAAATAAATCGGCCTGGAGGAAGGCTAAAAAAATCTAATTTAACCCAACACTGGACAGCTTTTCGAAAGCTGCGTAACAGTTTTAAGAATCTTTTGTCTTATAAGTATGAGTAGTATTTGAATAATCTTGGGTCAACTCTTGTGGACAACCCTAAGAGATTTTGGTCATTTTTTAGGCAAAAAACTAAAACTAAATCATGACCCAACACGGTAAAAAATGGTATTGGTCAAACTGCTACTAATGCTAAAGATAAAGCTACTTTGTTTAATAATTATTTTTACTCTGTTTTGACCCAACCAAGATATTATGATTTCTTACCTGATATTCCTGTTTATAAACATGTTGAATTGGGGTCAATATCTGTTAATGAGAGTGAAGTTTTAGACATCCTTAATCATTTAGACATAACTAAAGCAGTGGGTCCTGATGGGTTATCCCCTCGAGTGTTAAAAGAATGTGCTCAACAGATTATTTCTCCTTTGTGTCATATTTTTAACTTGTCTCTTAGAACTCAAGTATTACCCAGTGATTGGCTAAGAGCAAATGTTGTTCCAGTTTTTAAAAAATCGGACAAAGATAAAGTTGAAAATTATAGGCCAGTGTCTTTACTCAGTGTATGTGCCAAGGTTATGGAAAGGGTTGTTTTTAATGCTATTTTTCCAGTTGTTCGGGATGATATATAGCCTACAACCTCCAACATGGGTTTGTTAAAGGTCGCTCTACGGTTTCACAACAGTATTACAAGAAGTCAGTTGTGTTTTGGACAGTGCTGGACAAGTTGATATGATTCATGTTGATTTTTCCAAAGCTTTTGATAGTGTTTCTCATGAATTAATTCTTCACAAATTACAGTCTTTTGGTGTTCATTCGGATTTACTCGGTTGGTTTAAGTCTTACTTGAATAATCGTCAACAAAGGGTGGTTGTCGAGGGATGTAACTCTGATTGGCTGCCGGTTGTGTCAGGTGTGCCACAGGGTTCCGTATTGGGTCCGTTATTGTTTCTTCTGTATATAAACGACATGCCCAGCACTGTCCAAAATTCTACAGTGGCACTGTTTGCTGACGATTCTAAGTGTTTTAATTCCGTTAAGAATATATCTGATTGTAAATTATTACAGAAGGATATTGATTCCCTGTATTCTTGGAGTGTTGAGTGGGATTTGCATTTTAATATTTCGAAGTGCCAAATTATTTCCATATCTAGGCGTAAACAATTAGTAAATTTTGATTACAAATTAAAAAATATTTCTCTCGAACGGGTTGATTCCGTTCGGGATCTTGGTGTGGATATTTCCTCGGATTTTGTTTGGAATGATCACGTAAATAGAATTGTTGGCAAATGTAATAAGATGATGGGATTGATTAAACGTACTATTGGCTATGAAGCTCCTGTTCGAGTTTCAAAAACGCTTTATTCTTCTTTGATTAGAAGTAACCTTGAATATTGTAGTTCTGTGTGGATTGGAACGTCAAAACGCAACATTAGATTAATTGTAGGTGTTCAAAGACGGGCTACAAAATTTATCCAGCATTATCCTGAGGAAGACTATAAGTCACGATTGGATCGTCTTGACTTTTTACCGTTGTCTTTTAGAAGAGAAATTGGTGATCATATATATTTTTTTAATTGTAAAATTACACATTTTGATATTAATCGTTATGTTAGTTTTAATGTAACTCAAGGCCGTCCTACCACTAGACTTTCTTCAGATCCTTATATGTTATCTGTTCCTAAGTATAAAACTTAATCACATAATTTTTTTTATTTTCAGCGGATTGTTCCAATCTGGAATCAACTTCCTTTGGCAGCAAGATCTGCCATTTCACTTTCGTCGTTTAAATCTCAAGTGTCTCAGTTTTATAGAACAAAATTTGCTTCCAGTTTTTCGGTAGATAATATTTGTACATGGATGTCTTTTTGCCATTGCTCTCTCTGTCGGCGTAATTAATTTGTTGCTTAATGTTGTCTTTTCCGTCCAAACTTGCTTCAGCGGCCCTCCAGTGGTGTAACGGGGTCGGGGGATGGGGGTGTAACGAGGTATATAATGTTTAGTGGGTTTCTTGTGGTAGGATGGCCTTGTAGAGGTGCTGGTCACCTGTTTTATCTTACCACTCGCTGGCTTTGTGTAACATGAATGTTTGTGTTTTTTAGGTTTGGTTTTAATATTTAATTGATGTAATCTGATTGCCAGTGTAAAATGTAATAAAATAAAAATAAATAAATAAATAAAAATAAATAAAGACAACAAGTTGAAGTGTCGGCCCGATTTGCTAGACCGTCACATCGCAGCCCTCTAGAGGTGAAATCCCACCCAGTGTCTTGATAGCCACTTTTGCGTCGTGTGAGCGTTGTGCATACAAATTAACTGTGTATGTTATGGTACTAAACGCGCATGTACTTCTGCCAGCCAATGATCGCTGGAGATATTCCGCGCGTACGCACATCAACTGCAAAACACGACGAACTGTCGCTGCCCTTTCGCCCACAGTGGTCTAACAACATGTGCCCTCAACAGCTCATGCACAGTGCGAATTGATCGAGGGCATTACCGGTTTTCGGTGTAGTTTGAAATATGACGCGATTCAACGCGTATTCAACGTGTTACTTAACGCACACTTAACGCACACTAACGCACAGTGCGTATGCTATGCGGCCACTTAACAAATCTCATTGTTCAATAAGGAATTTTGATTGACAGCTGTCGTTGTCCAATTGGAGGTGAGCAAAACAAAACGGTTTTATGCACAGCTACAAAGCAATTGCCTCTGAGGAGGATATCATCCAACGTCAGTGAAGGTATGTCCCCTTTTCAGAGCCGGTAAATACAAGTCAATCATACCATGTTGATACTAATCATGCTTTTATTCGACGCTGAGTATACCCATTATTTGAGCACGCCCGGTTGATTGCGAACCAGTTCACTCAGTTACACTGAGGCGTTCAAATTGATGTTATTGGCGCATGGCCCTTACACATGCTAAATTGCGTGTGTCGTCTTGCAGTACGAAACAAGGGTCTCAAGGCGGAAGGTGCACGGCAAGGGAGAGGTGCACAGAACCATTTTATCAGATTTTATCAAATTAACGAGTTAATATGTAAAAGCTTACCTGGTGTAGACTTGGTACACGTATCAACCATCCTGAGAAGGTATTCTGTTTGAGGGGTTTTCATTTACATGAATGGCGTTAAAAAAAGCCGCTCACGCCCAATATGAACAAAATCGTCCAATATGAACAAAATCGCCCAATATGAACAAAATCGCCCAATATGAACAAAATCGCCCAATATGAACAAAATCGCCCAATATGAACAAAATCGCCCAATATGAACAAAATCGCCCAATATGAACAGCTTGGACATCACTGGTGTTTTGTAAACCCCCGTATTTTAAAATGTCTCCTTTCAAATGGAAGATCAGAGCATATTGATCGAAACGTCGAGTTAACCAAAGGTTCTTCTCAGAACTTAAAAGAGATTATTACAATACATGGTGTCATCGCATATCTTACTATATAGGCCTGTATAAATTGAAAATCTTGGAAAATTTCCACATATATGAGATTCGATTATAACCCTGATATGTTATGTTATAATTCTATTCATCGAACCTTTACTCAAAAAGTGTACCTGCATTTTGTTTTTAGGGGAAAGGCCAAAAATAAAGTCTCCGGTTTCTGGTCTCCGCGTGCGTCGGTTCAGACCAGCGCATCGGCATTTATTTGTTTTTATTTCTGCTATGAAACGATGTCCAATTGCAGTCAAAATTGCTGGATCGACTGTGTTTTTAACGACTTTTGACATAGGGATATTAACGTTTGCCCGATTTGTCTGTTAGCCATCATTTTGTGTGCATGACAAATTTGGTCTGGTTCCAATAACCGCGTATACAAAAAACATTTATACCTCCCCTCCCCCCCCCCACCAAAAAACAAACAAACAAACAAACAAAAACAAAAAAGACGCATCACCGCACCAATTTTGAACCCGACGTAGGACCACCACAAACCTACAAAGTCTAATATCGTCGCACGTGCACCGCCAAAATCTGTTCAAATTTACTTTAGCATGTTCATTTAATTAAACCACCTGCGTTTAGAATGTGTAAAACAAACATTAATCATTACGTTGACAAAACTGTCAAAGGGTATGAGCACCTTTTGAATCAAGATATTGAAGGGAATTTACAACATTGATTTTATTAGATTTTATCAAATTAACGAGATGTAAAAGCTTAGGCCCTACCTGCATGGTGTACACTTCGTACACGTATCAACCATCATGAGAAAGTATTCTATTTGAAGGTTTTTCATTCTTAGAGCAAAAAATCAAACCTTTTAAATGTAATTTTAATCCGTTTTGACAGCCATCCATCCACCTGTCAAATACAAATGCTTTGAACAATGTTTTTAATTGAGTCTTAGATTTGCTTACTTTGCAGCTGTTTATGGCCCTGTCACACTGTTGCGTATGAGAGAAACGTAAGAGTTGCGTATGAAAATTCATAATATAATTTTCATACGCACAAAAAGCCCTTGAAAATACAGAATTGTGCGTATACTTACCGTATTGAACCTATGAGTAGCGTATGAGTAGCGTATGGCAAGCGTATTGACAGCGTATGGACAGCGAATGTCAGCAAATGTCAGCGTATGACCAGCGTATGTCAGCGTATGAACAGCGTATGACCAGCGTATGGCCAGCGTTCTCTGCGTATGGCTAGCGTATGAGTAGCGTATGAACTGCGCATGCCCAGCGTACCGCCTATCCGCCTATCACGTGACAAAGTGCCTATATAATCGGCGGCCTCGACCTATGAGTAACGTACCTATATCGTACCTCTAGCGTATTCAGCGTATGCCTAGCGTATGCTTAGCGTATTAACCATACGTCCGCATACGCACAAAATTTTTAAGCATGCTTAAAAATGTATTTCTGCCTCAGCGTATGCCACCGTGCTTGAAACGTATACAACCTATGCCTAACGTACCCCTAGCGTATGTCAGCGTATACCAGCGTATGAGTGATAATTTTCATACGCTGGCATACGCTAGTACGATACGCAACAGTGTGACAGGGCCATTAGGGGTTCCTGAAAACCATTGTACCTCTTTGAAATCGGTTAATGAACCTTGAGCAATCAAATTACATTGTGCTCGATTTTTTCATTTCAATTTTGAAAGCTTTTTCATTGCAACTACCTGGCTACAGCAACCACTTCACACTTTTTTCTTGCGCAGCTGTACAATAAACACGATTTTGTGTCTCGTACAGGTAATTTACATGCGAAATTATTTTGTTTTACTTACTTCGTGTAGGATGGTACCGGTAGATGATAAACACTATTCACTTAAACACGAACAGCATATAATTATGTGTTTGATTGGCGTGCTACTCTTATAAAAAACGAACAGTGAAACAGTCGGTCTTTCAGGGGCAGAGCATTTATAGGTGTTTGTTACACAGGGTACCTATGCGGATAAACACGAATTGCAGAGCCTGCAGTCAGTGTTTCACGTGCTAGTTATATCCATGTTTTCACCGTCATCTTTAGTCTCAATATTTATTTACCTGGCTACAAGTTCAAATGCACACGCGTTTTTGCCGCGTTCGCTTGTTAAACTGACTTGTCTGTCAAATGTCAATTTTGATACTTGACCACGACTGATATCATATTGATGTCGTACACCCAAGTTGATTCCCCGCGAGGATGCATGTGTTTCCATACAACCTGAACTGGATCAAACGTGACTTCTTAAAGCAATACTCTTTTTGTTCGGATGGGAACTGGTAGTCTATTCCGTATTTTTGAATCAATTAAAAGTTGTTAACCAAAAAATAATATATATTTAATGTACTGTGTGTCATGCTGAATGATATGGGTCAGTATCAGAGACAACATTTTCTAAATTGGAATTCCAATAAGAAATGTTAATAATCAGAGCCTCGTGATGGGAAATTCGATGTGCTGTTAAAATCACGTCGACTATATATAGAAAGACGGTCTCGTGAAGATGGTCAGAGCACACTGGCCGAAACGTCGAGTAGCCCACAGGTTCTTCTCAGAACCATACAACTCAAGAGAGAGTATTACATGGTGCTACCGCAAACCTGCGGTACTCTATTATTACTTTCCATCATGCAAACCATTAAGTCTTATTTATATACAGAAAAAATATCCATATAAGAGTTTGCGTTTTTATTTTAATCAATTTTGTTGAGGGTTTACGGCTCTTCGTACTTGCAAGAACCTCGTTCACTGCCTATATGAACTATATTAGTACTCCATCCTCTGTTTCTGAAAGTCGGATATGTGTTTCATAATAAGATTTTGAGAGGCCAACAAAATCAATCAGTATAACTGTCACACATTCTCTACAATCTTACCTTCTCACCTTTTTTGTTGCGAAGTTTGATTTGAGCTGTCCGTAATGCGGTCACTTAAATTTGGAACTTGTATACACATTCTTCTGGAGAACTGATGGTGAATGAATTATAGATCTGTAAGTCTTCTCCGCTGAATACTAAATAAAATCTGTATTGATCGGGAAATGTCTGCCAGAAATGTACACAACGAATGCCTTTTATCCCGGTGAGCACAGCTGAACAGGTGCATCGGTGCACAAACACGCCGTCACCTTAACTCAGCAATCACACAGCACTCACCTGCGGAGTCGAGATTTTGAATGTAAAAGGAAATATTTGCGGATGTTTTATCAACCAAGTGGTGCTCAGTGATCCACCCTGACGTTGGACCTATCAAACTCAGAGGTGTTGATCGTCAACGGTCAACCACCTGGGCTAGGGGAGGATATCTTAAACACGCTCTGATGATCCAGGGATGTAATAGGCTCAATCTTATTGTCTAGTTCGTGGTCACATATCCTTCATAATAGGCAAAGTAACGCTTGAATGATTAACTTAATAAGAAGCATGTATTTTATAGTGCGTATGTTGATACGTGCAGTAGGACTATTTACATTGTTTATGTTACTCTCCACAGAATGCAAGCATTTTGCCAATATATTAATATTAATACAACAATGAGATAACCGTTGGATACAATTTCAGATAATAAATGTAAGATTTTGTTTTAATTCAGACGATAATGCCGTATTAAAGTATAGGGTTTGTGGTAGGTCTATACCTGCAATTGACAACCTGCGACGGTTTGACCTGGGGCGATTTTTTTTGTTGAACGAGCGATGTCATGTGTCACATCATCTAATATCTTGTTCACATCATCGTCTGCTCGTAAAACTGGGGTATGGAAACAGACAACTATAGCTCAGAGGGATATTGTGCAAATTAGTTTGAAGCTCACTCAGCGATCGAGTGTCCGGTGTTTGGAATAGGAAGCGATCACACCGAGACGCGCCGCGCTGTGTTTATCTCAACTTCGCGATCCAGGAAATCGCATGCTTTGTATATCCCCTAGGTATTCATCCCAGATGAAGAGAAAAACAAAAACAATTCTTTAAGTTGGTGTTAAGTATAAATCATGACCTCCCATATCATTCGATGTTTAAGAGTAATCTCGTCTATTTACAAGGGAGAAATTTGCTCAAGGCCATTTACACACTACTGATGGTATAGCCCCAACTCTATTTTACCTCTGCTGGGTTAAAAAAAATCATTACGAAATGAAAAACATCGTTACTGGGAATTACCAGATTATCAGATTAACAATTTATTTTCAAAAACTCAAAGCATGGTGCACGTATCCATCATACCAATACATGTCTTCGTCTGAGGTGCTTTTAACGCGATTGGAAACATTTTGCCCTTATTGGAAAGAAGCAAATCGCTTTTTTTTTCAAGTACAATTTCGTGGTTATCAATTTTTCAGCTTTTCCCACAAAAGGAGGCAAACTAAGTAAGGGTGGCAATTGGCACCCCTTATAACTCTCCTTCATAACATAACAGAGTTAAATACATAACACATACTATATTTATGAAAGCAGTCTTTAAAGATCCTGTATGGGGTAGCAATTGGCACTCCTCATAAACATCCTTCATAACAGAACAGAATGAACTACTCGAGTTAAACATTGGTTTTTCAAAATTAAAATGAATGTTTGTTGGCAGGAGTCTTGTGGATGTGAAATGGAATTGAAATTTATTTGAGAATCGTTACTTCCAGTGAGGACAAAATGTTTCTAATTGCGTTTTTCATCTTAGAGAAAAAGAAATTGTTATGTTGAATTTACAAAAAGATTATTTAGCTTCATTAAAACAACTTTCATTAAAAGAAACTGCGTCTAATACAAAATAATGTGAACATTACTATATAAATAATTGGACTACTTTAAACGGACTTTGCTCCCAGGGTCCCCAAAACTCACATTCATCGCCTGCTCCGTGACCATGCTAAGTGGCGACAACTCCTTGGAAAGCTACGACGCTTGAACTCTAGCATGGCTCTTAAGGGATTCATTACATCGCTCTAGTTTTTAAAATGAAAATGTATCATAAAACTAACTGATGGAAACCTCATCATAATGTTTGTCGGAAATCTGGTACTTACCAATAACGTACTTTTACCTAACGTCTGGTGAAGCAAGTGTCAATGGTTGAACTGTCACCCATTGCACTCGCAAAATTACCTTGCATTTTCAATTTATTTTGAAATAGCAATTAGAAATTGTTACTTGTTTGATACATCATCAACTTAATTCCATCTGAGTTTAATGTAAAATTATGTTCTCTTGGGAATACCAAAAGTACACTTTGATATGTGTAACAAAACATTTACATTTTACATATTTTTTTCTGTTTGTATGGAATGACATTTTGCAAAGTTGATAGCCTATGTTCTTGGCTATCATTGCATAGGTGACAAAATTTATATGGAAACATTTAGCTTACAACTAAACTATCAGTGTATTTAATTTTTAAATGCTAGGTAAAACTAGTAGCTTTGCATGGTAAAGAGGATAATAATCAACTGAGTAATAATTAGTTCTGAAAAGAACTGGAGGTTACAACTCAACTCTATTGTAACCTCCAGTTCTTTTCAGAACTAATTACTACTCAATTAAGAATTTCACATGGTGTCACCTCAATTAGTTTTACTTACTTTCTTGATACTGTCATTTTGCAGAAAATACAAATAATTATTATATGCATTTTCAAAAAATGTGAATGCTTTTTCACACTGTTCTCATGATTATGAACTAAAATTTCTAAAGGTCGGTTGCCTAAATGAACATGTATATATCTTGATTCAAAGAAAGTAAGCAAACTCATAAAACAGTTTATCGACTCCACATAGCTCCTTCGTGCACTCGGAATAATTTTCTTTAAAACAAATAAAACATGTTTTATTGCTGTAGGGAAATGATCAGCGCCACTAGAGGTTGTTCTAACTACGAAATAATGTTTATAAACCAGACGGTTTGCTGTCCTTATCAGAATCGCAATTGTCAACAAACCTCGAGACCATCCCACTGGGCGCTATCCAAAAAAAACCGTTGCCAGTATATTCATAGCTGGTACAATTTATACATTATGAAATCTGGTTTATGTCGGTGTAATTATTCTGACCGGATATGAGTACCGTCGCGCGTGCAACAGGAGACAAGATGAGTGTAGAAGATGTGTCCCCGGGGGGGAGATGGGTTCCGAATCAGCGGCTTTCCTAAATAAGTATGCGGTGATGGCAGCGCCGTTAAAAAGTCCGCGAAATCAAATTGGACGCTTATACTTTCACGGCAATTTCAGTTCGACAGCAAACTTTCGTGCACCTGAATGAAAAACAGTTGACATACTGCGGTGGATAGAGGGGTCCATGTTATAGAGTATTAAAGATTTGAGGTTAATGCACACAACCAAAATAATAATAACAAGTTTGATTTCTCATTTTACTTTAAATTATTCTGACAATATGGAATTTCCTACGAATAATGGTCACCTTACTCTCTGAAAACCCCGGGTCAGAATTCAAGAGGGTTCCAAGTAGCCAAGCCCATTTGGGGCAGAATAATGTAGAAAACTGTTCTCAAAGGGAATCCAACCGATCCAGAAACTTTGGTAAATAAAAAATAGAATCCGTGTCAGAACTTTGTGAAAGGGATTTTTGTTTCGTCTGACTCAAAATGGATCTGGCACCTTCTGAATCCTGTGTCTGGGCCATGTCTAACTTCAGGAAGTTTTAAAGTTTAGTCTACACTGTAAAATATTACCCATAAAATTTACGGTCGAAAGTCGTGCAGCGAGTTGTCACCTTTCTACCGTATTTTTTACGTGTGGACCGTATTGTATTTTACGTTAAACCATTATTTTTACGGTGAAAAGTCTGTTAATACTACGGGTAACGTATTTTGGTAACCGTAATTTTTAATGCTTTTTACCGTTTTTATACAGTTACTACACTGTAAAAAAATTCCTGGCACCCTAGCTGCCAGGTAAAGTACCGTAAATTTTACGGTGTAAGTTTTACAAATTGTGCCGTACATTTAACGGGATTTTTGCTATGGGATGGAACGCTGCATCTGCTATGGGATGGAACGCTGCATCTGCTATGGGATGGATCTGCAGATACTGGAATTAATCAATGCAACTGTTTATTGTACACAATGTCTTTCACTTACCTACACGTACACGTAGTCCGGTTCTTTTTTCAACCACTCCTGATCCTCTCCAATTACTAATGTACAGAACATGTATCCTTTATATATACTGTCTTTTCGAAACTCTTTTTAGTCATGGTGGCATGCAATTATAATCTATATTTCAATATTTTAAATTTTGAATGTACTTTTTTTACATAAACATAGAAAAGAACATCAAAATCTTACCTTTTTAATCATAAAATTAACAATAAATTATTTGAAAATGGCCTTAAATCACCCATTTTTACATATTTAAACATTGGAAATTATTCGAGCGCATAGCTATGTAAGGTCAGATCATTTACATATTGGATATATCCCAGAGTGCAATGGGAGCGGCCATAATACGGGTTTCGGCCGTAAAACAATGAGAAAGGGATGATTACGGTAATTCACCGTAGAATTTACAAACTTTTCGGCGTAAATTACGGAAATTTTTTACAGTGTACACATTTCTGAGACTAAATATGAAAACACAGCTCATGTTTAGGTATTAAAACAATCACATACAAGTAGCTGCACATTGATTTAATTACAAAAACAGTTTCTATCTAGCTATATCAAGTTTGACAATAAATGTTGCCTTTTACTAAATAAACCTCACATCGTTATTTAGTAGAACAATGTCTAATTAAGTCTTCTCAACAAAGTAGGCCTATCTTTCTTCTTTTCATCCCTTTTTCTTGAAGACAATCAGAGATTGCTATTCATTTTTCTCAAAACTACAAATTCACATTGTGTAAAGTTTTTTAGTATTTGGATTGATATGTAGAGTTTAAACCCATTTTCTGAAAGCATTTTCTGTGTGCTTATCCGTGATACCATAACCTCTATGCCATAACTGATACAAAATGGCAGAAAAAAAGTGGCAAAACGAAGACTCTGCGGTAGCTTTTAACGACAGACACACGTTCAGGATGATGAATGGAACCAGTTAATAATGTATAACAACAGTTTCACAGCTAAGAAATCTCAATTTAGCCAAAACAGTTTCATGATTGACCGCTTTTCTCACAATAATTTTTTAACTGCAAATTGCCTCTGTTAAGAAGCTAAAGAAGCCGCCAAGTTGTCGCGACGGCTAATTTAAGAAAAATCCATTACGTGAATGCTTAACGTTTCCAAGAGTTTTTTTTTTCTTTTCTTCAAAAGGAACTAACCGAATTGACTTGAATGGCTGCAATGTCCGAAAAATGTTCTGCCTGTAGTTTTGAATTTTCGCAAGTACTGCAGTAAAAACATACCTTTAAATACAACTTTATTCATGATAACTGTAACGCACCATTACACTCTTACGATTGATAGTCAATAAGCAGATTATTCTGATTCAAATTGTAAATAAGAGGATATTTAGTGGACACAAATATCATGGCAAACTAGAGGTATTGAGTTTGTTAAAAACAAACTCAGGGTGTTCGAGTGTGCATCATATGTACGTGATGACGTCATCACCCAAAGTTGTTAAAAGACAAGAGTTACTTCAGGAGATATGAGTTTTCATAATATGTAATTAAAATACCAGATATTGTGTTATACTGAATACATTAACTTCCGGTTCAGTCATCCCATATAATTTTAAATTATTTTAACCGTAAGTTCTGGTTCAATCATGTGACGTCATTCATACTTCACAAATTTTTCCTCATAATATGGGTGTCAATTGTGCCAAATTTGGTAAAATTCTGTCTAATGTTTTCTCAAGATAGCAAAAGGTGACTTTTTTTAAACTTGCCACTGTTTTTAAACTTGAACTTCCAGTTTGGACCGGAAGTAAGAGTTAATAAGGTTATGTCTTTGTATCAAATGTCGAGTCCTCCATGTTCTGTATGATTATGAAGGAATCAAGAAATTATCTATTGTGGTTCACAAGATATAAAATATATTGTTCGTACAGACAAGGTATAACAATGAAATGTAACATGGTGAACATATATTCATGAGCAATCGAATAGCCAATAAGAACAATATAAATTTGTTACGATGGAAATCTATCCAATCACGATGCGCAGAAAGAGGCACGTGAACCTCAAACACTTCCTGGGCAGATTGCCCACACAGCCATCATCAGCACCACTCGGTCTCACAGCTGTGAATAGAAAGTCTAAAAGTATAACAATAATAAACTTTGACTGGTGTAAAAATAGGTCAAGAAGGATTGTACACTATGAGCTAGCAGCAATTATCTGGAAACATCAACACTAAACTATCGATAACTGTCCATAATGACACAATTATTCTTCTTCATCATCATGACAAAATAACATTAATAGTTTGGTTCAATTTCTGGCGTTGTGATCTGTGATGATGTCATGAAACATTTTTTGGAAAAGTCACTAGTCACTTTATGAATGAAGAAAAAACTTACTTTTAGATATATATCAAAGACTAAAAATATAATGAAACATATCATTTGGTTATTGCATAAATTAAAATGAAAAAACCTGCACTAACCATTTAGAAATCTGCTAACACCCAACAATTTTGGAAAATGTTACTAACCATTTTGTTGTTCTAGACGCTTTTTCTGCCACATTGGTTATTAAACAATCATTGTTGGAAGTTGTTGATGTTTTTCGTTTAAAAACTATACACATTATTCCATTTGCAAAATTAAATTTAATTAAGTTGATAAAATAATAAAAAGAAAAGAAATAAAATACATAAGTTAAAAGAAGATCTGGATCTCTTGTCTCAAAATCAAAATTAATTGATTTTGTATTTAAATTAACTCCAGTGCCTGAAAACCTTTTGTCAAGGATGCATTGGAAAACTCTTACCATGAAATTGATTACCCATAAACGAAAGCAAAAATAACAAAAAAATTCCTTTAAAAATCCTCTGCGCATCGATGACTGTTAATTTGACTGCATCAATCGCGAAAAGATGCAAAACATCATATATTTCACGACGAGATAATTGAAGTCATGAATGTCAAAAAAAACATGTTAGAATTCACACTTACATGTAGATTTAGAACAAACGTTAACAATTCCAAAACTATGTACAAAAATTACAGCTCGAAATAAAGGACGATAGTGAAATTACCTTAAACTGTGTACACGAAGGTGCTGCTATGGCAACGATGAAACGTAATGTATTATATTCTAATTAGAGAAGAACTCGACCACGAGGTGAATGAACTATATATGCCTCGTGTCTGTGTGTGAGAGAACTTCAAGGCCGTTCACACAAGAAACTGGCTGTGCATAAAGAATGGTACTTCTGAATAGTTGTTCACTTAAACTTACGTTTTCGACCGGAAGGAGGGGTCAAATTGGGTCATGTTTGTGTACGAAATGTGACATAATTCAAGATCCTTAAGATGATGCAAAGATTGTGAAAATATCTTCTGTGGTTCATGGGATATGATTTTTTGAAATATTCAACTTCCGGTTTCGAGCTTTAGCGTTTTTCAATTTTGGAACGTCCTTTCTAAATTGGACTGATGTTCTCTTCAGTAACATAGAGAGTTGCGTCATTCATAATGGTTGGCTATCAAATTATTTCAACTTGACTAGAGGCATTAGACAAGGCTGTCCGTTATCAGCACTATTGTTCATCATTGCTGCGGAAATCTTGGCTCTTAAGATTAAAGCCAACGAAAGTATTCAAGGTATCCAAATTAATCAAGATGGAGACATAATATCAGAAATCAAAACGGCTCAATATGCTGATGACACGACCATCTTCGTCAGAGATAAACATTCTATAATGTATGTACTAAATGAAACAAGTAATTTTGAAAATATTGCCAGGCTAGAGCTTAATCCTAAACAAAACAGAAGGTCTGTGGCTCGGTAAAGGCTTTACTAATTGTGATTTTGCTGGTATAAAATGGCCTGTGAACCCTATTAGGTGTTTAGGTGTGTATTTTGGCAGAAACGAAATGAATCTGAGAGAATTGAATTGGGACTGTAAGGTTACTAAGTTAAAACAAATTTTAAATACATGGAAGGACAGACGCCTAACAATTTTTGGCAGAATTACAATAGTAAAAACACTCGGCATCTCTCAAATTATGTATAACGCTAGAGCTTTGCATGTTCCAAAGTCTATTATTAAGGCTGTCGAACGATTGCTTTTTCACTTTGTTTGGAAATCAAAATACGAAAAAGTGAAAAGAGAAACAATGATTGATGATATTAGTGAAGGAGGGTTACGAATGATTGATCTTCCGTCACAAATTAAAGCTCTCAAAGTAATGTGGGTAAAACAATTGTGTGATAATTCCCATGGATCATGGAAATGCCTTGCTAAGAAGGTTCTATCTCCATACGGAGGAGTTCCGTTACTTTTTCAATTTGCCTTCCTGCGGACATTATTAAATTGATAGACAGGCCAAGTGGTAATGTACCTACATTTTATATAGATACGTTAAGGTCATGGTTCCAATTCAAAGAAAACGACGTCAGTGTTTCTGGTTTGGAATTAGACCCCATAGAAATTAGAAATCAGATCATATGGGGCAACAGTCTCATAAATATTAACGGTAAACCGTTTATCTTTAAGCATTGGATTAAGTCTGGTATTGTGTTTGTAGGAGACTTTTGTCCTAAAGTATTTGTTCATGCTACTGACATTCGAAATCAGATCATCAACAAAACAAACTACATTGCCGAGACGTATCAAGTCAGAAAAGCAATACCTAACATTTGGATCAAGAAACTAGCGGCTGCCAAATTGACTCAACTCATTGCTCCCTCTATAAATGAAAAAGTTCTGAATGGGGATAATCACACAACTGACCTGAACAATTTGAAATCCAAGACAGTGTATAATATTCTTGTTAAGAACAAACAACACGTAAGTAGAGGTGAAGTGTACCGGAAAACCGTCTTACAACTCCCACATGACTTTAATTGGATTCAAGTTTGGAATTTTAAGATTAAAAAACTACCTATAAATAAATATAAAGAATTCAGTTTTAAATTAATATACAATATCCTCCCAAATAAAACTAATCTGACTAAATGGAATTTAAGTAACTCGTCTAGTTGTTCTATATGCAATGAACTTGACGACCTCAATCACTATTTGTTTTTCTGTAAGTCTCTGAAACAATTTTGCAACAATATTGGCTATCTCATGAATCTTAACTTACGCATCAAACATGGCATTAAGTTGAAAGATATAGTGGTAGGCTATAATATTAATGATATTAATTTCGACACGGTTAACCTCTTAATAATAACAGCCTCTTTCACTGTGTACAAATGCAGAGTAATTAACGCATTCAATTCAAACACTACTTTTAATTATAAACTTCTTTGGAAAACGTTCAAAAATGAAATTGATTTCACAAACTGTATTATACCAAATTTCAAAACATTTGTCTGTTAATTAATTTGTAATGCTTCTGTTTTCTTCTTTGTTTTGTACAATTGTGTGCTTTTGACATGTAATTGTATTGATGGATAAACAATAAAACGCCTAGAAAAGGCAAAAGAGAAAAAAACTTCCAGTTTCAAGCTGTCGCTCGAACACCTAAAAAGCAAAAAAAACGAACAATATCAAGAGGTGTTCGCGCTGTCGCTCGAACACCTAATTATCAAAAATTTAGTATTTTTAAATAGTTCAGTCATATAGATTACAGAATTATTATCGTATTATGCGATTTCATGTCATTTGTCTCAAGTATTTCTAGCTGTTTGCTTTGCTCTTTATTTTTTGTTATATCGGTATTTGTTTTGTTGAGGTCGAATAAATAATAACAATAACAACTAACTTGATGCGAAGTGTATGTAAAGGTCCCACTCATCATGAATAATTATTCTGTCTAAAGTGCTCTCATTTCGAAGAAAACACAAAACAAAAACACATTTTGTAAAAGTTCTGCTTTAAAATAATGATATATTCGTTTATTAAGGCGTTTAACCTTTTTAGCAGAGGCGCGCTCCTCCCCATTGTGAAGTTTTTCGTAATCCGTTTGAGTCTTATGATTGAAGTTTCATACTATATCTTCTTCTTTTTTTATTTTATTTTTTTATTGTATCTGCAATACAATTTTGTTAAAGATCAGTGCATCCGTGTTTTTAAGAAATAATACCCCCGGTTGATTTAAACTTTTTCTGTAGCAGGTGTGGCTATCTGCAATCTTCGAAAGAAGTATTTTTGTCTGAAGTTCTAAAATTTTTGAGAAAAGTGAAATCAATTCCAGTTCAAACTTAGGACAGTAATCTTTCCTATATAATATTCATGTTAGACACACAATCTGAAAGTATGATCACTATTTTCTTGTGAACGACAGGCACGTAATGAGCTTGATCTTTCATATATAGGTTTGTTGTTTAATGTTAATCTTGATTTAAAGGTGATTTACAATATTGGTGATGTTGGAAAACTGGCTTTATACTAAGTTAGTTTTACATTAATTATGAACATGACGTAACTGAATGACCAATCATATACCTTAACTTAAAATAGATAAAGCATGCTATTAGAGGAAATTTTGTAAACAATACCAATGGTGTACTACACCTTTAATCTAACATGTGAATTAGGTAAATTTCCTAACTGCCATAGTGCTTATGGCAGGATTCATCTTTTTGATCCAGACCCCGTATGGAAGTACATTCTCCTCGTCTGTTTTCACTATTAAAAGTATTAGAAATATGTTAATGTCGCTCTGGCTATGTTAAAGTACAGCTACACCGTATATTATATTATATTTGACATGGCAATCACTTCCAAATGGTTCTGAAGAACTGTCAAGCCTATGTTAATAGTGTTATGTGCTAAATGCATTACCACTTCACATAGTACAGTTATCAAACCTTTTAAATATGAAAATCGTCTGGTTATGTCAACTTACTGAAAAACTGTAATCGGCGTCGCCGGCAGCGTGAAAACAGCAAGCAAAACAAAACACCAGTATAGTGGTCTTCTTTCAAGTAGGCTATGTGTTATTTCCAAAATGCCCCTCACGCCTTGGATATAAAGGCCAAGGGTTACCAACGTTCATATACATTTAGAATAGAGGCTAAACTGAAGTGAACTAAATAAATGTCTTGACCTAAACAAGATGTTTTGTTAATTTGGGAAATGGGACATCAATTTCACGCAAACGTGTCACCAAAAACGCGATCCATGTCCATCGCTTATCGGTTCGTAGCACCACGTTACTCGGGTTTTATAACAAGTTTGTCTCGATGTTCTGACACAGATGGCTGTTTCATTCGAAGTAGAGTATGCGATTAAACGACTGCTTGCATTCAACACTAATAATTTCTAGATTAATATATACCATAAAATAAAATATTTTTATTTTATGCTATAGGAAATCCCTGAAAAGTATTTATGAAATCTGTGTTACCTAAGGTTCTAACATAAAGAAATGGACAGAATGAGTTGGAACTACCTAGGCTTTTATACCTATCCAATAACCGTTTTCAGCAGTCCTCTGTTTAGCCTTTACTCAAGGCGCAAGTGGCAACCAAGAACACCAAGCCTTAAAAACCGCTCATTAATGAATTAATTGATTAATTAATTAATTAAAACCAATCACCGTAAGCAAAATGCTGGGCTCATCTACATTTAAAAAGGTGATATCACAACAACAAAAATTGTTATGATTTGTTACTTTTCTGCAGTTACCTTGTGCAATCTGGGTCTCATTATTGTTTCTAGTTATCCTTTAAATTAAATTTAATCCAAATAAAGACTATCAATGCCCTCTTTGTTCCCCCTTGTTCCCTGTTACATGGTTTCAGCATATAGGTCTCTCACACCATGGAGGCACACAATGAATCGGTTTGACAATCCATCAAGTCACCCGACGATCATTATAGCAACATGAAAGAGTCGTTGGAACAAGCAAATCATGGCGACAGTGAACGGATAATTTTTCACGGTGAAAAGCCGCTGACCCGGCCCCACTAATGAAGCCCACACCACCAAGGTCCCCCGATTTGTTTTAGGACTGCATTCAACCGCTGGCGTTTTGGTCAGATTAAACAATTAATCAATCAGCTGAAAATTGAAGTTGCAAATGTCCATTACCTGTCGTAGTCCATCATGGTAGACTGCACTGCGCCTTTTAAGGAATTATGTCCAACTTTGTACGCTAGTTGGTTTAATTAAACATCCATTGGCATTGATACGGCATCCGTCATGCTCATACGTGAATCACTTTTTAAGGGGAATCCGTTTTGTGTTACCAATAGTGGTTCGGCAGTAGTTTTTCAATATTTTGTTTTGCTATTTGTTTATTATTATTTGTATTTTTTATTTTTTTTATTTATTTTTTTATTTATTTTTTTTTTATTTTTTTTTTTTATTTTATTTTTTATTTTTTTTATTTTTTATTTATTTATTTTTATTTTTTTTTTATGAAGGTCGCCCATCCCAAGGCCCTAAAGAAGGCCTCATGGTGATGGCTAAACAAAGAGGATGAAAAGGGAGCTAAGAAAAAGGGGAATTCATAAAGTGGAAAGATAACTGTTGATATTGCGTGAAAAGTAAAGCAAAGTAAAGCAAACTGTTTTATCTCCGGTATAACGCAGACTCCTTAGCTTGCTTTTCATTTAACCACCGAGTGATTAAATTTTCAAAAAACCACTAACGTTATTATTTTTTTAACGAGTGCTTGTGCCGGTAAACTAGTTTCCCTCTGCCCAACACTCAAAATGTTTGTTCGGTTTCAGCCTATGCTGATGATATCACTATTTTTATCACCTCCGACCTCGGGTTTGAAACCATTCAAAGGGTGTACAGTCTCTTCAGCGAATCCTCTGCTGCAAGGTTAAATTACGAAAAATCCAAGGGGTTATGGGTCGGGTCGTGGACCGGACGACCCGACAAGCCGCTAAATTTCCAATGGAATAATCAAGGTTTAGCTTTCCTTGGAGTTCACCTAGGCAGGGACGTGCACAGGGTTGTAGAGGGGCAGGGGCTCAGAGTCTGAAAAGGGCAGTGTAATTCCATGCGAGCGCGCGTAGCGCGCGAGCTAAAAAAAAATTGGGCGTTTATTTATTAATAAAAACGCATAATATGGTTTTTAACATTACAATCAGATCAGATTATGTTGATGACTGGTTTTCATTTACAATCTGATCTGGTGGTGAGTGAGCCACGGGATGTCAATTTCGTGTTTCAGTGACAGCGTGTGCCTGCCTATCAAAGACGTATAGGCGCGCGCGGCTATGCGTGAAATCTAGTTTCGCGGAGGGGCACATGCAGGCCCGTGCACAGGAATAGTAAGGGGCATCTCAGCTGACCTAATATTTATTCTAATTTTATTCTATCCTGACATCTTTCAACTAGGCAGGGCAGTCTATGCGCAACAGGAACTTAATAATTCATTAAAAAAAATAAAATAAAATAAAACCTTGGGCTAAAAAGGGCACTTTTTATACTAGGCAAAAAGGGCAGGGGCTCAAGCACCCTTTGGGACCTATGTATGCAC
Organism: Zoroaster sp. YZ-2022; assembly: GCA_029582265.1. NCBI lineage: Eukaryota > Metazoa > Echinodermata > Asteroidea > Forcipulatida > Zoroasteridae > Zoroaster > Zoroaster sp. YZ-2022. Next base: position 17,402,966 of record CM055826.1, read on the forward strand.
GTGCCTGCACCTAGGTAATAACAACAACTACATTCAACATAACTGGAAAAATTGCAAAGACAAACTTGCCAAAACACTAGCCTGCTGGAAACATATGTCCTTTAATCTGTCCCTCAAAGGGAAAGTTTTAATTGCTAATCAGTTAGCCGCCACTAAAATCTTTCACTGTCTTGCCGTCCTCCCATGTCCTGAAAATAACCTACGTGAACTCCCAGGCTTGCTTGTCGATTTCGTCCGGTCCAACAAACGACACCTACTTAAAAAACGGAAACTCTTTCAGAGCTGCGACAAAGGTGGGCTAGGTCTAGCTTGTCTCCAGGCACGCAGCCTCACTTTCAGATTCAAACTTCTTCAGAGGTACCTCCTTTTCAACCCCCACCCCTGTTTTACGTTAATGGATTACAATTTGCATAAATACAAACGTCTCAACCTCAGCTATCAACTTTTCCTTTTGGATCTAGACCCTAAATTCTTTACTAGTCTCCCCCTTTTCTGCAGTGAAATGCTGCGTGCCTGGATGAAAATCGGAGCTCGAATCGAAACACCCACAAATTCAGTCAACCATAACATCAATCTACCAATCATTTACCCGCCCCTCGTTAACCCCTTGCCGGGCGGTGCGGCCTTTGCTGCAAGGCTCTGGGCGGGCGGCACTCACTTCATCAAGCAACTCCTCAACTTCAACACCGGCAAGTGGCTTCCGGCTAAAGACATCCATCTGGTCCCTTCCTGCATCCGTCCTCCTTCTGTTCGTCTCTTTCAACGGGATATCTCTCGCCTGCACCACACTATGTCATTTTCCTTCCCGGAACTTTTCAATCTCGACGGTCTTATTCAACATGTCACACCACTCGAAGATCTTCCCATTCGCCCCGTTTCTCCGGGCTGTGTCTTCGTCGACATGGACACAGATGTGTCCTCACTCTCGTCGAAATCACTTTATCTTCTCTTCAACCAGAACATCAACGACAACTCTTCTCCGACTTTAACACCCTGGCATGACCGTGGTTATTTTCCGTCTTCTCTTCAAATCCCCTGGAGAGCAATTTACCAGCCGCCAACATCCAAGAAAGAAGGGGACGTCCAATATAAGCTTCTACACAATGTCCTGCCCTCTCTAATTCCAGTTTTACATCACCTCAACTCCAACATCTCTTCTGACTGTGGATGGTGCGGCGAGAGAGGAACCATCTCACATCTTGTTATCACTTGCCCATCTATACAACCAGCTCTCAGCCTTCTTCACAGCCTCATCAGTCGTCTTCTTCCAAACCTTCAACTCAATTTTGACATTTACTGGACTCTCGTCCCGCCTGCTCGGAGTCGAAACAAAGGGGGTGTCCGCCTGGCAAATTATCTTAGCGTCAGCCTAAAAAACGTCATTTACTGGCTCTATCGTACTTCAAACCCCTCCGACCCCTTATTAGTTTGGCAATACCGGTTGAAAAACAAAATCATCTTGGAATTCAATTATCATAGGCTAAATAACTCCATTCCACTTTTTCTCACAAATTGGTCAATTAATAACACTCTTTTCGATTACAGTAACGATCGAATGATATGGTTGATTTGAATTACCGCGTTTTTTTTATTGTTCTTTATAATGTTTATTTCTTTACCCTTGTCTTATCCCTAGGTTGACGGGCTTGAGCAGGTCTCGTCGCTTCCCAGACGAGCCGTGGTGATTTTTCGCCGCCCAAACCCGCCACCTATCCTGCATGGGGGACTGGCAGTGGGCACTTTTGTGCCCACACCAGACGCTAAGGAACCCATGCCCCCTCCCCTGCTCCCTTCCCTTTTCTCCTCCCCCTCCCCTCCCCTCCCCAAGACAAGGGTATCGATAAATTCAAAAATGTACTTTTCTGTTTTTTTCATCTTCGCTCTACTACCCTCAACCCCCCTTTTTTTTTCCCTCCCCTTATGCCTTGTTGCTACCCTTTGGAAGGACTTGGGGCATCCAGCTTCCGAAGGTAGCAACTTGGCCTTTGCGGCATTTTTAGTTAAAGTATTGTTTTCTGGTTTTCATTGTCTTAATTCACTATTAAGGTACTGAATGTATTTCTTTATAATTCTTTTAATTTTGTATATATCTGTATATATGCTGCTATTTCAAGGAATTTTAAATAAAGTTTTCCTTTGAAAAGTAAAAAAGTATTTATTTATTTATTTATTTATTTATTTATTTATTTATTTATTTATTTATTTTATGAAGGTCGCCCATCCCAAGGCCCTAAAGAAGGCCTCATGGTGATGGCTAAACAAAGAGGATGAAAAGGGAGCTAAGAAAAAGGGGAATTCATAAAGTGGAAAGATAACTGTTGATATTGCGTGAAAAGTAAAGCAAAGGAAACTGTTTTATCTCCGGTATAACGCAGACTCCTTAACGTGCTTTTCATTTAACCACCGAGTGATTAAATTTTCAAAAAACCACTAACGTTATTATTTTTTTAACGAGTGCTTGTGCCGGTAAACTAGTTTTGTGTTGGGGCTGACTCGGCGTCATGGTATATGAATATACGTGCTAGAAAAGAGACTATAGTGTGATGAGCAGGCTTGCCGCCAGCAAACCGTTCACGTTGATCTACTTTACAGCAAGCGCCGTGTACGCTTCGACTACAGACTATTGGACCTGCAACGTCCTGACACACCACACTCACACTAGGGCGTCCTAATGGTTTTGGGTAGGAGAATGTAGACCTACGGTCTGAATATATCAAGTTAGGCCTATTGACATTTCAAGTGGACCAGCTGCACGCAAACCAAAATATAGCACCATGTATAGCTTGTTAATTAATAGGTCACAAGAAAATTTGGAGCAGCATGTTAATCTTGAAGTCATAATTTTCCTTAAAATTTGTCATAAGTCTGCACTTAAGCTTGTTCATTGTAAATCTACAACATGATCCGTCGCGAAGTGTCTCGATGTGTATGTTTTCAATAGCTTCGAGCGGTCTCGAAAAGCTCCTAAAATATAACGGCCACATACTATATCTCGCACTAGACTTTCTTCTGATCCTTATATGTTAACTGTTCCTAGGTATAAAACTGAATCACATAATTATTTTTATTTTCAGCGGATTGTTCCAATCTGGAATCAACTTCCTTTGGCAGCAAGATCTGCCACTTCACTTTCGTCGTTTAAATCTCAAATATCTCAGTTTTACAGAACAAAATTTTCTTCCAGTTTTTCGGTAGATAATATTTGCACATGGATGTCTTTTTGCCATTGCTCTCTCTGTCGGCGTATTTAATTTGTTGCTTAATGTTGTCTGTTTCGTTCTTTTCCGTCCTAACTTGCTTCAGCGGCCCTCCAGTGGTGTAACGGGGCGGGGAGGGGGTGGGGGTGTAAAGAGGTATATAATGTTTAGTGAGTTTCTTGTGGTAGGATGGCCTTGTAGAGGTGCTGGTCACCTGTTCTATCTTACCATTCACTGGCTTTGTTTAAAATGAATTTTTGTGTATTTGTAGTTTATTAGGGTTTGGTTTTATATTTAATTGATGTAATCTGATTGCCAGTGTAAAATGTAATAAAATAAAAAATTTAAATAAAAAAAATAATATGTGTTTGGGTTTGATAATACTCAAGAATACTAAAACAGTCATATCGACATCAAGTTGATGAAGGTTGTCTTTCCAATGAAATCTTAATTTCCCCATTGGCTGTATGAGGTACACTAAGGGACCCTCACAGGTCAACACAGATAGAATGTGGGACAAAGACTTTACTAAAAATACGAAGTAATTTACAGCTGCGGTTTCCAAAGCTTTCTTTGATGTGTGGTTAACATAGTGCTTGGATGGGAGGGGTTTTGTATTCACATTTCGTTCCCGCCAGTCCTATCTCATGCCTCACACGAATCTCCAAATGGAAAAAGAAAATCATGATGGGGATTGCAAACTGTAGGATGAATGCACTGAAATTTTACCTTCACTTCAAGAGACATTTATCACGCTACAGCAGTTTAGTTTTTCTTCTTTACGAGTCTTGAGACTAAATCAAGGCTCATATGAAAATACTTACACTGAAGGTTGACGGAATCTGATAAAGATAACTGCAGCGAGTTGAGGTCCGTGATGGGGCCTCCCCCAACCCCTTGCACAAACACACAAGAAACCATGAGAAGCAACATATACGTCAAAGTAAACGAATGTGACGTCACACGTATTGTGTTCTATACTACGAATACAATAATGTGTGACGTCACATTCGTATAAGCACACATTGACGCGCCAAAGAGATAACATTGCATAACAATGACACAAATTTCCACTTGTTTGGACATTTCAGGTAAATTCCAACAGGCACAAATCGTAACGAAGTAGGTCAAATACAATACACAGATCGAATCATAGCGTGCACATTGATATTGGCTACCTCTATCGTCGATTAGCCAGACCCCCCAAATTGATAAATAAAAGTACAATTAAAAAACGGTACGTTTCAAAAATACTAGCTGTTTACCCGTTTTACAGATCTGATGTAGTCCTGACATCTGCTATGTAGACAATTTGAGAAGGGGAGCACAATTTGCGAGGGGAGCACAGTTATGGGGAATAAGAGGTAGAGATAGTTGGTTTGAACACAAATTAATGATACAGATATCAGTGGTTAAAATTTGTATGTAAAAGATACTTGTTTATTGGCAACTTGATGGCAGTAAAACATGGAGGATATAGTTTAAAAAAGCATGTTATTTTATATTTAAAAAAATTAAAAAGGGTTGTGATTATATGATGTTTCTTTGGCAAGGTTCTGTGAAAGAGTGATGATGGTAAATGTAGAAGCAGTTGTTTGTTTTGTTTTGTTGGTTAAGTGAAAAGTGTTATCCGGAAAACTGAAATTGGAGGGGCTCTTTGTCTAGATGATGGGGGGGGGCGAATCTGAGGTTGTTGATTTGTCAGGAAGTTAGCCTTAGAGATTTCAAGGTGTATTTTTTAGTGTGCCTAAACGATCTATAAACTATAATTGTGAAAGTAAATGAAATATAAAAGGAAGGTTTTGCGCGTCACGTTCCCAGTGCCTACTCTTCTCCTAGTCCTAGAGTAGAGGATCAATCTTCAGTGCCCAGGCCCTGCCCAGGCCCCAGTGAGGTATTCCATGTCCAGCAGTACTACAGTATGAAATACTAACGTTATTCGAAAGTTTTTGACCGTCATGTTTCCGCATGTATTGTAGGGTTATTTTTTGAAACCGGATCTCGCCAAAATTAGGCTGTGTATATTCTTTCTATTCTCAGTAAGCATGTGGCTATTCCAGAATTTGTGGTTACGGCATACGTCTGTACTACGATTACTGTAGCCAGGCACCGCTTGGTAGTATGCGTGTGCTTGTATGGCGCGTGTGTGGTACCATGCACACCGTAAGACACATGTACAGATTTTTTTGCGCAGGATAAGAAAGGGCGCACGGAATTTCACTTCGCCATACTGGGAAACCGCACACACGCTGAGCACCTATCTTTTTACCGCAGGATAAGAAAGGTTGCACAGCTTGCAACTCTTTCGTAACTGGGAAAACAACGCACCCGTGTATGGGCGTCACAGACAGACGGACAGAAAACACCGTCCTCTTTTTATAATATAGATTTGTCCTGCTGAGTTCGTTCACAGTTCGTTTAGAAACATGGAAACATATGCATTGAGAGTAGTCACACTAGTCCAAAACAGGCTGTAATATTCTTAGTTTATCATTTAAAAAAAAACGTTTGCCTTAGCCTGAAGGTCTGACGTCACGCTTTGAAGCTCGTGAATTATGCCAGATACCGGCCGTGTGGCTGCTATGTTTTCCCTGAGATTCAACTTTGACCTTGGTTGGTAGCGAGCCTCGAAGCGTGACGTCAGATCTTCAGTACAACGTATCCAACGAAATCCCTTGAACGGTACGCGCGCCACGCGCCAGGAGCCTGTCTTTATTCTTGAGGATAAAGACATGTGACCAGTCTAAGGCAAACAAATGTCACTCATTTTGTCCACGTATGCGCGCTGCGCGTACGCGTGCCGCGTCTTTGAGTGCGTATACGCGCAGCGCACATACAATGAACCAATGAGTGGCCCTCTTTTGTCTCTGAATGAGGTAATAGGTAATAGACTGTAGGGTAACAAACTCCTGGTATTTTACAAAGTAAAGTTAGGCAAAGTAAAGGTAGGCTTTTATATTGATTGGTCAAATCATTTCAAAATAATTGCCAACAATTTTTCAAAACATTAAATTTTTCAAAGCATTTAATATCGATGTCCTAGCCTTTAGTCAAGGCGCCACCCCGATGTACGCACCACGCACAGACAGAAAAATACCACGCTCGTGACTTCGACACTACACAGGACCAGAGTACGACAGAATATTACGCACCTTTTTTAAACAGAATGTTGCATTGTGGCGCTGTTAGAGAAACAGCTATAGTTTTCCGTCAAGGCATTTCTCATTTCAAGGCGTCCCCGAATTGAGAAAAAAAATCATAGTTTGGTCATTGGATGTTTGTCTCGACTTCCGCAGTGATAGTTTTGCCTGCATTAGAAGATTGCTTTAAATTAATAAACAGATGTGCGCACAACAATTTATAGATCACTTTGTCACAGTGCTCTGCCATCTGTTTTCAAACGTATATTAATCCCTTATATATTTCCTATAATAGTATTACTTCTGATAGTAAAACATCTTGGAATTTCTCCATCCTATACTTGTCATGTTTAAATGGGTCACATTTCCCTGAGTGCCTATATCATGTAGATGGAGTAAAATGATCATGGATTGTTTTTTCGTGTGTGTTACAGTGCGTTTGATATCTATTATTTTGAAGACTGAATACAAAGACTTCTATTTTTTTTAAACAATAGAGCCTTATGCATTGATGTCACAAACTGAGCGCCCTCGTTCAGAGGGAAAAGGTCATTCATTGGTTCATGTATGTGCGCTGTGTGTATACGCACTCAAATGCGCGCCGTAAGTACGCTAAATGTGACGCACTAGCGCTGTATTGTCCATCTGCAGAACACTTGCGCCATCAAAAAACTACCCATGTACGAAGCAGATAACCCCATCTTTACTTCATAATATATAGCCAGAATAAGTTAAATTAGACGTGTAATATTGTTTTTTAATAATGATGCCTATACTAATAATAATAATAATAATAAAGATTTATAGCGCGCACATATCCACCCTGCTGGGCGCTCAAGGCGCGGAAACAAAGATAAAAACATGAATACAAACAATATACAATGATAACATAGGGAAAAATTATGTACTGAGATACACGTACCTACAATGGAATTACAAATATACATCATCTTTGAAGAATTGTGACATAAGATGAGTTTTAAGCATCGACTTAAATCTAGTTATACTATGACAAGATTTGAGTTTCGTTGGAAGATGATTCCAGAGTCTCGGAGCCGCGACAGAAAAAGACCTATCACCCCAGTTCCGTTTTGATGTTGGTTCCTTTAGGAGTCATTATAAATGTCCAACAATTTGTGCAACAACCATTTTTGGGGAGGTTTTTTATTTAGTAGAGTATTTTGGAAGTTACAATATTGCACTGGCTTTACGGAGCAATTCCAAAGATAAGAATACACAAAAACAGTTATCTTGACGTAAAACAGATCACCTTCCCCCACTTCCCAATCTGCTATCTGTCATGATAGAGAAGTATTTCAATCATTTTAATCTTGGGAAATAACCAAAAGCCTTGGAGTCCCAGTAGTCCTGACTGGAAGAAATGACTATACAAATTATGACACAGTCCTCTTGTGTAACAGATCGTGTTACGTTCGTCTATAATATTTTGTACACATTGTGGTTAGGGTCACTATTTATCTCGGCAGTAATGTAAACTGGGGAAATGAGAAAGGATAAAAAGTCTGGAAAAACAACAGATTCAAAGACAAGTTGTTTGGTGAAATCTGTGAAAGTCTCAACTGTGTTGGTTTTAAAATTTCTTATAAAAATTGTAGATTTGTACAATTATTTTTCACACTTTCCAGTAAAGGGAGTCTGTTGGTGTGACCAATCAAAAAAGCCATTATTGGCCACCTTTAGAAACTGGTGTTTCCCGTCTTTTTCTTAAAAGACTGTTTCTCGTGAAGTTAGATATTACCACTAATTACCACTAATACTATCGACAAGTACATATTTAAAGGTAAACAGCAGCTTTGACAATTACCTGGTTTGAAAATTGCTTATAAAAAGTTAACAAATTGACAACATATATGTGACGCTTGGTACAATTCGGTCGGGTTGTTGAAAGACAGAGGCATGGGACAGCGACAAATTCTGTGTTCTGTTGTTTCATTCTGAAAACGATATGAAGACGAAGACGTGTTAATGGATCTTCGACAGAAAACAGTGTGTAGGTGGAACAAATTAATTAAAAGTATCAAAATACAAAGAACAATAATAGCGTCAACTTGATTACACAATTAATTATCTGCGGTTCGCGCCAAAAACCTAGGCAGCGTCCGCCATCTTGAATAATCATAAAACAATGCAAACTAAGTAAAATAAATCGAGAATAAGTCTTGGGAGATAACTGTTTAAACAATAAAGCACTTGTGAATCTCCTTTGTGAAATAATATGAAAAAGGCTGTCTTAAGGACATTTAATGTGATCGCAAGCTATGACAATCTTTTGACAATCTTTTTCATATAAGGGGGAAAAAAGAAAATTAAAAATGCCGACGCGTGGGTCTGAGGTGACGCGCGCGGAGACCAGAAACCGGAGACTTGTTTGGGGGGTCTAAGATGTAAGCCCCCTTGATGTAAGTGAACATCACTTTCATCCTGATGAACTAGTCCGTCTTAAATGCTATCTTTTCAGAGAACACTTTACACAAACAATCCATCGTCGAAAGCCAATGTTAATCTTGATATTAAACTTGATTGGCTGTCTCACAGGGGTGTAACCAAAGGGGAAAAGGCGGAGCGGACTTAGCGACCACCCCCTCCGATTGGGCCGGTTTTGTTCAATAATTTAAAACTGAAACAAACATTTCGCCCACCATGAAGTAGTTGATCCCATTTTTACTCTCTAAAGGGCTCTGCGACCTTAACATATTTTCTATACTTTTTAAGAAAAATATTTAACCGCCACTTCCCTGACATATATCTGGCTACGCGCCGGCTGTCGACAGTGCAGTGCACATTTTCAATGGGCCATTCACAGAATATAGATAGAGTGGACACCAATAGTGTTGTTTTAACACCCAATGTGTGAAATTACTTGTGTCAAAGCTTTTCACTTCCTTTCCTTAACACGTAGCAAAGCATTTGTAAAGAAGTGTATCATGAAACCATGGAGGAAGGAAAACTGTTTTCCTTCCTCCATGATGAAACTAACCTGTGAAAAAACTAACATTAATAGTGGGGCTCTAACCAAATGTCAATAGTTGACCTTTCCCAGTTTTTGAAAGTTTGTCATCAGGAAACTAAACAACATAAGTTTTATTAACTCAACCCAAAGTAAATAATTATAATAAGTCATTTTGTCCGAATCCAGCCAAGCCTAACGTCACATTGAGACAAAACAAATGACACCTTTTTACGTTGACAGATAAAACATCCCCAATATGTTGGGTATTATTAAATGGCAATACTTGAGTGATTTCAGTCAACTGAAGGAGTGACTTTGAAAGGGCGACATCAGGAAGGCAATTTTCAGGATAATTCGTTAATATGACAATCTGGTAGTTTCCAATGTTGTACCTTCCCTTTAATGAAAACACGAAATGTTGATAAGCCTCTTTAACCGTCTGTGCTGATGGACAAAGTGATCCCTGGGGGATATTATCCGGGGGGATGTCGTATCGCTATAATTGCTTATGCAGTAACCTAAAACAGGATACACGCGATACTTCTAATAAAGTCTACTTCTAATAAAGCTGTGCTATACATGGACATGATTCTTCCCGCATTATTCACAGTAAGACAGATCAATCAATCCTCCAAAACGCGAAGACTGCTCAGATCCGCTGTGTTGCCTGCACAGCTCCCGCACCGTGCAATGAGGCGAGTCCTGTCTAAGTCTTGCAGGGGATTGTGGTTAATGACTCAGTGATGTCATTGAAAGTCGGAACGTTTATAAATCACAGCTTTTATTAACGACACGAGCAAGAATTAAGGCGATTTACAACACCTGGCAAACTATAAATAAGTCACACTATAATGGTCACACCTTAAGCACAGAAAAATAGTCGACACAAACACGAGGAACCTGCACCCGCCTTCGCCCCGACTCCCGATCTGACAATTACACACATGAAATTAACTCGCTCTTGGCAATACCCAACGAAATTTTGGCTGCAATTGGACATCGTTACATAGCAAAAAAATTAAATGCGGACATTGTCTGAGGCGACGCGCGCGGAGACCAGGAACCGGAGACTTGTTTGGCTTTAACCACGACCTCTGATTGTTTAGCCTTATAGAAGCAGTGTACACTAATGGTAAAATATTTGTAAATGCACCCATACTATAGAACCAAGAGATATGTATAACAGAAACCAATATATACAAGTTCAGGCCAAAAACGTCTCCGAGTTCTGGTCATAGGTCGGCTTCAAAATCAGTGCGGTGACGCCCTGTTTGTATTTTTTTTTTCTTGTTTTATTTTTTGTTTGCTTGTTTTATTTTATTTATTTTTTATATATTTTTTTTTTTTTTTTTTTGGGGGGGGGCGGTTGCCAACCAGTGAAATACGTGATACATGTATACGCGGTTATTGGAACCAGACCAAATGTCCCATACACAAAGTATGGCGGCTAAGAGTGTTTGGCCTCACAATTCGGGCAAACGTGCATGAAAGTCGTTTGAAGCACAGCACGTTGTTTCATAGTCTGAAGCGACGCGCGTGGAGATCAGAAACTGGAGACTTATTTTTTTTTACTTGGGGGGGGGGGGGGCTAAGCAGAAAATAGTGAAAATACATTCAGATTAGTTTTAGTCATTAAATTGGTGGAAGTGGATCGCCAGCCGTTTATCCATTTTGCATTTGAATTTGTAATGTTTTCCCGAAATTGAAAGCATGCCAGACGGAATAAAACTTCTAAGAATGCTTAATTGGTATAAGCTTTTAGATAATAATGTTTGTCGTTTCTTTTCGGGTAAATGCTCCTTTAAAAGAGTTTATTTATTAAGTATAGGGGAGGGTAACAATAATAAACTTTACCTCAATAGATTAAACAAAATGAATAATTTAGCTTAATTTACTTACTTATATTGAAATGCCCGGTGAGCGAATGCGAGCAGAATTCTAGCGGTTGACTGCAGCTAGCCGACCAGTGGTGAGCCAGTAGAAGTTTCAACAGTGTGGTATGAACATGTGAAGATATTCTGGCATGGCCTACCTTCTCGAAGCTCCAACAGTTGACGTAGTGAATTCTGATTAGCTCGGCTCAAGCTTATATCAGCTGTATATTTCGTGCATTTCCCAGATGCCCTATAACATTTTCAATCTAACGTAGCTTTCATTTTACTTCAGCCTTGGACCTGGTTGAGAGATCATCTAGTTAGTTAGGGGTTTGTTATTGCTCTGTGTCATCGTGGCCCTCTAGCGGTGAAAATGCACCCAGTGTGTCGTGATAATAGGGCCGGGCAACTTGGCTTTAAGTGAGCGTTTCGTCTGTAACGGTTCTACGCGAACGTGTACTTCTGCAACCAATGATCGCTAGAGATATTCCGCGCCTACGCACATCAACTGCAAAATACGCCAATCGCAGCGCACGATGATCGCTGCCCTCAACAGCTTATGCACGGTGCGAATATTAATAATACTATTCATCCGTAGCGACTTGAAATGGACTCGGCGTGTCGAAGTCACCGAAACCAGGAAGATGCAAGCACCGATATAGTATAATTATATCAGGCCAAGGAGTACTTCGTGACGTGTAATATGACTGCTTGGGAAAACCATATACATTAAGAGAACACCGTGAAGAAGGTAACGATACCAGACTATTTGTGTCAATATTTTGCTGATGAATGTCAGTTATTATTGGTATTAATAATTCTTATAAAATCATCCTCCAGACGCTGCTCGAAAGTCCTGGCAGGAATGAGGGTGAACCATAGAAAGTGTCGGACAGTACAAACTGCTATACTGAAAGAAAAAAAAAGTGGCATTTTGAACATTTTGAACAGTGTCAATCATTTTTACAATTAAAAAAATGTAGTTGGACGCAAACTATGTGTAGCTTTACGTCGTCCATTTGGTTAAGCTTACAATTAGTCAATGAATTCACACAATATTTTTGGAAATGTCTGATGGTTTAAGGCACTAGTTGCGTTAGGAAAACCTTTTCAGAACAACAAAGCGATAGATTTTTTTTCCTTCTCAGTGCTGGAGGAACATTTTGCCCAACAGCAAATACTACCAAAGTGAACTAATGTGAACTGACTTTTTTCTTAAAATTTTGAAATAGGTGGAAACATTTTTTTCAAGTGTTACTTTGGTGAATGTGACTGGTAAGCTCTGTTTGTATACTTGAAACAGACGTTACTTTAAACAGTTCTTATTTGGTTGATTAACCATGTCTCTCGATGTCTATGAGTTTTTATTAACAAACAATATGATAGAAAGTTTCATCAGATAAAATAGCAAATGAATTAACAATTTAAGTGGAATAGTAGTCAACCCTTGAATACAGACGGTACAAACATCCTTGTGTTTGTAGGTCACAATATATAACAAAACCAAATGCCCAGTCCCTGCCCTGTGTTCAAGACATATGCCATTACCCATGCATTTGAAGTGGCTTCTAATTCTAAGAGTAGACACTACCCCATAATTTGGCTAATGGTGACTCCTTGTTAGTAAATTAGTTTGCTTAGGCCACTGTGCAGACATCACCAAGAATGTATTTGTGATCCATTGACTAAGAAAGGTCTCTGGTATAATATTACCAATTGGCTATTAAGGTAGGTCTCTGAGATAATATTATCCATTGGCTAAGAAAGGTCTCTGGGATAATATTATCCATTGGCTAAGAAAGGTCTCTGGGATAATATTATCCATTGGCTAAGAAAGGTCTCTGGGATAATATTATCCATTGGCTCAGAAAAGTCTCTGGGATAATATTATCCATTGGCTAAGAAAGGTGTCTGGGATAATATTATCCATTGGCTCACAAAGGTCTCTTGGATAATATTATCCATTGGCTAAGAAAGGTTTCTGGGATAATATTATCCATTGGCTAAGAAAGGTCTCTGGGATAATATTATCCATTGGCTCACAAAGGTCTCTTGGATAATATTATCCATTGGCTAAAAAAGGTCTCTGGGATAATATTATCCATTGGCTGAGAAAGGTCTCTGGGATAATATTATCCATTGGCTAAGAAAGGTGTCTGGGATAATATTATCCATTGGCTCACAAAGGTCTCTTGGATAATATTATCCATTGGCTAAGAAAGGTTTCTGGGATAATATTATCCATTGGCTAAGAAAGGTCTCTGGGATAATATTATCCATTGGCTCACAAAGGTCTCTTGGATAATATTATCCATTGGCTAAAAAAGGTTTCTGGGATAATATTATCCAGTGGCTAAAAAAGGTCTCTGGGATAATATTATCCATTGACTAAGAAAGGTCTCTCGGATAATATTATCCATTGGCTAAGAAACGTCTCTGGGATAATACACATTGTCTAAGAAAGGTGTCTGGGATAATATTATCCATTGGCTACGAAAGGTGTCTGGGATAATATCAATTGGCTTAGAAACCTCTCTTGGATAATATGTGGGGACTGCATGTCAATGTAGGATAACTAAGTTTAATATGTCCCTTAATAAATCTATGATAGACACTAATTACTTCTACTAAACCAAGCTACAAAAACGAGCTTTTTGGTAAGATACCTCATTTCAAAGTACATGTAGCCTACATGTACACTTTCCAGTAATATGATGTTATAAAGGTCATATGAAATTATGCATGTAAAGAATGGCGAATTTCAAAATCAGTGATTTGTTATCAATACATCTTTAATATTCCTTTAAACCATTTCAAAAGATAGACCAAAAAGCAAAATACACAGCACATTTTGATAAATTAATGCACATGAAAACGTTTTATTTAATTAAAAAAATAAATAAAAATAAAAAATGTATTTATTTATTTATTTACTTATTTATCCTGGGTGATCCATTCAGTGAGAAAACTCACTGATCTCCCATGGATCCCAGCTTACATAAAAAGTACAGTAATGCAATAAAATATTTTTAAAATAATTGAAAGAAACTAAAAACAAACAAAAAATGCACAGAAGGAAATCAACCAATACAATAATTACAAGTTACTTAAAGGGTGATGTACACTTATTGGACATGTTGGCAAAGACACTTCTACGATAACGAATCACTTTCAGACTTTAAATCAAGACTCTGTGGCATTCATAAATTCATTCAAGGCCAATACAGTTAAGATAACATTTTGCTCCTCTACACACTCTACACAACTTGCTGTGATTTAACAATTACTCCGTAAAATTACAAATAAAACACAACATAACTGTAGAATTATATTTAAAAATGTGTTTTATGTTTAAATGTTTTTATGTAAAAAAAAAAAAAAAAAATCCGGTTTTGTTTTGTAAATAAACAAGCATCCTACAATTATGACGTTACTTTACAAGTGTTTTGCGTTTTAGCAAAACAAGTGTTTATAAACATAAATAATGTAACACATGAACCAACATTCTGTAATTTTTAAATTCTTTTTACGGGCAGAAAATTGTAGATTTACAAATTGATGTGATTTAAGAAATATCCGGAAATTAGCAACCTATATACACCCATCACAACTTCTAAATTCCCCCTAATATTTTTCAGAATATCTCAACAAGTATTGCATGAATTATAAAAAATCAAAAAGCAAATGACAGAATGACATGTTCTACACAGCTCGTAATGAAATGGTTGAAATTCACTCATGCATGCACAATTGACAGTGATTTGATTGAAAATCAGCTGAAAAAAAAGTTGCAGTATAAAGCATTACTTCAAGGGAATGTTACACATGAGAGGTCCCAAAAATCAGGAAAATGTTTATATCCCTATTGAAATTGATCAGAATTTATTTTTAAATTTGCTAACGAGCGGGTTGAGGAGTAGGGCGCCGAGACCAGAAACCTAAGACTTTTTTGTGGGATACATGAAGTTAAACACTGTCTATGTGGATCCTAATAAAATAACATACATATGCTGCTCAGTTTCAGTCACTAAAAATAAACTATCCATAAAAACACGTGAATAAAAAGCAGGTGGATAATGTCCATGCTTGGCTCAGTGTTTGGAGAGATCAATTT
Source organism: Zoroaster sp. YZ-2022 (assembly GCA_029582265.1). Classification (NCBI taxonomy): domain Eukaryota; kingdom Metazoa; phylum Echinodermata; class Asteroidea; order Forcipulatida; family Zoroasteridae; genus Zoroaster; species Zoroaster sp. YZ-2022. The sequence goes on from CM055826.1 coordinate 17,418,262, forward strand.
TAGTTGATATTATGCTTTTACACGTTTTTATGAGGAACCACAATGAAAACCAACTCAAAATATACATCAACATGTTCATTAAATACATACACAATTATATAAAATAACATTAGTATTGCTGTGGAAATGAAGTAACATTATAATTAAGATTCATCCTTATTAAAAACTTATAAAAACTCCGAGAGAAAAGGTACAGTTCACCCTGTATGTATGTTCAAATTTACCCTGAATGCAACTCAACTCAAACTCAAATAAATCATTAGTATTTGTTGGATTTTGGTTGAACAGCTTGCAAAAAATATTGCTTTTATCAGTACAATAATTGTTCTCTATCAGCCAGAAATCCCTATCTACGGCAAGATATGAGACAGTTCCAATAATCATAATCTGGATCTGGATCTGGATTGTTTACTCCGTAAAAGCGGTAAACCGCATCACTACAGAGTGTTGACTTGACCGACTAGTTTGAGTTGTGGGTTGTGATTTCGCTCAGGTGTTTAACAAGTCCGGTTTTGAAGCTAGTTAGCTTTGTTTGATCGAGTAGATGGTGTGGTAAATCGTTCCAAATTTTAGTAGTCCATGGAAAAAAATTAAATTCAAGAGTTTTGGTCTTTGTTTGCGATCGTTGGTAAGAGAGGTCATGGGTCTTTTTTAATCTACGTTGAGGCTTGGTGAGGTAATCCTGCCATTTAATATCAACGAGGTTATGGGTTATTTTGAATAGCATGGTGAGCCTAGTAATCTTCCTCCTGGTGTCTAAACTTGGCCAGCTCAAAGAACTTAGCATGGCAGTAACGCTAGAATCTCTCGAGTAGTCATTTTGACACAGTCTAGCTGCTGATCTTTGATTTTGTCTAGAGTATGTGTTTCTTGTTTGGTATATGGAAACCAAGCAGCTGTGCCATACTCTAGTTTAGGGCTGGATAAGAGACAAGTAAAGTCTTGATTTTATATCAGTCGGGCAACATTTAAAATTCCTACGGATCACCCCTAGGTCCTTTACAACTATTTGTAACATTATTTATAATGAGTTTTCCATGTTAGATTACTGTCGAATATGATACCAAGATAAGAGTGAGAATCAGTTGTGTCCAAGGTGTTGCCAGAAAGTTTGTATGGAGTAATGTTAGGGTCTTTTAGATGTGAAGTGCATTGTGTAACATTTATTTGTATTAAATTTCATTTGCCAATCTAATCCCCACTTACTGAGAGCGT